>KQ435691.1:465465-508206 GCA_001276565.1 Melipona quadrifasciata | reverse complement strand
TCTGTTCGATTAAAGCAGCCAACTTTCGCGAACGATTGTGTTATTTCAAAAGGCGTTACTTTTTACTTTTCACGCAACACTTTTGTTTCCTTTTATTTTTAACCAGCTGGTTTTTGGCCACTTCTGTTTTATCCTTTGTGAAAGAATTACCGAAAGAATTTCAATTTGTGTACATGATAAAATTACATTTTTTTAATCGAATTATCTTCGCTGAAAACATGGTAGATGATAGTTTAATTTCACTTGCAATAGCTTTATTTAAGCGTAACTCGACAATAATTGTCTTTTCACCGATGTTTCTTTTTTAAATGTACTTTTAAATACCAAATACAGGATCTTTCCATTTGGCAAACATTAAGATTTTTTTTTTGTAACGCAATTCTAATTTGCAAAAACAAATTAGTTGCATGATTTTGAAATTGATATAAACTGCCTTCTCAAATTTGATTGATTTGTATAATTATTAATTTATACCTTAACATCATTCTTGGCCTTCTTATTTCATTTATTGCTTTTGAAGCATATCACAAATGTTCTTTGGCCAACGGGAGAAAATATCAAATGAATTGGAATTTCTCTTCGTATTCATCAGAAAGGAAGAAGATTAAAGATAGATTTAATCCGTATAAAAGTGTTTGTCTTGCGAACTGGAATGAACTAAAAGAAAGACCAAAAGAAAGACTTTTCCAGCAAAATGGCAACCGTACAAAGCGAAAATTCATCAAATGTTGATAACTTTTATATCGACATAGTTCTAACGATTAAATTTACTCTTCTCCTTCTTTTTTATATGTACAAGTCGTTGATAGCTATTAAAAATTACATATCGCGGTAATAAACAAGCAGCAATTTGAATAATAAGAAAAATAATTACACCGTATTATTGCGTTAAATACGCTACATTATTACACTATAATTACATCGTGTTAATATTGTGTCGAAACACGATCAAAAATAATAACAGCGGATTTCATGTATTTCGTAGGAAATTGGAAGGTGCAGAAAATATAGTGCTTTCTATAACCTATTTCCTATAAAAATTTTACTGTAATCTATATAATTTTTAATTATAATCTGAAAATGTGCAAATCTGCACAAAAATCCGCAATGTAACAACAACCGAACATTTTTCTACCCCATAAATTGTTTGAAAATCTGCGACTCCGAGCGAGAGTACCTCTTTAACTGGATCCTATACACGTCTTCGTTATCTTTAATTCTGAGACGAAATTTAGCAAAGCTATCGGTTTTTCCTCCTCCTCTTCCTCCACGAAGAAGAAGAAAGCATTCTTCACGCGAGGCACAGTTTCTTCCCGCTTGGAACTCGGCGCCGGCCAACGCGAATTCTTTCCACGTACCAACCACGCATCGCGAATAAGGACGCCTTCGATCTCGACTGTCTGTTCGTTTGCAACGAGAGAGCGGCGCTATATTTTTGCCGCTTTCTTTTGTTCGTATTCTTCAACGACGACGACACACTTTCTCAAACAGGCTGGCTAGTCGTCCTCGCGACAGGATCCGCGACAACCGTGCGATTCGCCAGACACACACTCCGCGATTTTCTTTTGCTCTTTGCGCCTTTTTCGGCACCTTTGAACTCGTCTCGTCGCGCTTTATCACGTTTCTCTTGGATTCTCCGCGAGAACCTTTGTCCGCGGGAATGGTAAAATCCTCGAGCGAATCCAATCTCGATTGCGTGGAATGGAGAATGTTCGAACGTCATTTTCAAACGCAACGTGAATTAATTGGTTGGTGTATCTCCGTTTTCCCTCAAACGACGAAGTCGCACTTTGATCATTTGTGTTACGGTCATTTTCGAGTGCAATATATCGATTCACACGTTGGAAGGAATTTGCCACAGTTGGTGCCTTTTTCCATATTTCTTCGACGGACGAAACTTTGTTTCTCAATAAATGACATTAATTATTTGATACGACAGTTTTGCGATAAAATATAAATTATTACACATCGTAGAACAATGGGCGTTTCTTCAGTAATAATTTCTCTTTAGTAATAATTAAATTAAATTATAACGGAACAGATTGATATATTGATACTAATATTTTATTTTTTTCTTCAAACGATGAAATGGTGCTTAAATTGTTTTAATAGTTTTTGAGTATAATTATTTAAATTACATTCAAAAGATAGATTATATCGTAATTAATACATTACATTATAGTATAAATATATAATTTAGAACACATTGATGTCAATATTTAGTAATAAGTACTTGTCTTTTTGTTTTCCCAACGTAATTAAAAGTTCCCAACGTCAATCACTCTTGCAACGATCGGAATGATTATTCAAAAAAAAAAAAAGAAAATAATCCCACTAATGTGGCAGAGACAAAAGAAAAATTCAATTATTCATCCTTGAACTGCCGCGTTTCATTTCCGGAATGCACGTCGTCGAGTTGATGAAACTCGCGCGAAGATACGCCTTTGAAATTGCGCAGTCCCCATTCATCTTTTTTCCTTTTTAATTCCCTTTTCGACCAACAGAGAAGAGTAATACGCACGAGGTGAAATAAGTAAATAAATAAATAAAAAAGAGAAAGAAGAAAGGAGGAGAGAACTTTGTCAAAATAAACAGTGCGTGTAATTTGGCGCTAATGAGATTCCCGCGGGGAACGGAAATTCGCGGATGGGGGGGGGGGGGGGCTTGGCGTCTGTTTAATTCTTCATTATCTGGCCGCGCATGGGACCGTCAAACGATTTAGAAGATGTTTCCGACGCAATTAAATTCTTCGGCCAAGTGATATTGCAACGGCCGTTTTAATATTTCATGAAAGACCGTCGTGGCCCGGCCCCGACAACGTCTCCTCGTGTAAAACTCGAGTACCAAAGTTTTCGAGAGCTTCGGCCGACGTGAGACACGATGCGACGGTATTAAAAACTCCGTCGGAGTCTGTTAACAATTTTCATTCTGCGCTTCGTCGTGCATCTGTGTCCTAGTTTCTCTGACGTGCGCCACGGTTCCGGTATTTGAATTTATATTAAAAATCGACGCTGCCTACGTGTGCGACTACTGTGTGTACGTGTCTGCGTTTGAAATTGCGCGTGCGTGCGGTTCTATTTGCGTGTTACGGATACACACGGACGTAATCAATTGGAGATGTACCGAATGATCGAACGATTGCAGTTTTTATTTTTTTTTTCTCTCTTTTTTCTCTTTGATCTATCGAGCTTCTATCAATCAGAATTTCGTTCACTCGGGGGAGAAAAGAAGTGTTAGTTAATACTCTAGCGTGTACAGATGTTTGAAATCAGTTGGAGATGTTTATCATTCTGAATAATTGGACGATTTCTCTTTTCCTTTTTCTCTATCGAGCTAAGAGGAATACATGTAGATTGGTTACTCGTATTTCATTCCAATTTTAAATCGAGTTAATTTTTATGAATAATTTATGCTTTTTCGATTTTAAGATTTGGGATAAATGGACTACGACTGACAAATTGCTTTCTTTTGTGTAAAAATAAAAAAGTTTGTCAGTGTATCTCAGAAACATTATTTCCAAATGTTAAAATGTCAATTACGAATGACTGGCTACATCAACGACAGAAAATTTCAAACGCAACTATCGCATCTTGCTCTTCATTTTGGCTCGTGCAATTGCCCCTGAAATTTTCCACTGTCCGCAATGTCCTGTTTGTACAAAGTTACTGCAGCCGTGTAAGAGCGGGTGTCATTGGTTGAATGCTAAACGGAAATAGAAGAGAGCATTCTTCCATTGTAACGTCACGATGACTTGGACTTGAAACGTCGTGGTCGGAAGTGACTGTGATTTCTTCGTTCTTGTAACTGCGTTCCTCTTGGGACGCTTACAACGAGTACCAATGCGCGTGCTTTGCGCGAAATTATCGAAAAGTTTAAATTATCAACGTCAGAAGTTTTGATTGAAGTTCCTGAAAGGTGTAATTCTTCTCGATCGAGTCCATTTATCTGAACGCGAAGTTCCATTCAACTAAAGGTCACCAGTAATCGCTGGAATCAAAGAATCTTATCGCATGGACTATTTTTCTTGCAAGTTCGACCATATGTCGATTTCCTGTATTTTTGCGTACATTTCCTCTATTGTAACAGTTATTTATTACAATAGTTTTTGATAACAGAAGAATCTAGTTTTTAACACTAAGACGATCACGTCTCTGCACTTTCTTCTATATTTTCTATATTTTCTCAACTTTCTCTGTAGCATCTTCTGTTCCTAACGCGCGCATATTCCCAAGATATCGTTTGACTCTGCTTACCGTTGGCCTGTTTCTCTACTATTTCGCTTTCTTCAACTTTACGCGTTTCTCTTCTTCGCCAACAAATATCTTTTTTCAACAAAAATCGTCATACGTGATTTCATTCGTTATTGTTAGACTGCGGATTTTCATGCATTTGTTGGAAATTTAAAGAAATGACTGCAAAAATGACCGCAACAACACCAAAAATGTTAAATATTCAAACGTGTGGAATATTACATTTAATTTTGGTTTTTTAACATACTTGAGAATTTATATATATCCGCAGTATATAATCATTATATACTATATTTTCCTTGCAATCACAGTTTGCATAATTCTCACTGTTTAATAAATTAAATTGCCAAAAGGGAACTCGTTGACAAAAGCAAAAATTGTACTTGTTGATGATTCGCGTCTGCGTAATTTAAAAGCTAACTTAGAAACGGTATATCTCTAAGCTCGGGCGCGGTGCAGGGCAAGCTTTTTCAATTTGGGAGTCTGCTGGCGATCGGCGGATTATAAATTTAATTAAAGACCCGGCCAACGCTTTGCAGCGAAAAATTTGAACGTGTAACTATAAGCTTATGTACATACGTATTTACTGGAATTTCTCCGCGGATCCGCGGGTAAAACTCGTACGAAATACTTTCTTCTTAAATAGTTACGTACTTTTACATACTCTTATAATACATAAGAAAATAACACGAAGAGGAATTTATGAAATACTTTAAATACTTTCGCAATGAACGAAGATAACGAAGAAGGAATTTAAAAGATACATGTACCATAACGATAAACCAGAATCTCGTTTTTCTTTCAACGAAAACATTTCGTCAAATTTATCGTCGAACATGGAGAATGGTACTACCCTGTTGTTAAATTGCGATAAAAATAATAGTAATAAAATATACAATGTGTCACGAGTAAACTGATAATGAGTCGAGAAGACGCTAGGCTGGACAGCACCTCTGCTTTGCTTAATAACGTCGAAGATCGGTAGAGACTCGTAGTTGAGGAATCCTAGGCCGCTACAGAAGAATAAAATTTTTCTACTATAACTCCTCGTTTTCGGGCGGGGACCAAAAGTAACAGCCACCACAGAAATTTTCGCGAGAAAAATCAGCAATTGAAATTTGTTCGGAATATCAACCTCTCGAAATATAGAAAAGATTTGTTGAAAATCTAAATGATTCACAAGTTAAACGTTTTGATTACAAATGAAAAACGATAATAAACGATAATTTTGTATAAATTTAGTACTCAGGATTTCTCGAGTAGATTTTTGGTATTTTTTATCTTTGGTATCCGCGCAAATTTGACTTTGATCGAAAAGACTGTTCCGAGGACCCTTAACTGTATTTATCTCGCGACATTCTGAAGGAAAGGAAGGAGAGGTGGAAGTAAGGGGGAGTTTTTCTCCAGAAAACTCGCCAGGAAGCAGCCTGGCGGAGATCGAGTTAAAAGTTCGAGAAATGGATGTAAGAATGTAGGCTTACACTAGCGGAAATTGTGTTAAAAGTTCTACACGTTCGAATGGATAGTGGTGCTCGCGAGAACTGCGTTCGGTGAAGACGTCTCCAGTGGCGAACGATTTGCGGATTCAAAGACGCTGGTGTTCGTTAATCGTTTCGATACTTTTGTTTGTATTTCGATTAGATCCACCGTCATTTTCAAGATCGAAGTATCTCCTCTTTACTTGCCGTACGATTTTTTCTCCATCATTTCATTGAACTTTAAACATCGATAAGGATTCTAGAAATCCTAATGAATTCAAAGTTCAAGAAAATGGTGGAAAAGGATCGTGCAGCAAGTGTTGAGAGGTCGCTGTAAAAGAGGAGATTTCGTGATTTTTCATAATTTTTTTCTTAACAAAGTTATCAAGTTAACGCTAGAAATATCAAAGTTCTAAAGTAATCGATTCGTAATTTTAATTCATAGAAATTTTCTAGTATTTAGCAAATTTCAATGAGTCTTATGTTCTTTCTTACATTTTACAGTACGTGTGCAAAAATACGTAGTTTGCCGATTAGCTTTCTAGGTCTTCGTGCAATGTCCAGCAAAGACAAAAGTGCATCATTTTCCAAAGTATTCTCGGTGGGTTCAAGTTAAAAATTCAACGCTGTTCGACGAACAAGTACAGCGTGCAGCCAATCGGTGTCTTTGACGAGAGAATATTTTGACGTTGCGTCAAACCGATACGCAACTCGGTAACCGCGCGAGAATTTATTACATGCACGTAGGAGGGATATTGCGTCTGTACACGCTGGCAACTAGAAGCATTCTCGGAATTCCTAAATTGAAGGCACGACTAGCCTAGCCTAAATTAGATTAGATTGGATGAAATTAATGTTTCGCTGAGATTATTAGGAACCAAAATTCTCTCTCAGGTGGTGCAAAGCGTTTTAAAATTTGCACACGAGCCAACAATTATAATTCCGTGTATAATTATAATTTGGGCATACGTACATGCTGTGGATTCATTGAAACCATATAAAATTGCGACGTCGATTCGCTCCGCTTTATCGATACTTTGAAATTTTGCAACGTTAATTTGCAAGGTTAAATTTTCAAAGGCACTTGATTTCTACAGTGTCGTCCTCCCTTTTTGTCTTGTATTTGTACATGTAGTGTTTGAGAATTGAAATTCAAAGTTGAAAGTAAAACGAGGAATATAGACTCGATAGTTGTCGCACAGACAATGGAATAGATGGATTTGATACCACTGAAACTTGCGCACCAGTGTGTACAATTTATTTCCAAACGATTGGAGATCCATTGAAACAAGTAACTATCGTATTGATACACAATTGCTCGCGAAAGTATTCGAACGTTTCATGCCAACATTTTACGAATATACTATATTACGCGTGTTGTATAAAATAAATCTTGAAATTCGACCAACACTGCGACACAGAGGATGCTATTTTCGTTGAAAAATTAGAAATACAGCGCGCGAAGAGATATCTGGAGCATGTAACAATAAAACTTGAAGATATCCTAAGTGAATGTTAAGGTTTGTTAATTTGTATTAAATATCTTGTAATGTTTGTATATTTTTTTGCATTTCAAAATACAGTTTCAATGAAATTTCAAAATGTTTCCATGCAACAGATATAATGTATTTGTAAAAACTTTTTGTTAAGAACAACTGTTTGACTATTTTTGCTAGTCATTGCATATGATCGATTACAATTCACGTGTCAATTCTGTATGAATAAATTGATAATACACCGTTGCTCGTTTGTTTGTTAATTTCGAACGTAACTATCGCTCGTCGTCTTCTACAAATTTAAACGATGCGTGTTACAAGTGACTATTTGATGTTTCCTTGAAGCAAAAATTATTTCACGTACCAAAGATTGTACACTAAATTATGTATTAAAGCGAGAAGCTCGGCGATAGAGAGACACGGACACATCGATTTTCGATTTAAATAGCGTCACATTGTTCGTAAACGTACGACGATAGAACCGATATATTCATTACTGTTATAAAACCCGTATAAAATCGATATATAGAACCGATATATGGAGCCATTCTGCGGAAATCGAAACAGAAGCTAATATCAGCCAGAGCCATTTATACGCGTAACCGATCCAAGATGGTTTCAGTTTTTTTTTTGAAACTGTTTTGGTACAGTATCCATGTATTGCGTAACAATTATTAACAATTTCTATCTCGAAATCGATTCAATTTCTGTTCTCAATTGTATTAATTCAATGCGATCGTTCGTCCCGTGTCCAATTATTTTAAACGCGATATTGGGAACGCTGCGGAAACGAAGATAAGCAAAACAGAGGAGAATGATTATCTTGTGGAAAGAGTCTTTCTGTTAAAAGCTTCGTTGCTCTTAACCTCTCGTTACAGTCGCCGACATCCAATTTGCGCAAAAATTGCTTGGAACTTTGTTTTTTTTCTTTCATCCCGCTCGTAGCCGTTGAATGTTCCGCGATACAATGCACGATGTAAACGACAAAGAATTCGTAAGTCTCCTTTTGTTTGAACAAAGAAACAAAATGAGAAGAGAAGTCTCTCCCTCAGTTCCGATATAAATCCGTTGCAGAGGTTTCCATTCGTCGACTGCTCCAAAGGAAAAGAATTCCTTTCCTGTCCTCGTTATCCCTTACTGATTATTTTTCCTCGAAGGACGTAAGAAACAGGATCCGTAATAAAAGATGGATCAAAGTATTTAGCTGACGCGTGTGTCAAATGTTCGAACAAGTGACACTCGATTTCTTCGATTATTTGCATCGTCATACAGGATGGGCCAAGAAACGCACTTTGTACCGAAATAAATTCGTAATTTTTTTTGATTGTACATTTAATAAAATTAGTTTTTCCTTACATTTTGATGTTTTATTAAAAGAAAAAATTTCGACTGCAATTATTTTCATTGTGCAATTCGTAACTTTTCGAAACTTTAAAATTGTTCATTTGTTATTTTGTCATTCAATTGTTTAATTTGCTACATTTTTCAATTGGTTTCAAATTTTATCATCGTGAGGGTCTTCTTTTTGTCACGGTGCTTGTCAAATTTTTAAACGTTTGTTATATTTGCATAAAAGATTTTTACGAGTCATTGTACATTGATATTTCTATCGTTTCTCAGTTTAAGTTTGATAGTTGAGAGTGTTCATCGTTCAATTGTCCTCCACAGTAATGCAAATAGCTTCATCATATCGTTAATTAACAATTGTATTAAGAAACGTTAAAAGGAAAATTTACAATAAGGATATTAATCTCATTAGTTTTTTTTCTACATGGAGAAAAGTGCCATGAGAAACTACTGAACACATGAATCTACTACAAAGACATTAAAATAAAGAAAAAGAAATAGAAAGAACTTTGCAACACAATAGAACGCACAAACTTTTGTCCATACATTTTGAGAAAAATTATTCGAGTCTCTAAAAACACAACACATTGTTTTACACGTACAAAATTTCTATTCACGATCAAAATCACGAATTGATCAGTTTGATTCGACTGTCCGAACGTCAAAGCTAATCTTTCTTGGCGTGCAAATTATATAAACGCGTTACAATTCCAAAATTAATGACTCTTATATACGCAAGATAATGAAACTAATTGGTCGTCAGAGAAACGGATGAAATTATGCGGAGATTGTTTTGATTAAATACACGACGTTGCGGAATAACTAGACACTATTCTATTACACCTATGTGCATCAGTCTAATATTAAACATACTGCAGAAGTAGTACACGTGAATCGCATGCTAAGAGGATTTATGAGTTATTGTTCACGAGACACTCTGTACAATAATAGCATCCTGTGTAACTTATGTAGCAATACTGTCTTGTGCAACACGTAGCTACTGTTTTGATGACACGAGTTCATTTTCACTTTCAAATTCAAGCGAGGAATGTTATGTGTATCGTACCTCACACACGTATATGCTTGCACTGTCGCTCGACAGTTTTGGGACACTTTTTGTCTGCAACATTCGGTATTTCTAATTTTAGATTTTATACTCGGATAATAAATTTTTTGTCATGCGCGTGTATTCTACAATACAATCGTTAATATGTCAACATTTTATTGATGGTTTCAATAAAATCACCTTGTTGTCATAATCTTCAATAATATTATAACTGGATTGACAATGAAAGTTACGTTTAATGAAAAACGACTTGCATCGATTGGCTTCTGAGTCTTCCACACAAAGTACTATTTGATTTTCAGAAATATATATATATATATATACACGTAATGTGTGTAATACTCGTTCTGAAATTTTTGAACCAGCGCCACAAAATATTGAAATTATTCGACAGTGTAAATACGTTGTACATAAAAATCACACTTTTAATATCGTTAAACGAAGCATCGACATTTCTTTTGATACTTCAATATCGAATATTTTTCAATGCTTTCTCAATGTTTCACTGTGAGATTTACCACGCGAGAAAATAAATTCTAGACTCTTAGGTATTCTTCAATTTCTTAATTTTAGTTGGTACTTTACGTGGAATTGATCTGCTTTTACATATTATGCCATAGTATAGTATATTACACGACGTATAATTATAAAGCCATGTCACTAGATTACGTACGATTTATAATCACGAAACTTGTTTCACAGTCAGATATTTGCAATCACGACGATATTTCTCTCGAGTGTATGCTAAACGGCCGTGCATGCATACGTTGAACTTTCACTAATGAGGCGCGTGCGTTACGGGGAACAGATTATTCCCTTATTAAAACCGTAGAACACAATTCGAGAACTGCAATTTACTGCTTTCGCAATAAATGTTTAATCTGTTAAATTAAATTGAGCTGCAAAATTCAAATTAGAAACTTGTAAATCACCACTTTACACATTGTGTGCAATTAAAAAAAAGAGGCACTCGAAAAAAACTAGGTGAGATTTATGGTTAAATTCTAACTAAATTGTCTACGCGTGGGGGATGCAAAAACTTTTTAATCTGACAAGCTAACTTTGCCTAATCTAGTGATTTTTTTTGACATTCATGTAACAGGAATTCAGGTTCAAACGAATGGAGTTTGCGTTCTAAAAACACGTCGTTGCGCGATATCTTTATATATAATTCGTATAACCAGATAGCTTGTTGCAAAGGATCAAAGCATTTAGCACTAGGTCTATAAAATGTGAGATCGTGGACAGGGAAATCCCCTGGCTGGGAGGCAGTAAAGGGGCACTACATCACTTTCATTGTGAAAGCTACACGGGGAACTTGATATTTACGTAATTATTGGACTTGGGTGTTTTCTCTTTTCTGGCCGCTTGCAACAGCCCTCGGACATTACGCTGCGGTTCATGCATCGTCGTTAGATCGTCCTGTTTTTGTTCGTTAACTCTTTAGAAATTTGTTCGTTCGATGTTTCCTCGATGTTGATGAAATTTCTGTTGATTTTTTGCGCAATTTCTCCAAGTCTAGATGTGTAACAATATCGGAAATTTATGAGATAAAAAAATTGCATCTTGAGAAAAATACATATATATATACATTAGTCAATATCGTAAATATACGATTATTAAATTACTTTTGTTAAAGTGATTAAAAATATAATTTTCTACATGTATCTACTGTATATTCCTTTGATTGTTGTTGCCATTGGAAAACAATTGATATTGAAATCCCAAGGAGATGTACAAACGCACAAGTATCGTTCAAGTCACGATTTATTGAATTTCGTCCAGCCCAGCCATTACTCAATGGGGATCTCCGGCGTATTTTGGATCGGGCTAGAAACAGATAACAGGAATAATTCGTATTACGGTATCTGTGCGATTAACTGCCACAGGATTAGTTGCAATCCTGCGTTGGTATACATACGTGTTATTGATTAACGGGAGCTACCATGATTTTTAGCTGCCTAACTACATACGCATACCTTGACCAAATTTTCATCAATACTCGACCAAATGAATTCCTTTGCCAATTGAATTTACCTTTTTTTGAAGCTGAAGGAAAAATCATTTGTAGAGAGGAGAATCAGTACTGTACTCCAAGGTAAAAATCATTGCCATTGAACTGATATTTATCGCACCATTCTGTCGTATGTATTTTTCCAAGACTCGTCTTCAATATATATTCGTAGCTCTTTTGTTCATTTTCAATACATTTTGTATCTTCTATAATATTCTTCATGATTAAATGAACTTGGTTTTTTCAAAGAGTAATTAGCTCTCACGAAAGCTCTCATGATTTCTCATCGACGACGTAGAGAACGTGTGTAAATAAATAAATGAAAACAGCTGGAAATATTAGAACAATAGAACAATAAAATATTTCTTTCAAAATATTCCACGTGTAAAGTGTTATAATTTAAATGACAATTAAAATAAATAAATTTATGAAAACAGCAATGTTAATATTCTGACAAGAATATCCGTGTCTTTTAAGTCTGGGTTCGATTGTTACGGTATCAAAGTAATAAACTCGCACAATTATTTGCGAGATTTGTGCGACAATAGTTGTAACAATAGGTGTTTCTTACGCGCGCGGCTGTCGTTTCAAACATCCCGGCGGGAAAATGTGAAAACGAGACACCCCGTATATGAATATTCTCGTTCCTCTGAAGCGCAGCCAGAATGCTGCGAGTGAAGAGTGTGAGTGACGTCTAACAAGTATGCTGATTGGAACTAATCCTGCGGTCGGTGGAAACCAATCAGCATGCATTTTTTACGAACCGCCGACACGTGGATCTTGCTGGACGATCAATCGAGTTTAACAAGGCGGATTTATTCGAACTGCGTAACTCTTTTCTAAAAAAAAGAGGAAAAATCTTTTCTGCCGTTTCTCAGCGATAAATTGGCGAATTATTGGGCTCGTTTGAGCAGTGAAATGGCACTTTTCCAATCATTGGAGCAAGAACAGCCTAATTGTTCGCGATATTCGCGGAGATTATCTTCCCAGAACTCGGAGATTGCGGCCTGTCAGCGTTCGGAGAGAATCGTAAGAGGAAACTCTCTTGCAATTAGTCGTTTTGACAGTTCACCGGGTTGGACTCGCGAGTACAGAACTAATTTTCTTTTTATATCTTTTTGTATCTCTGCGACGTTTTACACGACCGGAACCAAAATAATTAAAGAAACTCTCTACGTTCAGTGAGAAACAACATTTTCGCCTTCCAATTGGACATCATTCGTTCAAGAGTTGAGCAGATCGATTTCGAACGTCTCTTTCGCGAGGATAATTTCAATCAGCGAAAAGTTAAAATCGTCGTGCAAGAAGAAGAAGCGAGCAGAAGGACGCGGAGGGAGAACGGTCGTACTGGGTCGAACTGAATCCGAAAAAGTTGGAACGCGTTCCGCTTCACGGTACACGTGCATAAGTGAAAATCGTTCCTGCAAGTAAGAACTTGCCAGTCGTACCGACGACGAGTATTAAAACGTCGTGGAAAGAGGTGGAGGGGATTGGAGGGTGGTTGGACGAGGGTGAATGCACGGCTGATCTATGAAGGCGCGGAATTCGGCGATGTTATCTCACGATATGAATACCTAATGCAGGTTTACACGGTTGCCGAAGTTATATGACAGGGAGACGAGAACGCTGCGGAGGAAAGCCGTGGCCAGTAGTAATGGAAAGCCGCTGGTCAGCCATTGCTGCGTGCCTCTATTGGACCCGCAGCTGGGATTGTACATTATATGGGACAGTTAATGCGCGTGTTAGCGAAAGCCCGCCGGGATTAGTTCTTCCGCATATTAATAACTGCGGCGAATACTTTCCTTTAGCGTCGCTTGTTAGAAATCGTTGTTCTCTGAAATTTTGCGCCATCTTTTCGATTCGATTGGAAATTCTGGGGTAAGTGGTGAGCGGTCGAGCACTCTTTTAACACTGTACAGGCCGGCGATATTTCGCGAGAGTGGCGTAGAGTGAGGATAGAAATTAAAGTAACTTTATCTAAAGATTCGTACGAATGGTAACAAAAACAATATTTCTAAATAGCTAATGTGCGTACATTTAGCGAGCAATTTTCTTTCGCGTTTCCCTAAACGTAAGGGTACCTTGCAAAATAAAGTAAAGTCAAATAGTGAAATACATTATATTTGCGCATTAAAAAAAATACTTGGGATGGTCATAATCAAATATACCAAATGCATTTTTTTTTAAATATTGCAATAGAACATTCCCTCTTATGGCGTCAAATAGTTTATGAAAACTAAAGTTTCTGGCGACAATGCAAAGAGTGTTGTTATGTCATGTACAAAATTGAAATGAAAAATGTAAAAATTCCATTTTTTTTTTGCGAAAAAACCCAAGTTAGAACGTACATAAAATTTTCAATTTCCGCTTCCCTGACAATAATATGACATTAATGTGTTTTAAACGAACGTTAAAATTGGTATTGCATCTACCGGCTGCTAACCATTATTTCACAAAGACATATTTACAATATACAGTGTTGAAAGAAGGCTCGCCACGCCAAAGTGCCCAAATTTGTTACAACATTTTCCTAAACATTTGCTCGTGGGATCTCTCGTTATCAAGTTTATTGGGAACCCAGTTCGATCGTAAACTAAACTAAACTAAACTCGCGAACGTGCCCTCGAACGATCTCGAAATCGCCAACATATCGTTGTTAACATACAGTGGCAGTGCAGTTTCATTGATCGCGCGATGCGATCCTTCCGTTTGAATTTTTCCTTTTTTGACCGATATCTCCCTCGGTTTGACTTTTTCTTTCCGCTCGTGGAAATTTCAGTCGCATGCGCGAATTGTTTTCAAGAGAAATGAAATATTCCCGTGTTTGAATGTTACGACACCTTCGATCGTGTGAACTAAATTTTTCGTGATAGGTGGGTGAAGTGGCGACCACGTATTCTGTCGAGCGATTTTAATCCTCTTTGATATTATTGTTCGAGCTTTTGCAGTATTGGATTTTAACGTTCGAATCTGTATGCACAAACGTTGTCTTTTTTCCTCTCTCTCTCTCTTCCTTCCCTCTCCTCTACAGTTTGAGCCATGTTCAGAATTTTATCTCGACGGATTTCAAAGTGGTTGTTTTGTAGTAATTTAGTTTGGAGGTTTCTTTGTACGAGTTGATTAATCATTAACATTTAAACATATGTAAAATTATCACCGAACATGGAATTTTTAAAATAAATAATTATAAAGTGGGATAAAGTTTTCAACGCCATAGTCATTTATAATGTTTAATTTTGTATGAAATTTTATGGATGCTAAAACAGTGTATTTTTGAAGATTTCAATGATTCGTTAAATATATAATTAATAGCTCGTGTAGAAGCATTGTATCATAAACTATTTTTTATTTTTTTCACTTTAATGTCTCCGATTAAAATTTTATGCTTTAGTGTTAAATAATAGAAACGTTGAAAATATCTCAATGAAGCAAGCGACATGGCAATTTTTTTCGTTCTTTTTTGTTAATAATGATTCAGTTTGCGACGAGCATTTCAATTCGGATAAATAATGCCTCAACTAATAACTAAGAGCAATTTAACTAGCAACGCGAGATATGTATTACATTTTAATGAAAATTCGTTGCACGATAATATATGCGGTAATAGACAATATAGTGTAACGATAAATGATATTAGTAGCAACTGATTTAATCTAGCAAGTACTATACGATTATACCACTGGTAAATGTATTCAGTGACCCATTATGTTAATTTAATTTAGATAGATCCTAAATTATGTCGCTGTAACTAGTTTCAATAAAATCGCTAAAATAACAAATATAATATAATATATATAAAAATAACATAACATGAACATACAAATATAAAATAATTTTAGATTAATTTTATTCAAAAATTCGTCGCCACATATGAGAATAAAGAAAATAGACAAGTTATTAAAATATTTAATTGTTTTACAATCGATTGGAAATGCTAACAAATTTGAATGCAACTTTTATCGTATATTGTAATATTGAATTTTGTAAAAAAAAAAATAGGAATTTTACGTTAGGTTGGCCGATAAATATTCTTATAGAAGTTATGATCGTATTATTTTGAGAAATACTTCATTACTTTCAATTTATTATCAAAGCTGTTTAATATTTATACGAAAAAATATTATATATGTATTATAATTTATATCGTAATATATAATCAAATATATAGTAATTAGTCATGTTAATATTCACGTAATCAAGTCGATGGAAGTCTCGTAATTTGTGAACTATGCGATAAACATTTGCTTCGTGTTTAGGATTTGATTGTGGTCCAACTTTGCCAACAATTTCAATTTTACAAACAGTTATTCTAGAACGAAATTGCAGTTGATTAACTCTCAAAATTCGTACAGGTAGATATTTACGAGAAATTTGTGTGTACGTCGCGAAGAATTAATTTTCTATCTGGATATTTGTGCTCCAAAATATTGAATAATTTGTAAAAATTACGCGTATGCCTTTTTATTCTCTTCGATAACAATTTTGAATATATGGTCAATGTACATTGAACGTCTATATTTGTTTCGCTGCTTTATCAATATTCACATGCTTTACATTTTATTTTTATTTCAAAGAATACTCCTAAACCAAATTCTACTATCGTTATTTCTACTTTGTACATTTTAATAATGTGACTGGCAATATTGAATTCATTTTTTTTTTTATTTAAAATGACTTGTCCAACAAATTTTTTCCAATAATGTTTTAATTTTTTAAATATTTCACCAATAGTTCAATTTTAATAATGTTATTAAAGGAGGGTAAAAATTATTTTCATTAATTACATTAAAGAACAAAATTTGTACTTGCATTTAATAGTTAAAAAAGTTAGATTACGTTCGCTCTAGTTATCACGATACCGAAAAAAATAACGGCGAGGATTTTTGTGCGATAGAAAGAAATGTTATTTTTGCTTTTTCATTTTATAGGCCATTATTTCCCATGCGGTTGAATTTATCTCGACACACGTGCACGCGTGTATGTTCATATAATACGAAAGAATGTTTCGTCCCCTAGAGTACAGTACGAACGAATAGGTGAACGCAAACGAACCACGTGTAATTTCAGCAAATTTATTATTTCACAATTTCCAGTGTCAAGTAGTTTGTTTTATTAATTTACTATTCCGACAATTGGGAACAAAAATTTTCAAAGACCAACGCTATTTTTATTTATTTATTCAGCACGTGCGTACTGTATTTCTGAAACTGGAACAAACAATATTTTCTCTGAATAAATATTTCATGTATCCCGACACCTTTTGTCCGAGTACGCAATAATAAATGCATAATACTTGTCCACGAATTGATACGTTCTACATTTAGTTTTAGCGAAATTCTCTGTCACGATAAAAGTGCAGCGAAAGCTCATCTCTTTCTGTTTAAATATTTAACATAGATGCCAGTGCTATATTTAAAGTATTTTAAATTTTGATCAAAGCGAGTAAAACGATCGACCAAAGTTTTACAGACTTGCAGACGTGTTCGCATTTTTAGAAATTTAAGCGATTTGTTTTTTAAGATATACTCTTTTATTATAAATCTTCTCCTATTCTTTGCATTTTCTTGATTCAAGAATCATTTCGTGTTTCAATTGTTAATTCAACGCGTTGAGTTTGAGTTGGTCTGCAGACCGAATGTACGTCTAGAAATCGACGTTTACGTTTAGCATTAGAGGCTGTGCAGAAGTTGGTGTATTTGCGAAAAGACAATTGTCGAACAGCGAAAACACATGAGCTTAGAGAGTGCAAAGTTTTAACGTGCATTTCCACTCACAAAATTCGGAGGATATTACTGCGTCGAAAGTAACAAAAACTTTCTCAAGTATAACTAAACGAATGATTATTTTACATCATAATGCAGTACATTAATGCAGTAACTTTGTAAAAGTTTATTTCATCTAAAAAGCAAATGACGTCTCAAATATTCAAGCATTAGTTTAATTAAGTAAATCGGTATCGTAATAACTTCTTTTGCGAATATTTCATAAAAGGGAGAAAAAACATGTAAATCTTTTCTATATCAAATTGTAGAAAAAGAAATTTTAAGTGTCTGTGTTAGAACATAAAAGAAGAAATGTATATATACTTTAATATCAAAATATTAATAGTGTTATTTAAATTAGTAGAGAAAATATTATAAATATCAACAAGATTCTTACAATATTAAAAAGGAAATGAGGATGTTACAACTAGTTTAGTTTATAACTAAATACCAATATATAAATATAGGAGAAAGGAGTGCTACAAATTTCGTACAATATTATCGCTGAAAAAAAAAAAAGAATTTATCGACGTATTTGTCGCATATTTATTGCGATACACACGTTTATCTTCTCAGTAACCTCGAATTTCAAACCATTACCTAAGCGGCCATTTTGTCAAAGGTAAATTCGCGCCTGACGGATCGACGACGGATTAAAACGCACTAAACGCGTGTACGCGTGTACGTGTGACAAGAGAGAAAAAAAGAAACGAGAGGGAAAAAAAGCGGCAACGAGAAATTTTACATCGGATCTGTTCATTTGCACGGTGGACGGCGTCGCCGCGTTTTACCAGGCAGGAGAAATCGATACGAAATCCCACCGGGGCCATACGTTCTGGCAGAAAAACTCTCTGCTAACGATTCGACGGAAAGGAAACTTTCACTGCCCGTGATTTACTCGCAAATCATTCCACGCCCGTACATGTCGATCAATTAAGGAAATGAAAGAGGCGGCGAGGCCCAGGAGAAATAGAAAAAGAAAAAAAAAGAACGAAAGAGCGAAAAAGAGTGGGCGGAAGAAGGGGGCAGCCTTTCCACTTTTTTGTAGCGAAACAGCCCGCGTGAACAAGTTCGCACCGTGGAATTACGCGGTTTGTCGCGGTTTCGCACGACGTCCGTAAGTCAAACGAATTTTTCCTTCGTACATACGTTTCGTAATTTCGTCGCTTGAGGATCGCGCGTGTACGAAGTTTCAAAGTTTCGTCGATTGATCGGGTGTCGAGAGAAAGGTGAATTATCATTATTCGCGGGGAGAAGGGATGGTGTCAATTTTAGCGCATTTTTTTGCTTTTAAATTAGCGAATTAAAATTGTTTGTACAAAATCCCAATAAAATTCAACGAATTGTAACTTCAGTTTAACGTTGTTTTAATTACGAATTAAATTTTCCCAATTCTACGTTCACCTTGATATCGAGAGAAAGCGAATGATTTTGTGTATTAAAAGAATAATTTTCGTACAACGGTATAATTATAATTTAACTTTATTCGTGTTTAATCTGCAGATTTTTATGCATTTGTGGGGAATTGTTAAAGCAGAGTGCTTAGCATGATTTACTTAGTTGCGTTTACAAAAATACAAAAATGGGTACAATGGATCAATTAGGTTAAAAGTTTAACACGCTTGCGCATAATGTTTCATTTGAAATGCTTCTTACGGTGTTAGTACATTGACAGTTAAAATATCGAGTGTTATAATCAATTAGCATATTACAATTAAGCTTGTGATGGTTGGTATATCAATGTTAGTCATTACTGCTAGCACATTATTATTTAAAAATTTTACTTTCACGTGAGACTTTATTGGGATGAAGTTTGTGCACATTAAAATTTTATCACGAGCATTTCAATGTTTCGAAAGAAATGAATTTTTTGCGAACTCGTCAGTTTCCATTTTAAAGCAACCTTACAGATTTTTTTAATGAGATCGGACAAGTTTCACGAGGATAACCGAACCATTCAAGCCATGGAAATGAAATTCCGTTGAATGTTACGTAAAACAAAGTCTCATCTGTCGATACCACATAACGGAAGTATGGAACAGCGTATCTTTTCAAGTAATATTTTCTGCAGATGTTTTAATACTGGTTCGTCACGTGTGGCGTGTGGATTTTTATATTATTCGCGAGAATAATGAAACGTCTTCTAGTAAGGAATTCATTGTTAATGCAGTTCGTTTTTAAAGTGATTAGCAATAAAGCACGTTCAGTTAGAAACGTATAAAGCTATTTAATTAATAATACGCAATAAATTTTTGTGATATTTCGAACGATGCATCATTATTTTTGATATCATGTAGGATATTAATATAAAGTATAACAGTTGTAACAGTCAGTTATATGATGACAAATAACACACAGCGTTATGTCCAAACTGTGGGAAGACAAAGTTAGGTTAACAAAATTTCCGGATACTAGAATCAGTGGAACTTTATTTATTCAAACCACTATTTCTCGAATGTCTTGACATTCAAATAATGCGTTGCCCAACGAGATTCTGCCAGTAATTGGAAAATTATCACCTAGTGATACTTTATTGCAGTAATAGGACAAAATTTTTGGCGGCGGTTCGAAGCAGCGTTCAAAAGTGTCGCAAGTAATAGTTGCGAGGCCAGAGATTTAACAAAGTTTGCACGAAATCTCTGGCCGAGTTGTGACCGGCTTCGTTTTGACAGTAAGAAATTCGAGGCGGATCCTGTCAGCAATAGTCGGATCAATCATTGAGTGGATTTTCGTGTAACTCCTCTTTGGAACAATCTGAAATCCTTCTATCTACTCTGTAAACATTCCATCTGCATCCACTTTCCCGTGGAACACTGTTTCATCTTCCCACTGTCCTGCGATTCATTGATCAAACACTATCTGTCTATCCATCTATCCATCTATCGTTTCCCATCTTTGGGCGCATACCACAGTTTCGTCCCTTTTTCGTCACCTGTTCTTAACGGGACTCTCGTCAATAGACCCCACGTACTTTTGTATGATTTCGTAAATAAATCTGAAATGTGGAAGCTTTTCAACAACAGCGAAAAGTTCACCGCCGATCTCAATTTGTAACCTTTCTTCGACCTAACTTTACTCCGATCTCTCGGTCACTGTACGTATAGTACTACAAGCAACGTACGACGATGCACTCTCGAGTAGTTTATCGTGATAATTACAGGGCGAACTGGTAGGCCACCTCGGTCCCACTGCCGCGAGCACTCACGATTGCGATTAATTAGACCACCCGATCTCGCTGGATTTGCACCGTTTGCGACACTTCGCCGCGAAGGGGGAGGGGGGGGAGGTGTGCCCGTGCAAGGACACTCGAGAAATCTCGGGCACAAACGGGCGGACGTGTAAACGCGTAAGCGAGACACAGTTTTTTTTTTCTCTTAATTTTGCAAAGCACAATATCGGGAATTTTTCTACCCTGCGAGGGGATGATTTTTTTACAAAGACTTGCAATTAGCGCTTGAACGTTGGTTACGGTTCTTGCGAAAAATCGACAAGTTAAACATTGCATTTGTTCTCCATACGCGTTTTCGACGAGCTCGGAACGCCGGTTTCAATATTTGATAAATTTCATCGAACCTGCCGGCGGTGTAAATCGTCGATATTTGCAAGACGAAGAACAGCGTGAGATTGAACGTTCCGATGCGCGACTTGTTGAGTTGTGGCAAATGAAACGGTTTTGCAAAAATTTTGCAGTTTGTAAATTTATCAGTTTACTTGAAGTTTGAAGTTAATCGGTGCTTTGTCACAAAATCGTAGATTTTGAATGAACGTGAAATTGAAAACTTTGTTTTAAGTAAAACTTGCTCGTAACACAGACTTTCAAAGAGTTTAAAATGTTAAAAGAGTCAAGAGTAATTTAAAGATAGAGAATGATCCAAAGAAAGGTTAGACAAAAGAGTATTGAAAACGTAATGTTTGGTATTGGAAATCTCAATTGTAAATTCTAGGTAAGAGAAACGAATTCTTGGAATTTAATTTCTAACTTGATAACTACCAAGAAACGAAGTTCCCGGCAGTCTCCAGTGAAAAAGTTCAAGTACAAAAAGCGTGCCAAAAAATTGTCAGCCAAAGATTTTGAATCTTAAAATTCGCAATTCTTTTAACGTGTCGAATCCGACGAATCGAAATTTCACAATGTCCTTCCCTCATACCAATCTTCGTTCATAGGAAATGTTGTTTCTCCGTTATCGTCGGACACAGTGAGAGCTGGAAAGAAGTTCGCGAGATGGGGGAAAGTTTGGTTGAAAAATTGAGAGAGACAGAAGGTTCCTCGCTTAAGGGGCAAACGTGGATGCGTCTTTGTGCACGTTTTGGCAGTAACTACGTCAGTTAGACACGTTTGCATATCAAGCGCGACATTAACGGATGCCGATGCATCGCGGAGAGACGTTTGCGATTTTATTGTGCCGCGTTACAGCACCACAGAGAGAGAGAGAGAGAGAGAGAGACTTGGCGACGTACCTGCATCAGCATTCATGCAACTGCATGTCTCGTATCTATAACCGCAATAACGATATGCAAGTACTACATGACTGCGTTACACGGCCGTGATATGCATATCTGCATTTACATATGTTTACTATTTTCGCCGTGTGTCGCGGCGAATCAATTCCGCGTTTGGTAATGCAAGTGTTATTGATTGCCTCTGTGTGCACACAATGCACGCGCACAAATGAACGCGGGATTTGAAATAAACATTAATTCGCGGCGAGCGGTGAATACATTTCCACGCATCGGGCTATTTCAGACTTTAGAATTTTTGCGTCAAAGTTAAGCTCGTGTCCGGTAACTGGGGATCGATGGAATTTCAAATTTTCGCGAATACAGCGAGAGAATGGAGTTTAAAATTTATTTTTTATCGCAATAGTAGTAATTTTCAGTAGTATTTTTGCATTTTTGTAAATTTCTCGTAAATTGAAAGCCTCTGATGTTCGGTAAGATTTATACAATTTAATTACATAAATTTTGTTATACATTACATGAAAAAACAATTTTATTACCATAAAAATTGTATAAATAAATATTTTACACGTTGAGGAGCCAATTGTTGAAGAATTCGTGATACATTGTCAAAGAAGTTAGAGAAATAGAAAGCACAAGGTCCTCTTTAAAGAATTTCTTTAAAGAATAATATTTTAAATAATAAAAAAAGTAGGAAAGATGTCTGTTAAAATCGATCCGAGCGCGGGAAATTTTTATTTAAATCCCGATGCTGAAATATTAGATTTTAAAGGAATTCGTTTTTATATCAAGCTTTTGCCGGCTCTTCAGCTATTCGATATTAAATCAATGAATTTATAGATCGATTCAATCGAATTACTTCCAAGTGAAATTCTTATCCGTAATACAGGCGTACTCCGTTTTATTGAGACGCACTTCGATTTATTGCACTTTGCAGATATTGCCACCATCATCGCGGGAAGGCTAGGAAAGAAAAAGGAAAAGAATTACCAGTCGAATTATATAAATTGTTTAATATATAATTAATATGATATATGCAAGATGCAATTTTTTATACGTTAAGAATGTTAAATGTGTATCACGTGTTGGGAAACCAAAAATTTCGTGCGATTTACTCGGTTGTAATGAAACTTCTGGCTTTATTCCAATAATTTAAGAACCGAGCTTGCAATGTCTCCAAAGTACGCCTGTATTGATATTATTATAGTCATATTTTCAATTACACGTTCTTTGAATTGACATTGACGATCAATTAAAATCAGAGATTTTGTAGTTTTTTCTAGAAAGGATTGATTTATTTCGAGAATCTAACAATCATCCAAAAAAAACCAATATTACATTAGTTTCAATGCACAGCATCTACAGTTCAATTCGTACAGTTACATCAAGTTTTGTTACGTCTAAACAAGTAAATATTTCGAATAACGTTAACGTGACAAAATTAACGGCATAGAATTGAATCTGCGATAGCAATCTATAACTTTTGTAATTTACTTGGAAATATTCTTGGCTCAAGCAGAATTTAAATAAGAACCAGAGCGGGGTCTCAGTATTGCTTGACTTTTATCACTGAGAGACGAGTCAGCAGTATTTGCACGGTTCTTCGCACACTGTGGGAAACTTTCAATTTCGAACAAACGATGTGTGAATATTACAAATTCCTTTCGTGTGCAATAGAGCCGGAATTTCTCTCTACTCGACTGAATGGAGTATTTTCTAATCGAATTAACTAATTCGCCATCTTCTAAATTAAAGGCACATATATAATCACGCTAAAGGCACGAGAGGCTTGTTGTGTGGTTTCTGCAAATGCAACAGCAACGCTTGCAATTTAAAGAAAGATCTTATCAGTTGAAAGAAATCAAAAATGGAAGGGATCCATCTTTGCGTAGAGAGATATCGATGGACGAGCCTTCCGCTCGAAATTTGCACGAATGAATGATGATCTCTCATCCGCGTTGGCGCCGCGCGGCGCACAAATATCAATGGACGGCGGATGGGGGAAGGCGACAAACATCGAAACGCACTGTCTCGATTCCGCAAGATTTTCCCCGTAACCGACCCGCGAGCGGCAGTTAGTCAGCTGCCCGGACGTATCGTATCGATCTCCCTGTGAAACTGGCGTTTAAAACTACCGCGACGTACGAATTCCGCGCACGATGCACCGACGCCGACGCGTTTCCTGCCAGAAAGGAAATACGCAAGTTTCCAACCGACCGACCGAGCGCAAACCGTGTCCACGAAAAATCGTGGAGCCCCGCGGGGGAGTGGGACGGAATTCGTTACCGATTCATAGGGTATGACGTTTCTAGATTTTCCCGTACACATAGGTAAACGAAGGCAACAACGCGTCACGCCACTCGACTCGTTTTGCATTATTCATAAGCTTAGGTCGTGGGGTGACGTTGCGCCACGGCGAACTGCACCGCGTCGTGTTCTGTTCTGTCGCGCCGCCGTATCAGTGGCCTGGAGACCGCGTCTTCGCGGCCGAAATTATTTCAGCGTTGCTTCGTCATTGAAGATGGTTGAATTCGTCGTGACGTCTTAAGCTTGCGTCTCTTAAGACGTTGTCGAGTCAAAAATATGTAACGACGTTTGAAAGGTGGAGAGATACCTCGAGTATTTTGTGAGAGCGAAATCTCTCTCTTCGAAATTCTTTGTTTTGAAACTTGCAGAAGATTGGATTCCGATTAATTTTCATTCCACGTGTTTCATTCCACGTGTCACTGGAAATGAGTGAAAAATTATGGTAATAGGCACGTCGAGTCAAGACTCGAGACTAATTGCCAGTCCAGGCGTCCAAATGTCATATTTCTTTCTCTTAGAATGTCTGTTTGTAAAGATCGCAGCAGATTGTTTAAAATCTTTCAAAATCGTTCTTAAAATTCGAATTGGTGTGAACAGTGTTCTTCCTGTACGTGGATTAAAATACGGATTAAGGTACACAATTAAATAGTCGAAACGCATTATTGATATGCGCGAAACGATGATTTGAACCCTTCACTTACCTATAATTGTGTAATTAGCAATTAAAAGAATTAACTTCACTTTGAGTTGTAGCTCGTTTAGCACTCGTTGTACTCGCGTGATTATCTGAAACGAATAATATTTTGGATTCCAGAGTCTCGAGGGGTCCTTGTTTTTTAGAGAAAAAAATTTCATCGAAAAATTTTAGAGGATCGTAAAAACGCGGTTCTCGGAACAATGTGCGTCATCTTGCGCCAGCCGCGCATCTGCAAACGTTGGAGGGCAAGGATCATCTCATTATGCGTTTACTATAATTTCCCTGTGGGTGTCGGAAAAGAATAAACCCAACGTATATCCCTGCGTGTCGCAAAAGTGTATGTCTTCACCCCCAAGAGAAAAATTCCTTACAATTCCTCGAAATAAACGTGATCCCGCGAGGTAATTCGAAACATTGCGCAGGTCTCGTGTCGATCGTTCGTTCGTTATTTTTTACCTACTAGTTTAACACGTTTTGTTTTATTTTTGAAATAGAGTACAGGGTGTCGTCGATCCGCAGGATAGCATAGAACTGGATTTAGTTTGATTGATCGGTTCGCGTTGACGATTGATAGGATTGATCGTCGAAAAATCGGCGTTTGATTTAATCAATATATTAGTTATTAATCGTCAGTCAAACGTTAAACCGGACTAATTGAAAAATCGGCAACTAATTTGACAAAAATAAAAGAAAATAACGATAAAGTAAAATTAATCGTTGGTTGGAGGAACTTAATCGTCAAAAGATCAACGACCGATTCAATCTTCAGAAACTTTTGACTTTTGATTTAAATGATCTTCCACTATGTTCTTTTATTTAGATATTTTATTTATCTGTTATATTGTATCACATTGATCTTTTATTCAGTTAGATGCACTATCGTGCACAAGTATTTGGACACTTTTTCAACTACAGTTTGAATAAATCTCTTTAATTTAATCTCAACGTGTACAATTAATAAATATTGACAAAAAGAGCAAAGAAGTGTAAGAATTAGGCGGTTGAAGACTGTGTAGGCTGACACGAAACACGCGCGTTGAAGTTTGAAATGTGTATTTTTAATTGCATCGAAAAAATTTATACAGATTTTATATTTATGAAGCACCAGCATGTTTATTAAAAATGCATCCAAAACTTGAAAACGCAAAGAAACGTTTGTCAAAAGCGCGAAGCGTAACGAAAACGATCAAGCTTTCACAGTGAAATTGCATTAAGTGTTCAATTATTTATGGACAGTGTTCTGTATCGTGTGGTTCTGTATCATCAAACTGGCTTTTGTCTGTTGTTTGATCTATTTCCGCGAGATTTTATCACCAAGACGAACAGTTTCGCGGTACTTGCGTCCACGAACTTGGAGATATTATTTCTGTCTTACTTTTCTCCGTTTGTCTCTGCTCCAGCGTATCACTCGTGTTTGCCGAACTATGCATTGTGCACGCATTGATGAACGAGGCAATAAATTCGTATAAAAGATGCAGTTTGCGAGCTTTTATGGAATATTCCCGGGGTAATGTCCCTTTTTTTTCCTTTTCTTTTTATGTGTGTCTAGTAACACGCGAGTGTATCTCTCGGATACTCTTTTATGTACTTATTGGCTTCTGTTTTATGGTCGACGACGTATTTACAGGAATGCAGTCTTTCAATTTTTATGTACCGACCGTGGGAGAATGTTTGTATTGATTTAGAGGAAACGTGAAAAGTATGGGGAAGTATTTATTAAATTTATAAAAGCACGAAACATTCGCTCGAACATGACTATAACTGACACGTAACACCAAAAACTTCACGACTTGTACTCCAGTACGATTCGTCTCACTGAAAAGCCCAGAAGTAACTGTTCCGACCAGGAAACGAAGACGATCCTTTTGCCATAAAATTTTATCGATACCTAAACATTTGAATCGACACAAAACAAATTACAGTCTACGCCACGCCCCCTCGCGAATCACGCGACCAAAATCAACCAATCGCTAATTTTCGTTGCATCAGCGTTGCACCTAAAGAGGCCCGATTTTCTGGATTACCCCAACTAAAATCACTTTCAGCGATAAAGTATAATTGCGACATACAATTGTTTCAACCTTTACTAGCGCTGATAATTATTTATTATGAAATAAATAATCGTTATCGGTTATAAAACTCGCGCCAGAGAAATGAAAGTTCAAGCGGTAGGAAAAGATTTATAATACAATAAGGAATTTATACATATACTTTATATTGTAAATCTGATCATATCGATCCGTAAAATTACTATGGAAAACTAGGAGTTGGTGATTTTGATCGTTCTGGCAATTTTAATGTCACTAATCTGCTACTTGTAAAGTAGTTTCTTCCTTTACTTGTCTAAAATAACGTACTTTGAGGTTGTGTTAATTCAAATTTCAAATACTTCGTTAAAAATTATATGTTATATGTAAAATCATTACGTGTCAAATTGAAAACACAAAATAAAAATTGCTGTCAAGTATGTACTCGAATGCAACTTTTGCGAGCAACTTCACGTCGTAGATACGTTTATAATTTATTTCATCGCTCGCGTATATCCTCGATTTTCTCTCACTTTCGATTCGTTGTATTTCCGTCGTTCGACGAATCTCGAGGTTCACTTGCCAACGTTCTCGGCACACGTCGTCGAACTAACTAAAAATGAAAAAAATCGAAAACCTTCGTATTTCGACTAGGCAAGGTATTAATGAAGTCCGATGGAAGAGCACGTACCGCGTGATTTCGTGTATGCACAGAGGCTGTGTTCTCTTGTTCACAGAAGTCGCACGGTTTTAGCCTGTCTGGTGGAAGTTTATCGGACGAATTGAAACTCGGCGCGCGCGCGCTTGTATGTGTGTGTCGGATGCGTTGAAAACTTGTATCGCTGAAACAGATCGTTGGAATCGCGGACAAGTCGCGACATTCACCGAGACTCGCGTGCCAGTTCCATGGATATTAAACTTCGCTGTGGCAAGTTCCTTCTTTGAGTATATATACATATACATGTATATATATGTATGTAGATATATACCTATACATATGTACATACATACGTACATATATATATATATATACATATTGTGGCAGCTTACAAGTTTCGGACTACGAGTTCCGATTCGAATACGGAAATGTGCCCATTAATCAATCTGAATGCTTCACGGTTCGCAAATTGCAGCTGCTCAATTCCCGAAATACGTAGATAATTGTATTTCTACTGTAACTTTATTGCGCGCTAAACATACATTACATACTTTTCGGTAGTTCGCATCGACATGTTGCTGCAGTGGCCCCGCTTGTCATTAATTAGAGTGGATGCAACAGAGGTCCGGCCGAGGGACGGGAGGGGGTGTTTTAAACATTTTATGCGCGTTGACTTATTAATTGAAATCCCGGGCGGAATTTCGCGGCTTTTCCCAATTCTGGCTGCTTCTCTACGGTTTTTTTCTCTTTCTTTTTCTTTTTTTTAATTAACATGAACTGCATAACTTCTTCGACCTCCCTCCTCCCCATTAATTTCCCGTTTCGGTGATATGTTGGTAAACACCGTTAGAAAACATCGTGACGAAGTGCAATTTTTCCAAAAGTTTTTCCGAAAGAAGCAACACTACGACACTACGTAATTTTGTATACACAATCACACAAGTGCATGTAAACTGTCAAATATTTAAAATAGAGAAACAACAGAAACAACAACTGTTTTTGGCTTTCTGTGACTCTTAATTAATCTGCTATTATAAAACAGTTTTACATGTATTGCGTCGCTATATTTTATTTATGATTTGTCATTTATTATTGTATCACGCATTCCAAAACACTTTCGTAATATTCATAATGTCGTTCACGTTTGTTTAAAAGAGAGAGTATAGTAAATAGATGAAAAGCATAAACTTACGATTGCCACACGTACAATAAAACGAATAAAACGAATAAAACTCGTTCCAATCATAGTTGTAATGATAGAAAAATATTTTCTATTCATTTTCGTATGATTATTGTACGGTAGATTTCGCGAGATTTAATTCAATAATTTAACTAGAAAGGGAGTATGAGAGATGTCGTTCCAAAATTTCTATAACTTTAATCAAGAAATCAATTAGTAAAATATTTAGCATCAGAACCAGCAAGTGACCAATTTGCAATTTTTCGTAGAAATTTTGTAGTATGAGAAATGATTTCTCGTAGAGTGTGTAGACAAGTGTATGTTCCACGAACAAATTTTGAAATTTGCAGACTCTCACACGACCAACTTGCGTCGTCGTGTCCGTGCTTCTTCGTTAACGAAGCTGCACTTTTCCCTCTCTCTCTCTCTCTCGAGGGCCTTGATTGTTTCATGTTTAGATGGCGGATTTAACGCAGCGTTTCATCTTCAGGAACGTGACGTTAAAACGATACGGAAACAATTCGCATTGTTGCATTCGAATGGAACTGCGTACACACGTACACGTGACGTTTGCACAATGGAAGATTCTAGAACGATAGAATGCCAGCTCTATCGTTCGGATAATGGAAATTCGGGTTAAAGAGATTCTACTTCTATTTTGCGAGCAAACGCCGCTCGGCGAAAATTGATTGGCGTAATTTCCTGGCCCCTGTGTACACCGAGAACCTTGCGAGGAAATTCATATTTCGAAACGCAACCGCGGCAGGGAGTAGTTTCAATTTTCGAAGTTTTCAAAAATTTCGTCACACGGAGTTGAATCAACTTGTCGTTTTGAAATTAAAAGACGTGGAATAGGGACTTTTAACTTTCGACTGAATCGCTCGTTACGATCATCATTTGTAATTTGTAATTTGTAATTTTCGTAATTGTCATATTTTGCCGAAATTATCGCAATATTGCGTTTGAAACGAAGGACTTTGGAAATTTCAATGTATTTTAAAAAGTGAACGATTAAAGAATAATACGTAATATGTACGATGTTACATTGCATTACGTGTTGTTTACATCACAGTACGAGTATGATATATAACGTAATAGTACGATGAAACTATTACGTATTATTTGTTAATAATATAGTATTATTAACAAATAATACTACATTACACCACATGAACGTGTGCACAGAATTGAATAATAATAATATTAATTATCGTTAAATTAATAATACTCGCCATAGATGCGTAACGTCAAATTATAGAGACAATAGACGTCGGCTCTGTTTCGTAACGAAACAGTTTATGCTTACTAAAGGCTTACTGGACGGGTCATCCTGTTTACTGATATCAGGGTCTTTCCCTGCGGAGCACTGATCAATCCCTCAACAAAATTTATAGCCTGTGACCGCTACGAGTAGAGGGCCGGGCTGCATAAGATCATCCTATAATCTTCTCACCGTGTGAAACTTGCCAAGTGGACACTTTGTGTGTGAGACGTGTCACTCGAAATTTCTTATTAATAACGGAACTAATCCTGTTTCACATGCACGTATGAGCTAATATCGACGAGTCATCGCTAAATGTAACATTACATTACATCATGCGTGTAATTAAAATTAGATAAGATTATTTTTATAATCAAGTTATAATATAACGTAACGTGATACTGGTCTTTGCTACTCTATTGCTATTATCATTACAGTTCAAAAAGAATCAATGAAGAAAGTAAATGATCTTTCGTTAGGTTATTACACAATATCATACAATATTATATAATTACATGACTATGATTATAATATTTATCGTACAACAAATATCAGTGTAACATGACAATTAGATATAGTTCGTGATGGATAAAAGCAGTTTGTCATTTGTTTCTTCAAACGTCAACAAAATCTTGGTACACTTTTTGTAGCTGTAACGCTTGCAACGAAACTGTTATTGGGATGGATCAAGTCGTCGTTAATTAACAATTGGATGCAACTAACGTATACGTGTTCAAAATGGAACTAATCTCGGCGGGGCGCACAAATGTCGACGCACACAAATACGACACTCCACGCGGATAGGGCCATGTCCATTCGGTTTCACTCATAATCTTCCATTCGAAACGGGGCACAAAGGCTCTCCCAAATCCGCGAGAAGTAATCGCGTTGGCGTCCAAAGTCTCTGGCGGAACCTCGTTTGTGCCAGTAATTTCCTGTCCCCTGGCCACTTTCACAGCGGCCGGGCGGCAATCTTCCGTCCGGGTCTCTGTCGTTTTTCATCTGAAATCGCGGCGCGAATTCCGAACGGCGGAAAAACGCGGCCGGAAAACTGGAACATCCGCGTCTGATCAATTTATACAAACGAAGTTATAGAAACGCGTTCCGCGTGCGCGCGACCGAATTAAATCTGCGCGTTTTTCCGTGATTTAGTTTTTGCTCGACGCGAGAAATATATATCGTCCCAATGAAATTTCCCGACGAGGCTGCCTGCTTATGCGATTACGATTCATGACCGGAACGAACTCGCGCGAAATCGCCCCGATTTTTCGGATCTTATGCATTTATTTATGAACGGCGAGCTATTCTCTCCCGCTCTTTTCTTTTTTTCTCCGTTTTTCTGTTTTTCGTTGCGACCGGACCGCGGATTTTCACGTTTCGTTTTTGCATTTTTGAAGGAAATTTCGTATATCCCTTTTTTCTCCTCTTTCTCTTTTTCAGAAGGGAAAAATGCATCACTTTTCAAACTTTGATTCTTAAATGTAATCGACGAAAAATGAAACTGGTGTTTGAATAAATTTTTATTCGGGGTCAGCGTGTACCAGACGGAGTATCAGTTTGCAAAGTTTTGAACTACCTCTCACAAACACCCTGCACGTTTCCCGGAGTCACAAAATTTTCCTAGAAACTTTTACTTTTGTATTTTCCGTTTATTATTTGGTTATTTCAAGAACCACCTTTTATCGTGTTATATTCGTTGCGCTGTGGTTTGCGTACTTTCTTAGAAAAAAATGAAAGAACGAGAGGAAACAGTTGGGGTCGCACTTGAAGGAATCGCTAAGAAATTGTTAAAAAAGAATAATAAAATGAGGCGATGTGACAATAGGAGCAAATAAAGTTTTAAAACGTACGAAGCTCTTTCTATGATACTTTGATCATTCAAATTATTATGAAATAAAAGAAAGGTACCTAACAAATGCCTGATACAGTTCGAGCTCGTCTCAGGGTTCAAAAATGCAAAAAATTCACCGTTAAAAAATAACTCATTCTTGAATTGCTCCTCCTGTGCCCTCCCCTCGCCTCCCGTGGGGCGATGGGAGCCACGGATGTACACTTTGGCAATCGGATTATTGAAATATTCATCGTCGTTCGCGCGCTTGTTTCAACGCGCCGATTCGAACGGCTTTGCAACGCTCGGCGAAGGCGCGTTTAAATGAGAAACGGGATAACGAGCCTGGTATCCTCGGCGCGATGGGAATTGGATAGCAAAGTCCAGTCAACACCCGACCGCTCTGCTACCCGGCACCAGAAGGATTACCAAGAGTTCCAAAGGCCAGTCGACGTCCCGATTCTCCTGGGGGAACGGGAACGGGAACGGGAACGGAATCCAAAAAGATCGAGGCCGAGATCGTCGGAGCTCGTCGGTCAACGCTTCTCAGTTCCACCGCCGTCGATGTACCGAATCGGAAACAGATGTCAGTCATGCCGATCGCGCTGTTCGGTGCGCTGCTTTGACCAAGCAAAAGCGAAGTTTCTAACGCGCACAATTCCGAGCAGATACAATTTGGAACAAAGCGGCGTGTCGGTCCCCATTATGCGACGTGATCCGCGTACAACTGTCAGCCGCGAAGCGTCCTGCGATATCGAGCAAGTTGCTCTTGGTCACGGGAATCTCGTCTTAAAATTACAAGTTACAGTCGAAACGTATCGTTCAATTTTTGACTTTAACTCTTTTCGTAAATTTGGCAACTATATTTGATGATAATCGTGCAGGTATATTTTATTAATTTTAACACACACGTATTATACAAACAGTAATGAGAAAGCCACGTATATGTCAGGCAGGTTAGTACACATTAACCAGGTTACAAATATTGCTCTAAAGGACAGATCTTCGATCGTTTCACAATGTTTCGCGTGTGACAGGTCAATGAACTCGTCTTAAAGCAGGTGGCATATCTATTTAAAAGAAAAACAGAAATAGTTTCGTTTAAGATGACGCACGAGTCACCTTAAAGTCCAGATAGAAGCACACGGACCACCAGAAAATGACCGCCCCCTCGAAAACAGAGCAGGTTTATAGCAGTTTGCGAGTTAATTGCGCGGGACACGTTTCAAATGGGACGCTCTGCATTCCGAGTAGATGTGTCGATCGAACTCGTTCGAATTTATATCGGAATTGTACAATTCAAACAGCGTGGCACGCGTCTGTCAGAATTTGAAGAAATTCGAGCGATCGATATCGGGCCGCCGGTGTGGCGTTGCGACAATTATTAGCGAGCCGGTGTCTCAATAAAACATTGGCTCAGCGTGGAGGGGCGCGGGGGCAGGTCATTGCACCGGCGCGATGCACGGCATCTTCGTCAGTGAGTAATAGACTTTTGATGCGGCGCGCAAATGGCACCGGGGCCGATAAATCGTCGCCCCCTCCGATACATTCCGTGGCTCTGTCTGTGCGGATTAACGCGTTTTAAATACTTTCCGTTTCCAGTGGAGGGTCGCACGCGGTCTGGCGCATCGTAAATAATACAAAATGGCCGGCCTCGGCGGCTCGTTGATCTTATTTACATTCCGTTCGACGAACTCTGATTTACTCCCGTCGCGCACTCGGCTACGTTTGACGAATTATGGTCGCGCTTGCCTTTTGTCGTTTAAATTGAACGAAATGCCGCGACGAATAGTTAAATTCAAATTAAACGTTATTTCCAAGGTAAATTGGAATCTAGTTGATTTAGAGTTTAAATTTAGAGAACTTTGTTCAAAGATGGGGGGATGTTTTGAAATTGCAAAGAAACAAAGAAAAGGAAGAGAATGGACGTTGAAGGAATTAAAAGCATCGTGAATGTTTGAGCTCCGTCAATAGTATCAATGACTTTGAGTATGTTAAATTAGTACGAAAAGGAGAATTTTTTGAATTCGTTTGGAAGAAAACCATGCAAGGTGAGTTTTCTGAAATTCATCTTGAAACAAATGAATAATTTGGTTGATTACGAGTCCACAAAACTATAATTCTAGAAATTCTACAATTAAATCTGTAAATTGAAATTGCACAGTTAAAGTTTGAGGGCCTGGTGTCTCGTCGCTGCAAAATTGAAAAATTTCCAAAATTCCGTCAACTCGTCTCGCACCTCGTTGAAAGAGTAACTTTCCAACGGCGAGTTCAGTCGATTCGAGCCGTTCCCCCGGCTGGAGGGTTGGTTCTAAATCCACAAACTGGGGGGGGAAAAATTGCGCGAGTTAGAGGTAGCGCGAACGTGGTCCGTCGCGCGCGCGCGCGCATCTACCCGATAAACTGTAACTGCTACTCAAACTGGCCGATCGATCAAACGTCGTTAAGCTTCGTCGAACAGCGGCGACCCGGCGACAATGAGATTCGCGAGGTCGATCAAAATCGCGGAAACTATTTCGAGTGCATCGCCTGGAACGTGCGACATGTAGTCACGGTAATTGAGTTACGCCCCGATAGAAATGTAATTTCACCCGCGATGCAGCCGCCGGGAGAACATTGAACGACGAGCAGAACGCCTAATTCGGCACGGCGACATCTTAGAACGCCACCTGCGATTTTAATGATAACGGATGGATGAATTATGATACGTTGCGCATCGTCGGCAAGTTTCCGGGAAGGGCACTTTGGCATAATGAAATGGCGGGAAATAATTATCGAGCGTAATTCGAAAGATAATTACCACTTTGTCTTTGAGATTTCTTGCATTTCTGATGAATAAAAGGTGTTACACATTTTTGCTATATTTAGATCTTAAATATTTGATACAAAGTCTAAAATTGTGGTATATGAAGAAATGGTAGAGAGTATAAAGGAACGTGGAAACTGCATGTAAAATATCAAGTGTAAAGGATATGCTGAAATATACTAGTGGTCAAAAACCAACTTATCACGTTTAGGAAACTATCGACCCTGTGCTTTGATATTACTGTCTCTTTCCTGGAATTAGAATGCATTCAAGTCGTTTTTCATTTGTCAAGAAATATTACTGATAATAAATAATCGAAACAGTACCGTACCCACTGTCTGCGGATCTTTCCTAGTTTTCAAGTTGAAATTCAATTGCACGGCTTTTAAGTGACTCTTCTTTCAAGGGGATAAAGTCGTTGATCCATTTTCAAATATTACCAGCGTTCTTCAGCTTTGTCCTAACGCTCTATCGGTTTTATCGGTCAAAATTGGTAAAAGTACAATGTGGAAAAGACCAGACTGGTTATAGCAGTTGCTTTCTAATCAAATTTCAATGATATTTCTAAAATTTTAAAATGACTCGACAATGAAAGAGAAATTAGATGTTGCATTAACTCGAGAGAATGCTTGAATGTTAGATCAGAAGATGATGGAAAAATCAAAGTTATTAAAATTTCAAAATAGCTTGGATAAATCTTGGAGCGAGAGTAATGACAAATTAAGTCGGAAAGTTCTTGAATCGAACATTAGGCTAGAATGTGACAGAAATTACTAAATTCGTCCTTTCGCGTAATAAAAATTTGAAAATTGTTTCAAACCTAGTTGATCCGCGCCGTGCTCGCAAATTCGGGTCTTCCCAATCGATTCTCCTCCAACAACCGAGGAAACTGCTCGTCGACTTTGTCCCGCAATTTCCACGTTCTACGTGTATTTGGGAAAATTTAACATAAAAAAACATCCGCGCGAGACGGAGCTGAAAGGGACGTGTATATTGTTTCAAAGTCCGTTCATCGAACTCTCTGTCTTTGTTCGATTCTTGTCCCTTTGGTATCTCCGCGTCATTTACATTTCACAGCTGTCGCGCAGTTTCGTTCTTCACGGAGAAGAGCTGATACCGAACTCGTTAAAACTTGCCCAGCGACGGGGATTTAAATTAGCGGCGAGGAACCAGGAAAATATCTCGAACGTTTCGCAAAACCGATTTAAAGAATGAATAATTGAAAGAACGAAGCCAAATCTGCAGCGAACTTTTGATCTCGCGGCCGTGTCGTAAATTTATAATTATTATTCTGGCAAAGTGTTATAAACTTTCGAGCCCTCGTTAGAATTTCGTTTGTTGGCGGCAAAAGGAAAAGAAATCTTCGTTTCAATTTAAAATCTAGCTAATAATTGGCACGAGTAAGTCACTTGGAATTTTTTTAATTGTTTACTAACCCAACAGTGAAGCGAGAATACGAAAGGGCGACAAAGAATATCTTTTCTGTGTTAATTAAATTTTTCGTTTTCAAAGTACACTTGACACATTTGCGTAAGAAACGAGTAAATAAAATTTAGTTAATAAGCACATTAAAATTATACTTCTCCGCCCTTTTCTATTCTTGATATAAATATTATTTCTTGCACTGAAGATAATTTATCGTACAAACGTGCGTACATAATTATTTGTTTAAATTTATAATATAAAAAGTGCGTTGAAATGAATAATATTCAAGTAAATGCCAAAATAAAATTTTTCTGCATGCGTTTGAATGACTTATTTTAATTAATTGATGCACGTTTTTTAAGTAGTAATAAATGTCGATCGGACAGACTACTTTTAACGTATCTGATTAGAAAATCAATCACCGAATTTTTGAATACTATTGTTCGGTCTTGCCGAACAAGGCGAGGGCCAGACAGTCATGCGGTTCCTTCTGATCGTATTTTCGCGCCACTGCCGTGCTATGCGCGCATGCATGGGCAAATGGCACGCATTCGGTCAAGCGTTTTTCTTCTTCGCTTCTTTCGGTGCCTCGTGGTGTCGCTTTAATTAAGACGATGCGCGTGATCGTGACGACGCGTCAAGTTGTGCGACGATAGTAAAACGAATTCAAAGGGTGATCAAATCTTACTGACTATGACATTAAAACAAACTTTAAATTGAATCAGCTGACTTTAATTAGCGTTGAAAGCAGCAAGCTACCGATCAAATTTGCGTTTATTGCTACTTTGAACAGTGTTGGTAGTTTCATGGCGCAATTTATAGTGAGATATTTAGAAAATGTAGTAAAAGACAATAATATTTGTGAAAACAAGTGAATGATTCGAGATAGAGAGAGAGAGAGAGAAACCATATTGGTGCATACGTCAAAATAGTTAAAACAAGTATTGACCGAATATATTGAAAATCGTATCATGAAACATACGTGCAATTTCTATCTGAAAATCTATTAATTGTGATAGATACTAAACGTTGAGAATAAAAAGTATCCCAAGATTTGCGAACGATGATATATATCCACTCTGTATTTTCTGACAGTATGTATCGTAATGTAGAGAGTGCGTAGATTATCGAATGTCATTACCGAGAAACGCAATTCCTCCTAAATACAAAAACGAAAATGTAAACACCGCGCATAGCCTCGAAGTAGAGAGTAAAGATGAGTCGTGGAAAGAAATCGAATCCAGCTGAAATACTACACGCGATGTTGAAATTAAACGAAGAACATTATCCTGTGACATACAAGAATAGCCAAAACAGCGAACAGAAGTGGTGATAATGAATTTGCTAAAAGATCTCGATAGTTATGGAAAGAGGAAAAGTTGCGGATGACCACCGTGTCCACCAGCTCGGGATAAACACGTTTAGCGTGAAATTCGAGCTTGACTGCGAGACAAATTGCAGAAAAAGCTAGAGTTACGACAAATGTTCGTCGGGAATGTTCGCCGTCTTTTCAAGAGTTGTAAACACACCTGAAACGATAAAAATTGCAACAAAACCTCGGTTAAAGCGAGAGTGCAAGCTGTGTAGTTTGCAGTTTGCAAAGAAACATGTTTACACGAATAAAAAGTGGCGAAGGGTCGTATTTACCGATGAAAAGAGGTTCAATTTAGACGGATCTAATGACCACCTCTGCTATTGTCATGACTTACGAAAGGAACTTCTAACTCGTCGACACATGACGTAAGATGGAAGCAAAATTAATTACCGGAAAGTTAAAAAGTGTTTTGAAATGATTGACGAGTTGACACATACTGAACACAAATTGTTGGAAATAAGTAATACATATTTTTGAACGTGATAAACATTTTTCGCCGTGCATACCGCAAAAGCAGTGAAACGATATTTTGCAAACAAAAAAATTCGTCGTTTTAGACCAATCAAGTCTTTCGACTTGAATATTATAGAAAATTATTGGGGGGATTTTCCGAGGGTCGTTAAAAGTAAAGAACCAAGGTTGTGAAGGATGCTGTGTTGAAGGACGAATCGAAGGAATTTTAGGTAGTGAGTGGGAGAGAGAAAGCGAGAGTTTGCGTTTCGTCTCGAAGTCACTGCCTAGACTCATCAGTGGGGCGCTGATGACAGCGACTGTTTATCCCAGACGCTTGTGTCGTAGCTACCAGCTAGACTTGTCCGTGCACGCATCTTGGCGGTGTTGCCGCACTCTGCTTTCTTTAACGTCGGAGATTGACAGGACCTCGACGCTAGGCGCGCAGCCACTTGCGGCTTGTGCTAGTCTTTATTTATATATATTTGTCGGGTTAGGAAGGTAAGAATGTTGGATGGACAAATGGACTTTGGGGTCGTGAGAAAGAGAAAGAGAATAGAGGGTTTATGCATTTTCGTCTCAAAGTCACTGCCTAGACTGATCAGTGGGGCGCTGATGGCAGCGACTGCTTACCCCAGACGCTTGTGTCGTAGCTACCAGCTAGACTTGTCCGTGCACGCATCTTGGCGGTGTTGCCGCACTCTGCTTTCTTTAACGTCGGAGATTGACAGGACCTCGACGCTAGGCGCGCAGTCACTTACGGCTTGTGCTAGTCGAATGTTCGAAACCCGTATTTGAGGAATCCTAGGCCGCTACAAAAGCATATCATACTAATCATTAAAAAGCTATATAAATCTCAAAAGATGGCTGCCATTATTAAAAGCAAAGGAAATTATATTAAGTACGAAACAATTATCAAACTCTTCTTTTGTTTCTCATGAAATATCCTATCATTTTGATCCACTATATGTTATCACACTTTTATTTTATTATTATTATTTTTTTAATAACACGAAATGTATTGTAAAATTTAATTTATGTTACACATGTTGTATATGTTGAATGCATGTAAGAAAGATTTTGTATCATTCGTTTGATGAAAAGAAGTTTGATAATTTCTAGAGTATACTGTCTTTTTGTCCCAGAGTGTATATTTAGTTGTTTCTCACATTCACATATTCTGCATCATCTTCTGTATATTTTACAACGAAGAATTCATTTTTGTTTCAATTTATGTAACTTTATCTTTCGGGGAAAAAAATTCGTGAATAATCTAAGCTTGAATCTGTTAAAAATAGAATCAACGCTCAAAATTTAGAGTTAAATTTAAACCGATCAATGAATGTAATAGAGTGTTCTTTTATCTGTGTTGCAGAATTTGAAGAACCAGATCATGACGACGAATCTGTGGGTCGAACAGGTGAGCGATATTAATTTATCAGTGAATTTATGGTGTTTAAAGTAGATTAAACGCTGTTAGCTAAATCCGTCTTCAGAAAGATTACGTGTCGCCATCGTATCTCGCTACGTAACAATTTAATTACTAAAATTAATCATTGCAACAACATGTTTGTGATACATTTGTCGCAGTTTTAGCAATTTAAATGTATTATATATTTAAGTATATAATTTAAAATATATAGAATGTAGAAATAAAGTATAAAATTTAACTATGGATATAATATACGGAAATGTGATAATAATTCATTGATAATAATTGCGACAAAATTCAAAAAATGATTTTCGAATTACCACTTATATAGTAATATACAGAAATGCTTGATCAATTATATAAAAATCTTATTCATTCCTCTTCATAATTCAACCGGTAGGAACGAATTATGTTGCTTTTTTGTATTTATATTAATAGAGTAAATTATCTCTCGATCTTTAATAAATTAAACTAACGTAGAATACTTTTAATCCTGTTCTTCATCTCAACATATTGTAACCTTGCGACAGAAATTCAGAATACAAAAGAATTCACAATTCAAAAGAAATGCAGTTTTCTAGTTAGTGTTATAAAAATCTCGAATTTTTATTATTATTGTAATAACTCATTATTGAAAATTATTACCGTGCACGTTATTTTTGTACGTAGTAAACTATTCGTGGAATCGAATTTTGTTAAGCTATCATTTGTATCATTTGCAGAAATATTGCAAGAAAGTTATAAATTTTTAACCCACTGTATGTTGATTCATCTAATATCGTGTTTTATTATTATCATTATTTTATATATTAATTATTATATATATTAATTTTATTACTAATTTTGTCTCGACTATTATTTCGAACAAACGCACATTGACAAGACGAGAAGTGTATCGTTGAATCTTTAATTAACAAAATAATATCCAAAAACCTCAACGAAAAATATACAATAGTTGTGACATTTTTGTCGTAAGAGTACGACACGCTTCGTTCAAGTTTCGATCTCGACATTTTTTGAAAGCGACTGACTCGGGCGTTTGAAACCGTGCTTGGCGACCGAACGCGTTTTACAATCGGTGGCTCGCGGGAGAAATTTGAGAATTTTGTGAGCAGAGGAGGAGCCAGCCGAGGCGGGGTCGAGGGCCCGGATGTAACTCGCGTGCATGGGAAGTAACAGACGCTTAGCTATTCCGAGTCATTCCCAGCACGGTAACTGCAAATTGCTTCGCCAAGTAATATGTACTCGTGTAACTACACAGGAGCGTTGCGCGCCCCGGCACTTTTGCTCGAAAGAATCGCGCCAGAGAAGGATGAGACGCGAGACAAGCCAGCAGCAGCTACAGCAGCAAATGTAATTGAAGAATAATTAAGCGAGACCAATTAACGTCCTTATGCGCCCGTTCCGCGAGCAACTTGAAAAACGTCTTCAAAGATAAATCCCGCTAAATTCGTCAGACGTATACGTGCAATTTACGCTCGTGAATTTACCGACATTCTTCGTTTCTTTTTCGTTTTTTTTTTTTTCTTTTTTCTTAACGAGCGAATTTACTTTCTTGGTCAAGAATTCGCTCGTCCTTTAATGGAACGGCCCTCGTGAGTAATTACCGAGGTAAATAGTTTAGCGATTCGGTTCTTGGTTGTCTTTGATAATGCACACAGGGTGTCTCGGAACTGAAGCTGTGACCGAGGAAAGACGCACGTGGGAAGTAAAGAGTAACATTTTTTTCATTCGTGTCGTCGTTTTCGAGAAAGTCGAGTTTGAAAATTTATCGAATGCGTGGCACTTGAATTTCGCTAGTTCTGCACTGCACGGGAGTGACTAATCGATGGGAGGATTGTTCTATCTGCGAAAGTATACGAAAGACTGTAAGTAAAATCAAATTTTTCCGCTTAAGCCTTCATTTTCAAGGAAACAGTTTAGTCAAAAATTGTTTCAATAAAGTTTTAAATTGAATTTTCTGAAAAAACGAATTCTACTCTACACTTTTGACTTATTCTTTTCTTAATGAAACATTAAAATATAAGAAAAAACTAATTTTATTAATTTTTGAATTAAACTTAAGTTCAAACATGATTTTCTCATTATGTTTTAAAAATTATTTGAAATATATAATATAAAGAAAAAGAAGAAATATATAATGAAGAAAATTATGGATTTATTTTAATAAGAAATGATTTCTGGCCCACCCTCTATTAAAATTATCAAGCATTCCTTAAAGTTACAAGTTTAAAATTTATTACGACGACAAATGTGCTGTCGATTCTCTATCGCACTGTAACGAACATTACGTTATTTCTTTTCTTCAAACTACTTGCAAATATTTCTTGCAACACGAGGCAAGGATTCGTAGCAATTTGGAGATACTTTCCGATAGCTTGGAAAATTCCAAATGGAAGACTAATTGTAATAACTTTTCCGCAATAACTGGCAGTCCTCGTCGATTAGTGCAGTTAGAAACGTGGAGAAGGTTCTGTTTCGCGGGAAAGGATATTGATTGCGCGTTGAAATGAATTACAAATGAAACGAACTTCGCCTCGAACCATCCCGGTTTCGTCCTATTCCAGTATTTCTTCGTTTCTAATCATTTTAAAGATGCAGTTCGCAACACCCGGTAACCCGCGGTAACTTTTTAATCAAACAAAATTGAAGTTTCCGAGGCGAGGAATTAGTGTCAAAGATGCGGAGATAGGGAGGATTGCATAAGATATTTTCGACTGTCGATCGGCCAATTTTAATATCAAATTCCAGCGGTCTCATTTAATTAGGTCAATCGGAGAAAGTAAAGGGGAGAGCTTTAGTTGAAAATTCGAGATAATCAGATGTGGTTGGGATCAACATGCACGTAGTTTCGCCGTTGCTACCGTCTACTTTACTTTTAGCACAAGCCGCAAGTGGCTGCGCGCGTAGCGTCGAGGTCCTGCCGATCTCCGACGTTGCCGCAAACAAAGCAGAGTGCGGCAACACCGCCAAGATGCGTGCACGGACAAGTCTAGCTGGTAGCTACGACACAAGCGTGTCTGGGGTAAGCAGTCGCTGTCATCAGCGCCCCACTGATCAGTTTAGGCAGTGACTCCGAGACGAAACGTATCAACCAACTATTATCTTCTCTCACTCACTACTCCAAGTCCATACGTCCAAGTCCATCTTCCTTCAAATTCTTCGTTCGCCAAGGTATTTCTCTGTCTTCGAGCTTTTTACAAATCACACAAAAATACGCGGTTTAAATGAAACATGTATTCTCCTCTGTGTAATTGTACGTGCGTGTACCTCTTCCTCCCTGCTCGTTTCAAGTTTGATACTTTCTCGTTCTCTTCACGTTCGTTTCCTTGCATTTCCTTCTCCCGTTCTCTCTGTTTCATATCACTTTCTGTGCCATATCTGCAGGCGGTACAAATTTAATCGTTTCCGCGTTCCCGTTTGT
>KQ435691.1:441341-453831 GCA_001276565.1 Melipona quadrifasciata | reverse complement strand
AGACGCATGAACGCGAGACGTAGTTACACCGCAAAGGGAATCTCTGATTGGATCTCCCGCGAAGAAATTCTCAGCGAAGTTTCGCCCGCGGACCCCTACGGGATAATTGGCCACTAATTAATGGCCGCGGGGCAATCGAATTTCCAGCAACTTTCTCCGTCCGCGAGAATCCCGGGCACAGGAGCAAACGATACGACTCGGTCGTTTTCCCACCAAATATTAAATTACAGCCCTGGAAAGTGAAGAGTCTCGTTTGGATAATCCATTACGCGGCCAAGTTTCTCGCAAATAGTCGTGCAAAAGACGTCTTCTTCAAAATGCTATCGATCGTTCATTTATTGTCAAATCATTTTTGCATCCGTTCTTATCGTCGAAATCTGTACGATCGATCGCGCGTGTTTATTTATTTATCGAATCATTTGGACCTTGTCTCGATTGAAATTAGTCGACGAGTGAATTAATTGGGAAATTTTACGTTTAAACACGTAAGAAAGCTGTATTTTTGCACAAACATTCGCGTGCCTTAGAAGCAGGAATATCATGTAACAATTTGTACAATTGGATTTATTCAGACAAGTGTATTCGGTAGTTTAATTAGGTCAAGGTGACGAGTAATTTTTTCCTAAATTGTCGTGAAAATTGACAACTTTGTAACAAATTAAGAATTGAACGTGGCTTCGTTACATACAGAGGTCCAAATGTATACTCGTTTGACACTTTGAACTTTTGGAACGCAAGTGGTACCATTGGCCTAAAACAAATTTTCTCAAACGTATAAAACACAATATGTTCATATCGTTTAAGGTTCAACGCAAGAGAAACAGAGTGTTCCGGTCTCTCCGCGGTTCGATTTTCACGAAACGCGCGCGTTTGTCGCGAGAGTCGCAGCGGGGAGGAAGCGAGACGGTATCTAAAGACACAGATCCTTTCTCCCATCTTGCTGTTACCAAGAAATACGTCCCGTATTTTTACCGTAACGGTTCGCTGGATCCATGTCTGGCATTTCCAACAACAAGTTCCTTCTGTACCTGCTTCTGGTACTTCTTCGTGCGCTACGGACGCTTCTCTTTCTCGCGTGGCACCGTGAAATCCCGCCCAATTCCACAGGACAATTTTCTGCCCCGATATGTTCTCGTGCGCGAGACACACGTGTGCTTTCTTTTACATGCCTTGCTGGCGGAGGCTTAGGTAGATGTGAGCGCGCGCGCGCGAATATGCTCGTCTCGTCCTTTGTCAACGGCAGAGGAGGAAGATGGAAATTACGGGCGGCGATGAGGGAACGTGATTGATCGCTGGGATCAACCATGCTTCCCTCGAATTTCGTCTTGACGCAAAATTTGGGGAAATTTCCTTCATTTTGATGACTGAATTATCATATTTGTATTAATTTACGTACCACTGATCCGAGGTTCTCGAGGGTTTCTCATGGTGGAAATGATGAATCATAAATATGTAAGGTGATAAATAATTATATAAAGGGTGACGACGATGTGTAAGAATAATAATTATAAATAGTACACGATGATACAAATGATAAACAACATGCACACAAGTAATCCACTGAAATATAAATTTGTAATAGCAAAATGTCAATTGTGGTTACTGATTTATCTCGACAGTGTTATTAATTGTTTAACATTGCGACTCGCGTTTCATTCGAAATCCAACAACGTTGAAAAGGAGAAACAATAATATGGTTATATTTTTTGTGTTGGCTGTTTCAAGTCATGGTACGACTACAAACTGCGATGGGAGCCGAAGGAGTACGGCGGCGTTCACATGTTACACGTGCCATCCGACCACATATGGCGGCCCGACATAGTGCTCTACAACAAGTGAGTCTGTCTGCCGTTTCTTTGTTCCATATTCTAATTACATCTTCTATAGTTTCACATTACATACTCTATACATATGGTAGTGGCACAGCATGTTGCCAAGAAGATTAAAAGATCGTTTGGATGTTCATTTCTTCGAGAAATCGTTAGATTTGGCGCGTTCAGTTCAAAGTAAAAAGAAAAGAAAAGGAAAACCAAAATTCTCCATTTCTTGGCAAAACGAACCGGCTCCAAGAACGAACATTATTTGCCCGAATTTGTCTGATTTCTGCTTTTTCGAATTCCGAGAAAATTCCCGCGGAATCGTCTCGAAGAACGTAGCTGTTAATTGACGATCGACGACGCGATTACAAATTTCTCGATTGTCCAACGACGTCTCTCGACGATTAATCAAACGTCCAGGAGATGTCTCTCTCTTGCCCCCTTCCCCGTGGTCTCGTAACAGAACGCAAACGAGATGAGAATTCCCTCGTTTGTCATGCACGCGTGCAGGTAGATCGCAACAAGAACAAACGAAAAGGAGAAATGAGTGTCCACTCGAGTTAACGAGAGAGGTACCATCGTCGTGCATATTGCATTTCAAAGTAGAACAGTCTATTTGATGTCAGAGTGCATCTCATGTCGCGACGTTGCTCCGAAAGTTACGGAAAAATGTGTGTACGGTGTATCGTTCCCGATATTCGGAAGATTCTCGAAATTTTCACCGAACTTCGTCTCCTATCGAACGACCGAGTGAAACTTCAAACGTTTCTCATCTCTCTTTTTTTTCTTCTTCTTCTTCTTTCTCTTCCTCGCGTTATTATTATCGCCTGTTTACCCTGCCCGACGTTTTACCGGCGTTCCGCCTCGGTGTTCGTTTACCCAAGAGAGTGAGAGAGAGAGAGAAACGAAACGCCACGGTGTAAATGTTTACTCTGCGAAATAAAAGAACACCGGTTGAACAAATTCGGTCGAATCTCGTTGATATCCGTATTATCTGGTGTTTGTTAGCAGCGCGGCCGATAACGGGGCGTTGCGGGATTATTACGTTTGATCGAACGTTTGTTTGTTCAAACACGCGGAAAACTGGCGCCGATACGCAGCCGAAAAAATTCATCATTTCCATTGCTCGAATATTGTTTTTTTTACCGAGAAGTTCGAGCCGCCGACTTTTTTGCTTTGATTCCTTTCAATCGGTAAATTTAGGAAACTATAAAGCGAATTTATAAAGTTCCGTCTCTGGCAGAAAATTTCCGATCAAACACGCGCGCGTAGGTATTCGAAAGTAGAATTAGTGATCTTTTTTCTTTCACGGAAACTAAGAAATTACAACCTTCGAGACGAAATACTGTCGCGTCTGTATTGTTTCAATAAACATTTGAAAAATTTTATCATTTTTTGCGGTACTTTCAAGTATGAAGGTCGAAAATTGTTTGCCACGAGCGTTGCGTATTCCCACTCGAAAGTCTTGGAACAAGTCTTAACGTTATATTTATATTTTAAAATTTCAGTAACTTATAATATTTTGCCAAAATTTGTAAACTTATAGAATATTTGAAATGAACTTTCAAAAATTCCAGCGTAAATCGATCGAAAGAGAATTGAAATGATAACTATAATCCGTATAAAATACAATACAAAAGCATTGTACTGTTAATATTTTATATTAGCGCGCCACAATATATATTGGCTCATATTATGACTATAGTACAGCGTACGATATTAAAAATAAAAGGTGTTCCAAGACTTTCGGACGCGACACGCGAGAGAGGAACGAGCAGCTATCAGCGCGATATATCGAGATACCCACGATATGAGATCATTATTTTCCCATTATCGGAATATTTACGTAGCTCGGGGAGACGCGTCTATTATGCAGCTATCATCGCTATCAGCCACTGACCCGATAATACGGATATCGTCGAGCCGCGCCTCGCAATTCGTTCGCACCTTTTGCCCTCAATCCGTCCCAACTCTCTCTCTCTCTCTCTCTCTCTCTCTCTCGGCGATCACCGAAACAACGAACAAACCAAAAAAAGAAAAAAGAGAAAAAAAAGAAAAATGAGAACGACGGTAAAGCAAAGGAGAAAAGACGGGGATCGTCTGCCGGTTTTTCGAATTTACGCGAAACTTTCCGCGAAAAGTTTCTTCCGCCCTGGGTCAGCACATATTTGCGTAACTTTTGCCCTGTTCGCTGATAAACGAGCCAGAGCCAACGAGCTTGTTCGACTCCTTTCCCTCGGTTTTTGGCTCGGTGTTCGACACTCACGGCGAGCTCTCGATGTAGTTACCGGATAGATTATTATTCATATCGCATGAAACATGGGCGCTGCGGCGAATGTTCGTGTAAATGGTTCTTGACAAACGGGCCGCGAGGTCACGGGAGAGAAAAACGTTTTCCCGCTCGTTCGACGCTCGCGGTCAATTCCGGCCCGAGGCTGCCGCGGAATCTCCCTCACGATTGCACGTCGTATGCCCGGAGAGAGAGGGCGGTGCACGTTTCACGTGCCTGCTCGTGACAAACGACTATCCTTTCAAGCTGTGTCTGGGATCCGCGAATCACCACAGTGCGAGTGTGTTGCTAGGCCGTGATTTCGGAGCTTGCGCGAATCGCCGAGAGATCGACGCGACGCAACGAACGTTGTTACGCATTCGCGAAATTATTCCACGTTCACGCAGTCTTGTAAGCTATAAGTTTAATGGAAATTTGTCTTTAAGCTTCGTCCGAGTCTCGATACTAGCAACGAAGCGAGGAATCGTTAACGTTCGTTGCGATCTCGAAGCTTGCGCGGAACGATCGGTGTTCGCGGCCCCTTCGAGGCTCGAACGGCTTCGACGCTCGCGGCTAGCTGTTCTCGACTCGCGCGAATCGACGAGACTGACAGAACGCGAGAAGATAACATCGCGACTGATTGCGCCTGTACTTTCAAACCGTGTCGTCTGCTCGTTCAGAGTCGTGCGTCAAGATCTGCAAAATTTCAATGATCAATTTTTAGTCGAGAGACGCGTTAATAATCGGTGTTTGCGGACTTTTTGAAATTCGCACGACTCACGCATTTACAGCGCGCGTGTATTTCTGAGCTGTGTCTGAATCAGCGAATCAATCTCTGAGATTGTTACTCGTCTGTTTGTCCGACACGGAGATTCGAACGATTAATTTTCAAGCTTCGCGTCTCGATTCGTGAATCGATATGAGATCGACGCAGAGGAAGATCAATGTCTATTGTCAATTTCGAAGCTTGCGTGGAATGATCGGTATTTCAAGGACTCTTTCAGATTCGAACTGTTCAATTCACGGCCAATTACTCTTAATCTGTGGAAGATCAAATTTCGTTGCGTGAAATAATCGGTATCGCAAAATTCAAGCCAACAGAGGAAGAACCATTTTCTTTCCTTAAATCTGTTTTTCGTTACATAGTGGGAAATATCGATTCCATTTGAGTTGCGGCGATTAAATACGATTAACTTGAATTTTAATCGACGGTGCGCCAGTTTCGTGCGACGTTTGATGAAGGTGGGTATGTAAAATTGAGATATCTTTGGAAACTGTGCAAGCATTTGAAACGTTGCTGCTCCGAACTAGGTTTGGATTCGTGTGACGAACTGATGAACGCGAAATGGGCCCTTATTTCGATCTGTTTCTGGAGAAATTTGTTGAGCAACAGGAATTCTTGTTTTCATATCATTATATTAGCCAAACTGCAAGGAACACGCAAAGTGAAAATTGTTTCATTTTTTCTTTTTTCTTTATCACTTTATCGTGAATTGTTTCAAAGTTACCTATCAAGCGTGAAACAAGTTTACTTTATTTATCACATATTGAGTTACAGTCGTACATTGTACTTTACATTCAACATTTGCGTCTTACGTTATAGGTATAGTGTACGATAGGCGTTTGTACGTGTCCTACAATTTTTTAATTAAAACGTATATTACTAGGAAACTCATAAATTCACATTCAGAAAAACGTTTCATAACAATCCAACTGGCCTCATTTTGAACTGTGAAACCATGATTTTTTCAGAGATGTTTTCGTATTACACAGCAAGTGAAAAAACGAGGATACTTTTATTCTCGAAAGTAAAAGTTCAAGTCCTATTGAAAACGTAAAAGAATGTTTCTCTATCACCGTCTTGAAGATTATTAGAGTCTCTTCTTTGCAACAACCTCTCAAAACTTGCTGTACGATTCCTTTTCGCTGTATTATCAAACTTTGAACGTTGGGGGTCTTGAATTCTTGTCATTCGACTCTAATGTGTTCAACGTTCAATGAAACAGTCAAAAGGAATCGTACAGCAAGTTTTAAGGAGAATTAATGCATGAAAAAAATTTTCAGTGATTTTGGAAGCCAACATAATTGTACGTCATATTATTGTTCTACAAATCACACGCTATAATTTTTACATGTTTCAACAACGAGACGATGCAACAGCATCATTGAAAGAAAAAGGAGTTTAAACCAACGTCAACTGTATCCTCGGTACAAATCCCACAGTGTCGATAATTCAAAGTGTCGATAATTTTTCATCGTTAAAATACGAATACTTCTCGTCCATTTCTGTAAGGATTACACGACACCGGTAGCGCACAGCTATCCGCTAACCGTGTAATCGAAAATATCGATGCGACGTCGTCTCTCAACGAAACTTTCTCATCGGGGGGGTGTATAGAAATAAAGTTTCCCCTCGATATAACTCCTTCCCGATCCGCGTCCGTCGATGGCTGGCTGCAAGTCTCCTTTCCCTTTTTTTCACGATCGTGCAATATGCCGCGTCGCGCCTTCCTTCCTTAAATTCCCGTTTGCTAACTTGATTCCTCACGGTTCCATTAGTCTGTCGTTTATTCCTTCTTCCCTTTCATTTTTCTTTCTTTTTTTTGTCCTGAACGCTTCTCCTCCTTATTTCTAACTTCCACTTGTTCCGTCTCTGATTCACCCACTTTTCCTTTGAATCGTTGAAACCGCGGTTCCTCGTTCTTTTCCCATTTTTTCTCGACCCCCCTCCCCTCACCGGGAGTGACACATTCGCCGCCTACAAAGGCAGAGATTTATTGCACCGCGGCGTGAAACGAGATTCATCGATTGATATCGGATTTTGGGGGGAGGGGGGTAAAAAAGGAAAAAAAAAAAAAAAGAAACAAACGGAAGTGAAATTCGTTAAAACTAGAACGCTAACTGATAAATATCTGGGCTCGTTGGTTCTGCTGAGGGACGATGGGTAGCTGGAAATCTTTCTATGATGATGGCGATGATAAAAGAACGAATAGAAAAAATTTAATTCTCGAATTTTTACATTGCTCGCACCGTTATCGTAAAGTATAACTACACACATATATAGAATGTATATAATTTTAACATCACGAGGGTAGAGATTACTAAAAAGTAACAAATTTATTATTTGTTTTTTATTTAAATACGCTATGTATTATTAAAACTGAAAAGATGTTGCAACTTTGGTAGAAAAAACACGCGTGACACGTCATTCCAACAAGAGGTTAATCAGAGATGTACAAAGACGATGCCCGGTCGCGTTTGTTCGCGATGAACGCGCAACTACATATGTAAAACACGTTACTTACCCCCCACGAAATACGTGGCACGTTGTCTTTCACGTTGCGGTGTCAGTGAACGACTCGACCGATCTGTCCCGGGAAAGCCGGTAGCTTTTCTCGAAATCGATGTCCCGTTAAATGGAACAGTAGCTGGAGGAGCGTTCGTAAAGGTTCGTTTGTAGTGTATGCACGGCTGATACGGTGAATCGTATCAGAAAACAGCGGTGCCTATCAGTGCCACGCCAAACGCGTTCTAAACTAATCGGCTTCGTGTATTGACGCAATTTAACGCGCTCTCATGATGCAAATTATGTATCATTGTCGTTGGTATTTTTGGATGTATTATATTGGGTTGGCCGAAAATCACTTTCTACTAAAATAAATCTAAAAGTAATTTTTTTATTACGTGTCTTTTTTATTGAAGCGCACTAATTTTTCGAAACGAAACATCGAAATATAAGAAAAGACGAATTTTATTAATTTGAAGTAGATTTGAAATTTTTATTTTGATGTTTTGTTTCGAAAAACAGATGCACCCTGTATATCAGGTTTCTTCTTGTGTATACAAATGAAAGGCAAAAAGTTCTCACCTTGTCTTTTTCCACAGAAAAAATGTTCCAAGAAGGATATCATATCCTCATCGTGTGATTTAATTAATGTTCACTTATCATTGCACGCACAATTGCACATATTTCATGCAAATTAGAAAATATTCCTTTTTAAATTTTTGTTTTATTATTTTGTTTTTAATTGTACAAATATTCTTGTCTCTTACTGTATTTCCCTTACGCAACCTCTTGCAAGTTGCATACTGTTATTCGTGATTTGTACGTTCTACAAAATCTCATTTTAATTAAAAAATTACGGACTAAATTAATTTTTAAATGTGACGATGCTCTAATGGAACTGGCACTTTCAATTATAAAGTTTCATTGAGCTGCTTTGTCGCTTGACAAGCGTATTATCTTCGGATTCATTAATTTTTGAGTTACGAGCTCAAGGAGGTACTTGTCAACTGATGGAAATTTTCCGATATTAATGAGACGTTTGAATATTAAATCTCTCTACTTGTGTCTCCACAACGAACGATAAAACATATTATTGTTGTCAATTGTCCCTTTTCACGTAGTAGATGATTGAAATTTTGTATCTTTTCACAAGGAATTAGTCAGCGTTGCGTGTAATTGTTAATTCGTCAATTTGTATTACAATCGAAGCATGATCAGAACACGCTGTGCAAAATATTTCAACACTTGTAGTGACTCTAAAAATATAGGCAACTTTTTGCTTGTATCAGTTTATCAATTTATGAACTTTGATATTTTATATTTTATTTATTATTATTTATTATATTGTTTGAAGTAATCTCGTGTTTGTAAGGAATCATTTGGCTTCCACTATTTGAATTAATAATGTCTTGTCCACGCAACATACATGCACGTGCATTGTAACTAATTAATTCTATACATCAAAGTAGACGGAATCGCTTTGTGAACAGTATGCTACTTGGATCATTCGTGGCCGTAATGCGATTGTCCGGAAGTAAGATTATCAAACTCACGGATAAACTCTCACGGCGTCAGTAATTACAATTAGAAATAGTCAAAGCAAACTTTCTAATCGCTTGCATCAAAGGTATGAAATTTATGAATAGTACAATTACGAGATGTTTAAAATGGTTATTTTCAATTTAAAAGATACGAAATATTTTAAATCGTATTTAATGTCAGAGATATTCGATTTTTAAACAGTTGAATGTATTCAATTGACTCGAGTTGAAGACTGTTGAGCTCGCAGTAGTCATGGACATCACTCGTGCCATAATTAACATAGAGCAGCATATCAAACTGTCAATCACATATCAAAGATATGAAACTTTAGAGATTTTTGAAATAGTTTTGAACTTTTTCAAAAGATGGGAAATTTCTTAAACAGTTTTTAACGCAAAAGGTATTAGTCTTAAACGTACTCGATTCACATCTGAAGACACATAACACCGGCTCGAGTTGGAATTGTTGTATAAAACATCTTTGCCTTGTAATATCGAGTCATGTTCGCAGTAGGAACTACAGTTCCCATTCAATAAAGGCAGGCTGTAATCTCACGGTGTGGCCTAGAGTTTGGAACCCAACTTTAGTTCCAATTTCTCCGGCAGATAATTATTAGATGCAAGTTATGCGTAATATTTCAATATTATATCAGCCGACACGGCGTTACAGCAAGGTATGGTAATGCCTCCTTACGTTGCCGCGAGGGCGAGACATTAATTCACTGAGAAAGAAGCAGCAATTCATCACCGTGATGTGTTACAAGTGCATTAGTTTCTTTAAGTTTGGTAAAGTTGTATCTGGTTGCGCCAAAAATCACTTTCTTCTTTATCACACGTATCTTTTGATTTCTTTTCTTCTTCTTTTTTTACAAATTAAAGTTTGACAGGAATAATTTTTAAAACTTAATGAAAAAGTCATGTTTGAACTTAAATTTAATTTAATGTTAATAAAATTGGTTTTTCTCCATATTTTGATGTTTTGTTATAAAGAGACTAGCGAAAGAAATAGTGGCGAGAAAATATATGTAGAAATCCCTCGTCTCATTGGCATTTCTTTTTCTAATTAATAAACAGTTTCAAAAATAGAATTCGATAGATGAAATTGAAATGAAATTAAGTTAATTATATTGTTGTTGGTGATGCTTCTTGTATACTCAATACAAGTTAAAAACATGAAGATTGTCATCGTAATAATTAATATTTAACGAAATGGTACAGTATTTTTACAAATAGCGTATCGTAATTTGTGTTGACGCAAATATTTTGAGAAACAAATAAATGTATGGAACGCAGTTAAAGAGGAAGTAGAGTAACGCTAAGACTATTGATTCCTAAAATGATAAAAAAACACAGGCATTTTATTTTTTCGTAAATCAGCGACGCAAGAAATATTTTCACGATAAAACGTGTCTTTTATTATTTGCGTTTCTATCGTTTCTTCCGTCTCGATAAATCGAAATTTCAAAATGCGCAATATCTTTCGATCGATACAGAATATTATTAAGAAAAAAAAAGGAAAAAAAAAAGTTTTTATTGGTTTCGCGATGTAAAAAATAAATAAATAAGATTTTATTGGTTATTTCGCGCCGTATTTTGTCACGTCGACAATATTTTTACTTACCACGTTCGCCGATCAAAAACAAAAACGTATTTCCAAAATATGTATTGTTTGTTTCACTTCATTGGCCGCAGTAAATTTGGCAGCGTTAACGATCAAACTTTAATTAGAGTGCAACATTATATCGCGCGGGGAGTCTGTTTTACGTGGAGTGGAAGATAATTTGACATCGGCGCCTTCATCTCGACGCTTGTGATTATGAATATATTTGACATTAATAAATAGTATCGGTATGCTATATTTAATTATTACCGGCGTCCGTAATGCGTTTACACGCACAACGTAATTGTACAACGCAAATACAAATAGTATTTAATGAATTTAATATACTGTTTAACAGACACAAATGTGTGCGCCGGTTCGACAAGTAGAATACCGAACGTTAGGTCAGACGCACGACACAATCGTGATACGTTGAAGTAGAACTGGATACATTTTGCTCGGAATAAAAAAAAGTGACAATTTCAAACTAATTTATTACTGTTACTTTATAAGGGACACGGGGAAAAGTAAAAATGTTATTTTAGCGCAAGATTTAAACAATTTTGTTGTTTGAATTAATTCGATTATTTCAATAAAAAATCGTAGATTGTTTCTCGACGGTGTTGGTGTGCTAGGACTGTTTGCAACGATTCGTTCAAATTCAAATCAAAAGAATTAAGTCAATTTACTTAACTATAAAGTAATAAAATAGTTTGACGAGCGAAATAATGAAATAATCTGGAGAAGATTTTCACGTTCAAGTAGACTTGAGCATAGTTGTTTCAAGTAACATCCGGCTAAATAAGGTAATATATTATAAAATGGCATACAAGTTCATGTTTTTTTGTAATGAAAATAAATACATTGACTGATATCATGAAAAACGTAGGTAGATTTTAGACTGTAGATTTTTACAAGAATTTGCATTTTTGAATAAATTGTGGCATCTCGGTAAGAAATTATTTGACAGAAAGCACTATATTTCAGATTTATTGCCCATTTTCTTTTTTCACTTTTAAATTCTCTACAAATGGATGGAGAAAATTATTATTAAAGTTTCAAACTTTTAACATTGAGTTTAAAAAGTTGAACAGTAATGAAATAAAACAACGTTTAAAAAGCAAGAATTGAAGACCCAAGTTTAATAATAAACACGCAGTTATGACTTGTATCTGTATTTCTGAAACAAAGATGTATTTGATTTTACTTTTGTCATTTCATTTTTATAAATGAAACGCGTCCTCGTTATCGCTGTCGGATGAAATTAATTCGCGATATCATTATAGGATTACCGAAAGTCGAAATTATTAAATGCGAAATATTATTATTGAATTGAAATAACGCTATCCAAATAATGGGTTCGCGCACGGTCTTTAGATCAGTAATTAAAAATTCTTGACTAAATGAATAAATGTTGCTGCATGTAATACGTAATCAACGAGAACTGACAAGAAAGTAAAAAAATATAGAAACTTTTCACGTTAAAAAGGACTTTTTAGTTGAAAAATGAAAAGTTTTTATTACTGATTCGGCTGAAATTAATAAAGTTTTCATTACATTGTGCAGTTACTTCATTTCAAGTTAATTCTTTAGAACGCTTTTCAATAAAATATTATATGTTATCATATATAAATTTTATAGTATATTTTACTTGTATTACACATACAAATATTACAACACACTGTGTGCGTGCAATTTCAAAAGTTGCTGAATCCGTTTGCAAAACATAACCAACCGTACGCACATTTCATCGTCGATGCTGCGACGAAGAACAGATTTATCAGCACACCCCCGTGCAATCGATACGAAGAAACTCTACGCGAATCAGAAATGAAATCGTGGTTGGAAATCTCATCGTCGGAAAAGAAAGCGGTGCAATTCGCGAGGCGTTAATGGCGAAACGTAATCACAGTCACGCAACGGTAATTAACACGGTTGAAACAAAATTGATAGACGTGGTGGTTGATGAATCGCTGG
>KQ435691.1:424027-439589 GCA_001276565.1 Melipona quadrifasciata | reverse complement strand
CGCTAGACCGATATACCTTTTAATTAAGATTTTCCTCCTTTACTGTTCCTTTTCCCTCTCGCTTCACGGCGACTCTCGGTCGACTCGGAAATGGGAGGCGCTCACACCGAAACCAACACTGAGATTGCTATAAGGATTTGCTTTTTTCCCCCCCAAGTGCTTCCTGAATTCTGAAGAAGGCAATCGAGTTTCCCCGAGAACCTTCTTAGAACGCTTAACTTTAACTTAATCTTCTGCAGTTAATTCAAATCCTTCCGGAGATCCTCTTACCCCGGCTAATCAGATCTGGCGCTAATAATAAGACCTTCGATCTGTGTAAATAATTGGCTAGAAACACAATTCTTAATCTGTATTTTCATATCGGCGGGACATTCGGGACCCGTTTGTTTCGCAACACTTGGGAAATTCACAAGTCATTTCACATTTCGTAGAAACGTCCTTGGAATTTCCATTTAGTCCATTTTCAAATCTTTGCGACACAGACTCATCCAGAAGAATTGTGTCTGAAATAATAGAGAATGGTGTATCAGAAGCAATCAAAGTTTATCACTGTATGTATGTTTCGCGTGCATCAAACGAGAAAGATTACACAGACACGTGTTGTTTAAGTCTTTATCAAAATAGCGATATTCGTCCAGTTTTTACGAACAATTTGAAAGAAAGAAAAATTATCACGACGAGCTGGTTCATTAAACTGATCAATTGAGATTAACAAATTCAATCTCTTGTCGTCGTTGGATGAAGAAATGGGATTTTTTTTGAATTTCCGTCGTTCTTAATATTCAACGTTCGATGAAATAGTGAACAAAAAAATCATACAACAAGTTTCGAGGGAGGACTTCAATCTTCAAAATGATGGCAGATTTTACACAACTGTCAAAGTAGAGGCTTCGCGCTTTAAAATCAGACCAAAAAGATCGTCATGTGTTTTTACAAAAACGTATCAGTTGAAATTGTCGACATTACTTTGTCATTGTCATTGGCTATGCTCTTCATTATAGATATCCTAACTCGTAATGTTGTGAGTTTTGAAACACTTTGTGTCTTGAGATAGGCCGAAAAAATGGAGAGATTCTACAATCTTTCCAGCTTCGAATTTTCCATCGAAGGCTGTTTTGGAAGATGGCGTATTTCTGAGGGAATGCGCTCCGCTCACGTGAGGGATCACTTTTCAGTCTGTCTTTCGGATTGTCTAACACTACCAAAGTTCCTCTGGCAGTGAGAAGTTCGTAATGTCGCAGTAAGAGTTTGTTGTTCTTGGCAAACCTAACGCGCTGCGGGTGTTTACTTTGATTTTAAGTTTCGCGAGAGATTAGGACGATTGCCAGTGAGATTGGCGTGATTGGGAAGTGTTTACCGCGATTATGCGTCGGATGATACAAATTCAAACGTCAGTACACGGCTCTCAACCACGGATTGGTCCTGACACGTGCCAGTATTTTTTAATTTATGAAATAGTTCATTACAGACAGTTAAGAATATATTGTGTCAATTTATACAGTAAATAAAACCTATTTAAACTTAGACTTTTTAGCTATGTCCATAAAACACAAATTGGAAACATCCCACGAGCATAGAAAATCTCACAGTTCTCTAAACTGTGTAAATTTCATTTTTTTCATTACACTCATGAAAATATCAAATTGCATAAATCGTATTGCATTGATATAACGTATCGACACGATCATGAAAGTTGCAACAAAAACGTTCCAACAGTTTGGAAATCACACATCCTACGAGCATAGAAAATCTTCGTTTCTTTGAACTGTGTGAATCAATTGCAATGAAAATTACTCGACTTTCGTTTCTTGATACATTCATAATAATAGATATATTTACGAAAGTACAAAATTGAACAAACATTCGCAGTTCAGAAGTTACACACAAATTATGGACGTGGATAATCTTAATTTCCGTGAGCTGTGTATGAACCAGTGATATCTAGTGTCTCTCTCGCTTTAATAGCGATAGATACATCGCAAACTCACAGCGTGGTACACGAGCAAATCATGGCCGCTTCCCTTTGGAGCTGGTCTCTCCCTTGATCTGCGCAACCACCTTGCCAGTCTCTCGGTTATCAAGGTGGATGTTGCGCTCGGGATCATAGAGGGATTATCCGAGTTGAAGTTCTCCAGCGAACTCAATCGTTTTATCGCTTGTTTCTTATATAATTGATCGACGCGAGTCGCAAGCAAGCCGATTCAATTCATCGGCTCGATTAACGACCAAGTAATAATTTGTCACGGCATTCGGTTTACTTAAATTCTTAAAACACACAATTGTGGATCACATCGTTTCGATTTCTACCTTCAAACATATCATTCTATAAAAAATATTCATTACATTATGTTACTTACGTTGCTTCTTAATATGGATTAAATAAACTAATAAACCAATACAATAAAATAAAAGTAAATATTTATAAAATATCCCTCGCATTTGAAAATTTTTCGTCCCTTTCTGAATTTTCGTTGTTAAAATTAAATATCAAAATAGTAAGTTTGGTATAAATGAGATGGAAAAATAATTGTTCTACGATCTAATTTTATACGCATGAAATCTTTGCAGATATAATGAATGAAATTATTATTATTTATTTCCATTAATGTACACTTTATTTATTTATTTTTCGAAGTTTTGCACTCTATAAATATTTTTTATTTGTAAATTTTTAAAGAGAAATTCCACGATAATACTATAAGAAAGAAAATAAAAACTAAACTTCCTGTGTTTAAAATATAAAACACACTAATAAAAATTTCATTATCTGTATTCTATATGGAATGTAGCAGAATCATGCACATGAGTAAAAAGTACATAAAGTCTTTCCATATTGAAATCCTCACATTTATATCACGTCCTCGTTGATAATTCTTCTACTCCATTACAATTTCACTTCCATTTGCCATTCTTCGAAACGTAAGCTTTGAAATGAAGCGAAAATCAAATAATTAACTTCATAATTTTACAATATTCTATAATTGTTCCAACAATACACTCTAATTTTCTGCAATACTCTGTATTTGTATAATTCTTGCTTCGAACGTAGAAACGTTGGAATTCAAGCAAACACGCTTGAAATAACTCTATAATTATTCTAACGTATTCAAATACGTTCTAAGTACATTCCGTAATTATTCCTGCTTCAAGTATACGTTGGAGGAACGCGCGAAATCAACCGGAAACTCCTTAAGTAGTCTTTAATCTGCGTCTGTAGATAACAATTGCACGGCGATAGTGATTTAGGCGGAGATTGAAGGTATCGCCTAGCCAAGTTCGTAATTTGTCGCGAGAATAATGACACGTTGCCGATACGAGGGGACGCCTTGGCCGATTGAAATGCATGCTCGCGCGCATAGTCATCCTAAATAATCGACTGTAATTACAGTTTCCAAATTAACGGCGGCAACGTTTAGAGAAGCTAAACGTCATCCTATGACCTTCTGGTTCTAAACGCATCGATGAATTTGCATTATTTACGTCGCGGCAGTCGATTAAATTTTGAACGCGACGTCGAATCCTTCTCGGCGCACGTTTGGTTATTCCGTGGTCGTGAATATTTCCTACTGTCTGCTTCGATTGTGCAAAGATCGAGTGCATGATTCTCTGACCATTTTGAAACGATGCATATTGTCTGATATTGTACAAATACCAATAACAATATCGCGTATTGCAACGGTATTGTACTCCAAGATCGTTTGAGATAATTGAATTACTACTAGTGAAATTTTAAAATAAGTTAGATTTAACTCTCGGAGCTGGTTTAGTATCAACCCTCGATCGGTATCTTTTCAATTTTAATTTATATTCTTGAATTATATACATAGTACGTTAATTTGTATTTTAATTGTACATTCAATTTGAGCTAATTTTATTGTCCGACCACCCAGAACGTAAAGTCAGATATTCTGTACTTTAGTAATTTGTGCAATCGTCTGTGGCCTGTTACTGACAAATAACTCGCACTGTGATGTACAAGTTTGAGAAAGCAAATGAAATTTTTAATCAAGGTCATCCTCTATGACGTAAAATTGTACATTTGCCAATATTAGTTGGTAAATGATCACGCAGAAGGGACTGATAATAAATTCTTTCTTCTTTCCTTTTTTAATAATACATTGCATTGAAATTACATCGTAGGAGGAGACTTATACTTGCAGTTGTGTTTGCAACAAAAATTTTCTTCGTTTCGAGCAACAGCGGACACGTGCTCATTCAAATGTATAATTATGCGTGTATCATGAACGTATCTGTCATATCAAATGCAAACGAGATAATATAAAAAATTAAAATAAAGAGGAAATTGAAGTAAAAAGTATATCGTAACATGTATGTACATGTATATACCGAAGGAAATGAAATTTACATGTAAAACGTGTATAAAAATGAACGCTCACTTCTCGCGTGAAACGAAACGCGATTCCGTCTTTTGAATTTCAACTCGCTACGTATGAAACCCGAACCAGTAATTTTTCTTTTCTCTTTTTTTTCAATTTAAATTCAAAATCTGCTTAATTATAAATATTCGCGCGTACACAATCTACGTGCAAGTCTAAAATGCACGTATTTGTTCAGAATTGAGAAAAGAAAAGACATCTTTGTCGTAACCAAAAATGAAAGGAATCTGGGTTCAAAAAAACACTAGATGCTGCTGCTGAAGCAGACGATATTTGAACGACTGAATATTTTAGTATCGTTACAAAGACTTTAAACAGAGATGTTTGAAAATCAAATAAAATGACAGTCTTGATAAATTGACAGCGACAACGTATTAAGTCGTAAAACTACTTGCCTGCAAAGGTGATTATTTGTGATTGAGTGTGATTTATTATATTCTGTCATCAAGAGTTTATTAAATTGGATTTGGCCACGTGTTTCAAATAAATAATTTGAGATGCTTTAAATACTTCTTACAATTGGACGTTCAGTACTCAGCAATGTGAGATACATCAAAAGATAAATGTTTAAATTTTATCGAGCATTCGAACATTGTTTCGCCATAATTATCTTCGTATTAAGAAAGTAATACATTGACAATGATTATCAGTAACAACGAAACAATAAAATAATGAAAAATAAAATTCTGTAATAATGCTCAAAAAAGAAAGGAAATAAAGTTCTTCACAATACCAGACGTAGAAAATTATTTGGTGAAAAATAATAAATAATGGATCGGTTTGCGATTTTCAGTCTTTAAAAAAAAAAAAAAAACAAAAAAAAAAAAAAAAAAAAAAAAAAAAATGAGAAAGAGATGTTTCTCAATATCGAAACGGGTCGTTTTTGATAACAACGCGTCAATAAAACACCAAGTTCCGCCGTCGTCATCGACATCGTGTCTTGGTTGTGTCCTCTCGCGTAAAGCGAGATTCACTTCGCGTAATAGCGTTCATTACACCTCCGCTGATTCTTGCATGCATTAGCGAGATGAAAATCACCCGCGAGCCTCCGTTTTACGCTCCACTTTCGCCGGTGTCCTTTCAATTCCTCGGTGGGCCATTCGAGGTCTTTGCCCGCTCGATTAAACCCCTTCCCGCTGCCAGGGGGAACCGACTTTGTTGTAATATGGTGGCGACGATTGCGACGCAAACAGTCAACCCGAGCCATTGACTTTGCGCCGATTCCTTCGTTGGGTCGTTCAATTAACGCTGGAACGCCACCGGTGTTTACAAGTGTGCGCAAAAATATTCTACATGTGTTTGTAGTTATACATATTCGATCATTATAGTTTGAACAAGATAAATGGAATTGTATACAATAATTAGATAATAATTATAAAGATAATATTAATATAATGTTGCTACAACTGTACAACATTATAGATAGCACTATAATTATTACTATTGTAATTATATATAATTCTTTTCAATGATAAGTACTAAATGAAAATTCCTAATACTTTGAAGTGTATTACATATTATGCAAAATATGCGTTAGGAATTTTCATTCAGTAATTATCATTGAAAACAATTGGCGATGTTTTATTTTTGAACGAATCCTTACGAATCTCAGGTTTTGGGGCTAAACGCACGTTCGATCGTAAGCGTTGATAAAAATTCCCCACCTGTTAAACGACGATCGACTAAACGCTGATTATCGCCAAGTTGGCGCGGCCGGCGAATTTTCGATGGCATAGGTAATTAGGCGTCGCGCGTCGATCGATAGTTTCAATTTCCTTGTTGTCGGGCTCGTGAAAAGTTCTCTGTGAAAATTGTGCATGTGCCCGCGTGATCGGAATCGAAACGAGCCCGACGAGAATTTTAATTGCTAATAATTTGCCGGAGTGATTGAGAAAGCGAAATCGCCGAATCGATTTTTTTTTTTTTTTCGATTTTTGTTGCTTTTCGCGCTTTTCGAGTTTTGTAGCTTGTTAATTGCGATCCATGGTTACGTTCACTCGTTCGTTTCTCATTGTCGGGGTTATTGTCGAAGTTATTTCGTGAAATGGGTTTATTCGTCGCACGAATAATTGCTTTTGTACGTCGCGTCTGTTTTCATTCGAGACTTTGCTGAGGAAGTTACGTCACGGTGAATATATTTCGAGATATTAATCACGTTGTAACGTACTCTGTTGTCTAATAAGAAATGCATTTTAATTTCACGATAAAGAAACTATCTTCTGTGAACTCAGTTTTGACATTTATTGTAAATTGTACATGTCACATTTGAATAACAACTAATTCTACAATTTCGTCTAAATAATCTGCACGGTCAAAACTACAAGTTTTATTACGTTATCGCGTTGAAAAATTTCCAAGTTCGGAGAATTCTGTCACACAAGTGTAACGCGTACTGCGTCCTTTTAGAATTTTATTCTAATACGTAATTTAGATCGAAATGGAATTGTTTGCTGTCGCAGCTTTACGATTATAAAAAATATTAAAATTGTTGCACGATACGAACCGAATGTTTATTTAGAAACTTGATCGGGATATGACGGATTTTATATAAAATACTTCAAACCTGCGTAAAGTTAAATTTTCAAATCAAGTAATCATCAGGATGCGAATTTTATGGATCTGTAGAGAATTGTGGAAGTTGCAAAAATACACACCTAATGTACAAAAACATCCAAAATGGAAATATATATCAGAACATGCAACGGGGATGAAACAAATTCTTTAGCAATGTCTATAAAAACTTTTCAATATCACGTTGAATGCTATTAACAACACAAATCGTGAGATATCACGAGTACAATGTATTAACGTTAAAACATTAATTATAATGCATTAACATTAAGCTGTTAACATATCGAATAAATTAAACGTTACGTCTGTGCGTACGACGTCGTTTGAAATTATTCTCCTATAAATGTGATGTTATTAATTATTGAGGACAACGTACATGTAGTAATATCGAAGACTTGTAGAATATTGCACCGCGCTTCCCTTTGTCGCGCGCATTGTTGTTGCGTTTCGCGATCCGTTGAATATAATACCTATAAATACGAGTACGCCCCGCTATAATTCGTCGTAGATAATACGTCTGGCTCATCGCGCTTATCGATCACTTGGCGAACGTGTCGGGAGCGTAATGAAGGGGTTCAACCGGGCGGGTCTTTCGATCGGCGGGGACAAAAAAGAAGCGCCAGACCTCGCTCTGTCCGATTCGAATTAATTTCACTGGCGCTCCGTTTGAAAAACACCTGGTTTCGAAAACGCCTGGTTTCGACCAGCGTGAGCCGCGATACGAAAATATTTGGTCTGCTTATCACCGACGTTGTGTCATAGAAACGGATTAAACGAAAAATGTCGGATAATCGCGAGGTGTTTGAATAATGGAATTAATAAGGGGAAGTGGAACGCGTCCTATATCTCTTTCCGCGACGCGTCGAAACCGTGTTTCAATCATTGATGAAAGAGCGTGTACTTGATCAAATTTTAATTAGCACGCGGTGTGCGAACGTTCGGCGCCGAAATTAAGCGCCTGCCTCTGCGGTAATTGAAACGACTCTGCGAATTCGTTGCGAGTCGAATATTCTCAAAGTCCGAACGTAATATCAAGTTGTCGTTGGAATCGGATGATGTTTCGGACAAATAGAAACGAATTGATATTTATCTAATTTTTCTATTTTTTGCCGTGAAGTCGTTTCATGACGTTAATTACACTTGAACGAATTTTTCATTATACTTTCGTTTTCAATTTTCAATGAAAAGTGGTGGCTGTGATATTGTTTTCCGCAGTGGTCTCTGAATTATTTTCGAAAATTGGTTTCAAAAATCTTCACAAAGTGAAAGTCAAAGAGCGATCTGTCGTGAAAAAATGTTTGCACATTTGGGGCTTTGTTTTCGAAAAAACAACGATGTTGAAAATATGCCGAGTGTATGTACTGAATAACAATCTTAATTTTCGACTTGAATACTTGCTTCTGTATTTATAAAATACGATCAATATTGCTGTCTGTTTTTGATTACAACATAGATAGTAAGATAGTAGACAAAGCGAATTATTACGTTATCGAGGTTTCGCTTAAGAACAAAAATGTGAGAATAAATAACGTAATCACCGTCGTGGGAAATGCAAAGTTGCCAAAAATTTATAAAATACTCGGTAATTCGTCAAATATTCGTATTTAGTTTTCGTGCCTTTCCTAAATTTCCCCCGAAACGCGCGAAAGTCCGCAGTCTCGGTAGTCGTAATCGATAGCGAATCGCAGCGACCCACCGATCGATCTCTCGAGAAACGTCAAAAGGGGAGACGCGCGCCTGAAATCTGCATCGCGCCGGGAGATCATCGCCTTAAGATGACAAAATCGTGGAAAACCCAGTGAACTTATTTTCACTTGTTTGCACGTTTCTTTTTCCTTTCTTTTTTTTTTGTTCTTTTTCTACGATCTCAGTTCGTTCGTTTCCGATACGATAAGAAGAATGACCGGTGCAATCGACGATCGCGTAACGGTGGATAACCAAGAATACGACCCATCCATCATCTCGCGGGTGGTGAATCTTCGCAGGGTCCTCCGGGAATTGCGGGACGCTTTGCGCGACGAGAGGCTAAATCTTCATCAAGAAATAGAAATGACGATATTGCAAAAGTTTATCGAGCTGCGGCGCAACTACCAAAGTTTGACAGGTTATCCCCGTTCTCTCTTCTCAACAAAAAGACGAAACTTTTCCGTTTCTTATTTCCCTGTCATCGTGCTTAAACGAACGGATCGAACAGATTTGACAATTTGTTAGATACTTTGAAATCGTCTTCCGTTCTTTGTAAAAGCTTTCGAGCGCGAAACCAAGTAGATCGTCGCGTAATTTTCTGTCGCGGAGCGAGCAAGAAGCGACAAGAGCTTGAAAACCCTCAGACCTCAGATTCTGTTCGATCGGACGAACGATCATTTGCCCGATAGGAGAGTGCACGAAACAATTACTCGGCCCGCAGATCACACGAGGTGTGGCTCACGGTTGGCGAACGTGACGCGTATTTCCGAAAGTTCACCGAGACTGCACCGAGCTGTACGCTCGAACGGAGTAAGTAAGCTGGCAGCTCGTTAGCCTCCCCCAGTCGTCGTCCATACGTTGTAATCCACATCGGGATCCACCGTTGATCAGGACACGCCGAGGACGAGCCATCTCGCGTGCCTCGGCAGCACGATGTATCAGAGGAGGGTGGACGAGCTGCAGGACGAGCTGAACTCGTTCGAGCAGCGTCTTTCAGCGTCGGCGACCGGCTCGTACAAGAGGAAAATTTACGACCTCGAGGCAATCTGCTGTGCTGACCTCAACAGAGTGAAGTCCAGGTTCGTGAGGTCCCTGCAGGCCTTCGGGAATACGATTGACTCGATCGAGGAACTTTGCTCGCTGAGAATCAACCCGCCGCCGCCGCCGAGCCCCACAAAGAACCCCCTAACCGGGAATAACACGGACGCTTGCCGGCATGGAAGACCAACTTCAAGGAATGCCAAACACGATCGATCGTTACCGCGATCCAAGTACGTTCGAACACGCGCCACCGAGCTTCTCGCGCAGAGGGGCAGTTTTACGCGAAATTACATTGTCGTTGAAAAGTGCATTAAAAAGACGTCGACGACGAAACGGGGGAACGTGACTTTTTTCTCTGTTTTAATTAAGCGTGTCGTATTGTAAAATCTTTGTTCGTCGTAGCATGTTTCAGTGTTTAAAACTGCGCACAGCCCAGTATCTGTGTTGACGGGCAAAAATACGAATGAGATACGAATAAAAGTGTCGAATAGAAACTACAGGATATTCACAGGATGTCGTTGGTTCGTTTGACGTCCAGTCGCATTAAAAAATATTACAACTCGCTACTTTTCTTGTGTACCGTTATCCAGATACAGGCCTGTAAACCTGACGTGCGACAACGTAACGTGGCGCAATAATTGCGGTTACAATGGATAATGCTAATTAGCCGGCACGTCAGATGCTTATCTCTCGGCAAAGGTTTGCGTGAATGTAACAAGTTTATAGCGTAGCACGTAGTCCTTGATACCCCGTAATTTTTATTCGACAAGTTTCTCCCGTATCATTCGGATCTTTCGGATTTTAAAGTTGTATCGTTATGAAACAACAGCTTCGCAGAGATAGATACTCGTTAACAAATTGCGAAAATTACACACAGCCTTTATACTAGAGCTAACTGGCGGCCTGCGGGCCGTTGCCCCCACCTTCCTGATCGTTGGCGCTATCCCCTCCAGTGCATCGATCTCTTCGCTACACCGAAGATTCCTCGTCGCGCATGAGCCTCACTCCAGTCCGTTGATTTGTCTACCATGCAGGAAAATAAGGACCGCCAGTTAGCCTTACGCTACTTCCATCGATATTTGTCATTCTACGATTATTTATTTCTGCACTTTTTTCGTCTCTTCTGTCATACCTACACATTTATACGATTCGGAACGTAAAGTGTGTAATTACGCGATTCGCGTGAGACGGTGCGCCGCGCTTTCCACGAATTCTTGCCCGATGTTTACGACACTCGCCCTCGGGGGTTGAAATTTACCAGCTTTGCGCACGGAGTTTCCCACGATCTCTCCACACACACGACGGTACGTGTCACTTTTCGGGCAAGGGACAAAGAGAGGAAAGAGCTTGCGAATAAATTTTTCATACGAGTTTGTTTTATATCGAGTTTACGTAAAGTTCCCGGGCGAAACGCGATCAAACCGTCAGGTTGCGGTGAAATTTAAACGAAATGTATCGAGAATCTGGTTAGATTTCCTCGATGAATACAGACGGGAGCAGGGATGCCATATATTTCCCCCGATTTTTCTCATCCATTTTGCATTGATTTTTTTATTCCGTGCTTTCGTTCGCGTAAAACGAAGCGAAATATTTACCATTGCAACTCTTATCCTAAATCTAATCTCGTAAACACGACAAAGTATGAGATTCAATTTCATCTCAGCTTCTTGTGTATTACGTCGCGCCTTGTTGGACGAGTTTTGACTCCATTTCGTCCGTTTTTAAAATGTCCCTCACTTTATTTTAATAATTAATTCGACGTGTTATTTTCATGTATTACGCGATATCAATATTAATTTGTTACATAATTTACATTGATATCAATATGATTGATATAACACTTTTGTGTATAATGTATTAATTATAACGTATATTGGTGTATTAATATTAATGTCGTATAATATCATCAAATTTTAATAAACTTGATTTCAATTTTCGGCGGAGGGAAAATTTCACTTGCATTTTTTTTACACAATCTTAAACATTGTTTGAAATTTAACTCGCTTGAAAATAAATTTATCATTTCGTGTAGACTAATTAGACAGAAATGTACGAAATTTTTGTCTAAAAGTAATTAAAGCGAATTTATAAATTGCGAAAATATAAATTTGCGCAAACGTTTCGAAGTCTGTACGTAAATATCAGTCAACTACGAATTAAATGAATACTCATTGCCTTGTACATTTCAATTTTCAATAGGTCGATCGTCACGGAAGGCAACCGTAGTTTATGGCTGTCGTACATCTGTGCGAAACGGTACAGCGACAGTGAGATGTATAGCAAAATTTATAGATCGTTGAAACATGGTGAAAATCCGCAAATCGCCAACACGAAGGTTTCTGATTTTAACTTGAGGCATCACGGAAGCATCACCACGATTTTCCCAAGCAATTTGGAAATACATCACACGTCGTTTCAAGAGCAATGAATTTTATTTCTGAAAGTTTGGACAATCCCATCTTGAAGTGGAGAAGGAAAGAAATTTGGGTTAGTTTGTTTCTCATGAATATTCCACTTATTTTTGGAAATACAACAATTAACGTTTGCTGTCGAATCGAGTTTGAATTAAATTTTAATAGAGGGAAAGAAAATGATACAAATTGAGAGTACTTGTGTAATATTAATAACTCTAACGTTTAAAAAAGTGTAACGTATTATGACATTATATATAATTTTACGTTTCAAGAAATGTACGTGTTATAAAAATTATCTTTCAAACCGTTGGTACCACTGCTGATGTTCATTTTTATATTTACTAATAACTAATTGGTGAAACTGCAATTTTGTAAATTATTAGCTATAAATTTTCAAAAAGTTTATCTTTCGAATAGAAAGCACGACTAATTTATAACCATGTATTTATACTATCCATTTTACGTAGTCATACATTATAATTTTCATTACCTTTTACGTTACAGTAATTTTCACGGTGCACTCCAAAAGTTTGTCACAGAGTTTCTTACTCTCCTCGAATTCAACAAAAGAGTAACGTGTCCCATTTTTTTCAACTTTTCACCGTCCCTGTTTCATGTCGCTCGTTTATAAATGTATTATTTATAAATTACGTTGCCTCGTTCTACCGAGTAACAACCGAGTGGCCGAGGAAAGAGCAGCTCGCAAAGGGCAGCAGTAAAAGGGAGCGAAAAGTGAAGCGATTTCGCAGAGAAACACTTCGACTTATTTTTGGGCGCGCGGCGTCAAATCCTAATGAAAGGGAACGTTCGTCTCTCACGTACACCGTGGTTCAAAAGTTTCGAGGGCACCTGTCAATTTTATTTTCGAAAAGTAAATCGATACACGAACCTTGAGCACAATCAATCAAACAATTGACGCGTGAACGATTCCCTCAAGATCGATACGTTTCCGTTTTCGAGACGTACGAAAGGAAATCTAGTACGAGTATATATTGAAATTATTCAACTTTATTAATTATTTTTTACTGATACCGGTTTATACAAATTATCCAAAATGGTCACCCCCTGTCTCCAGTACGCACGCGTATTTCCGTGAACCACATCCACCGCATATTAGCAAGGTGTCGTTATCGACTCGCATTACGAACATTAGATTCTCCACATCCTCGTAATCGATAATCACTAACAGTGAAGTAACTTTGCTATATCTGATTACCTACGATTTATTTCGGCATGTTCTCTCGTATCGATCTGGAATATATTCTTTGTCCAGACTTACTATACAACATTTTTTCTGTTCAAAGTACGACCCCATCGCGCGTGTGTTTGACCGTCGAGAGTATGAAAATCTGGAAAAACACCCTGTACAAGAAATATTCCACTTTCAAGCGTTCCGTTTCCTTTCGACACTCGGTCCTCTCACGTCCAACCAAAGTATTGATCGTCCAAATCGACAGGAGGGTGTTCGAGGTGCTCTTGGACGGCAGTGTACATTCCTTCGCGAGTCTCCTCTCTCTCTCTCTCTCTCTCCATTCTTGATCTCCGCGTCTCGGAAGCACGCGGTGTCTCTTCCTCGAAAAAACAATTACTCGTAACATCGCGCGCGTTCTCCTTGGTCTACCCCATCCCACAGCCCCCCTCCCTCTTTGGTCGCCTCGATCTCTATTCGCTGATGATGAGAAAAGCGGCGAAAGGCGGAGAAAGGCGGAAAGGGGACGGGAGAAGGGGAGAATCGTTCCGTAAAGGGGTCGCATTAACTTACAAAAGAGTGTGTCTGGCTTTTCTCTTTCTCCGGAGTCGGACGATGAAAGACGAACTCGGAGTTCATAAGGGCGGGTGCATCGCGCGGATGGATTTTTCTCCTGCCCCCCTCGTCCCCCTCGTTCCTTTATTTCCACCGCCGCCGCGAAGGGAAACCAGGTGACTGTCTGTCAGTCTGCGCGGAATACTTGGTATATATGAAATCGAAGGGCGCGCATTCCGATTCAATGCCCGCGATTCCCCGCGCGCGTCCAGATACGTGTCTAACCGTGGGACGCTGGATGTAGGAGATGATATTGATACTCGAAACCAAGTGAAAACAACTCCCCCTCCCCATCGCGCTTTGCCCGTCAACGTCATTTTCCTTTGTTGATAATTTTACTTATTTACGGTTAGATTTTTCTTCGTCGTGCACGCGCAATTCGCTATAGAAGCTTTAACACGCAATTTACTCTCAGTTTATCGTTTCAAACTTTTGTTCCTTTTCACTTGTTCATTTTAACTTGTGCTCTGATGACTGATTATCAGTCTCTCTCTGTGCATTTGTACAACAAATCACAGCTATTTATTTGCGAATATTTTATAATTTCGTTTTGCGATAAAGTCGGGTTCATCGAAAATTTAATCACTCATCGCGCAACGTGAAACGTCCAAAATCCTGCTTTTCCTGTTTTTAGACAAAAATATATGCGCGCTTTTGCCAACTAACGAGTTTCACGAAATAACTTAAACATTTCCCGATACGACCGTTTTATTCTTGGACTGTCTGCAAAGTTACACGCTTGACATTTAAAATTCAAATTAACACGAAACATTTCGGATAATTAAACACTCGAGAGATCCGACGTTCCGTTCGCTTCGTGCAAAATCACCCGTCAGAATAAATTACATCGCCGCGAGTTCACAAAAAAAAAGAGGAAAGAGAAGAAAGTTACGAATTTATCATCCCGACCGCTCTGATAATTACAACTGTTAACAAACGGTCTCCGGTCAGTCGTGCAAAACCGAGAAGACCAACAATCGTACACGCGGTCTTCTGCGCGGAATCCTTCGTTTCGGTTTTAATCACAGAAATTCCCCGTGAAATATAATTGCTCTCGTTCCGTCGAGGGTGAAAAACGAAAGAAAAAAAAAAACGAAAAAAAGAAAGAGAGCGAGAGAGCGCCGGGGAGAAAGATATTCTCTCTCCTCTCCGGCGGGAATATTTCATAGAAGGTTGAAAATAGGGTTCGTTCCCGTAATCCTCACACCCTCCCCTGGCTGCCTCCCAGGTAGACGGTGGTCCCGCCGTATCCGTCGCGCCCCCGCTGAAATTGAAAACGAAACGGCGTGTCGTCGGCGAAAACGGAAGGGAAAAAGAACAGGCGAGAGAGAGAGGGGTCGGAGAATCTCGAATATCATTGGAAAGTTCACCCTCTCGCCGGTGCCGGCCTGGCTAGCCGGTCACTCGGAAAATCCTTCGACTCGGAGTGTCGAGACGAACCCTCTCGCTCTCGCTCTCTCTCTCTCTCTCTTCTCCTCGCCGCCGATCGAGGGAAAATAGTTTTCGCTAGCGCGAGTTGTTCCTTCGTGCATTATTCCTCGAAAGGGGAATACACGGCTGTCTCTAACGTCGTATCGAGGCCGAACTCTGCTCCCCCATGGGAGAGCTGGCTCCCGGAATTTTTCGTCGCAGTCGCTGAAAACTTTCCG
>KQ435691.1:401711-417359 GCA_001276565.1 Melipona quadrifasciata | reverse complement strand
ACGCCGACGTCGCCTTTCCTCGTCCAGATAGATATGGAAACAAATTTACCGAAACGAGTGCTCGGAGATAAGAAGTTCGCCGCGTAATTGTCCGCGCGCGCGCGCGCAGTTCGCGGAAACTTACACACGAAAGAGATAATAGGCTGTCGGTGGGTTTTTTTTTATTTGTTTCTCGAAAGTGTGCGAGAGCCGTCCACACCCACACGGAGGATGAAAGAAAAAATATCGGCACTTGCTGTATTTCTGTGTGAGAGAGACAAATATTTCAAATAAAATTTTACGTTACGTACATATGGTCATACTTTCGAGATTTCGAGGCAACCTTTGCTTTTTTAAACGGAACTGTATATTTTTGAATTCATAGAGTAAAGGGAACGAAGTTATGAAGGTGTGAAGGATGCTGTGAAAGTACAAATGGAAAGGATTTTAGATAAGGAGTGGGAGAGAGAAAGCGATAGTTTTGCGTTTCGCGTCTCGGAGTCACTGCCTAGACTCATCAGTGGGGCGCTGATGACAGCGACTGCTTACCCCAGACGCTTGTGTCGTAGCTACCAGCTAGACTTGTCCGTGCACGCATCTTGGCGGTGTTGCCGCACTCTGCTTTGTTTGCGGCAACGTCGGAGATCGGCAGGACCTCGACGCTACGCGCGCAGCCACTTGCGGCTTGTGCTAGTCGAGTGTTCGAAACTCGTAGTTGCGGAATTGGTCGTGAGAAAGAGAGAGAGAGAATAGAGCGTTTGTGCGTTTTTTCGTCTCGGAGTCACTGCCTAGAGTCATCAGTGAGGCGCTGATGGCAGCGACTGCTTACCCCAGACGCTTGTGTCGTAGCTACCAGCTAGACTTGTCGGTGCACGCATCTTGGCGGTGTTGCCGCACTCTGCTTTCTTTAACGTCGGAGATTGACAGGACCTCGACGCTAGGCGCGCAGTCACTTGCGGCTCGTGCTAGTCGAGTATTCGAAACCCGTATTTGAGGAATCCTAGGCCCCTACAATAGTCTTGTAGATGACATCAAGACTTAGTGAACGTTGGTGTTTCAAGGTCATTCGAGGTCAGTCCTGAGATCGTTTCTTGTCTATGATATTCGAAGCGGTGGCTTTCCTCTTGTGGAGATTTTCTAAGAAATCGAGTGTTTCGGGAAGTAGCTGGTACTCTTCCTGTAATGCGAAAAATCGTACGAGAGACGCTTCGTAACAAATTACTTCCGAAACTTTGGAACTGTCGTTCTCAACTGCTCCCGCGTTAAGGTAAACTTCTAGTTCGCCAGCTTTTTCTCAATTTTCTCCATTTCTGCCTCTTGTAATTTTTCCAATATGACTCTTTTTTTTTTTTTTCAAGTAACAAGAACTGTGTATAACTTTTTCAACTCGCTTCCCCAATTGATTTCTTGTTTCAGCGATAAAATGAATCTCTCATTAAAGAAATTACAGCAGAGTAGCCAAAATTGGAAAAGTTAGAAATTTACTCGCATTAGTACTCGAGCGCTAGATGTCGCTAGTCTGTTGCAATTTTGTAAAAAGAACTCGTACAATAACGGAATTTGAGCCGATAAATTCCAAAGTTTGAGATATTCAAAATGTGCCATTCATATTGTTCTAAGATGTTTTACGTAGTATCTAGCAGATGAGAAATTGAAGACACTTTTCTTCTCGAAAATGCGATAAATTTCGGTAAATTCAAACCAGCAAGGTTTCGCTTAATCGTGATAACTGAGATTTGGTTGAAATAAACGCGATCCATATAAATGCATAGAGTTCGTGTCGTATCGTGTTGTTTCATCTTATATCGCGAGCAGCAAACTTGTTAAACCAGGAGGAAAATATCGAAGTTCAATTTACGAAGGAGTTGTCTGAAGCAATCCCCCAGAGTAAGAATCTCGATCTTCGGATGCAAGACCCGCCTTGTTTTACGATAAATAGATTGGTTCACTGCCTGTTCCCGAAATAAGATTTTCTCGGTTGTATGTAGAAATTGACGCAACCAAACCTAATTCCGGAATTAGAGTTGTTCGCTTGTGCGTCAGCAATAAAATAAATTCATTCGGTTTAAAAAATTAAACTTGATTCGAAGAATACGAACAAAGGGTGACAATTTGAATTGATAAAATGATTTCTATTTTTTGACTATACATGGGAGAAGTAATTTTCATCTTCTGTCCAAATTGCAATTTGTTTTAATTTAATTCGTTGAAATAAAGGAGCAAATAATTTGAGAAAGAAGTAGGTTATAATTTATTAAATGTAAATTTTAATTCTAATTTATACATAATTAATAAATTTTAATCACAATGGAAGAGATATAAATATAAATTAAATCACAAGCGATTGTATTGTTGATCGTTGTCCATTTTTAACAATTGTCCATTCCAAATTATTTAATTATTCGATTATTTTTTAATTTTTTACCCTAAGTGGGTACTTCATATTTAATTGTTTCAATGACAACTCCACAATGCAAGATCATTCGATCAAATATAATCGCTTGACATCGAGTGAATAAGTGAAAGGATAGAAACCAATAATTTTAAGAGACATTAATTGTTGTTACGCGTTCTTCTTATGCGTAATATTCTGTTCGGTATTCTCCCGAAGAAAAAAATTTGTCGAGCGAACGAGTTTGCGACGAAAGTGGATGCAGTGCACGTATTGTATTTATCGATTCCGAAAGATCCCATTTTACGTAGGCATTTACTATATACCCGGGGGATGTTCTTCAGTTTGGTACGACATTGCTTGGCGAATATTCGATTGTGCATCCAATAACCTCGCGAGAACATAATGCGGCACACATTAATTTCGAAGTTGCACCTGAACGGATGTTAGTTCAGTATCAAACGGTTGTGTTTCTGTAAAATCGTCAAAATCATCTAGACACTCGCTGCTAGGAATAGAACATTTCCTCCCGTAATTCTGGAACTTTTGGTTCAATTCGAACTCGATTGCTAAGCTCTGTCAAAAAGAAGGAAATCAAGTGCTATAGACTTCTGTTATAAATTATACTAGTAAAAATTAGTGCGGATGATCCACTCATTATAAATTTTTAATTACACACGTGATTTCAAAAAATATTTGATCGTGCGCACAATTTTTCTTAAGTTTTCACGAATATTGCGCAATACAGTTATATAACAATTATATAACAATTTTTGTAAATAATAAATCTTATTACAACACGTAATGCAAAAAATATATTAAATGTTGCAATGCAATAATATTTATGAGATTTACAAATAATAAATACAAACATTACGATGTATAATATAACGAACTGAAATATTAATAATTAGCAAATATACTAAATGAAATATAATAAATGTCGGAAAAGTTTTACGAAATTATTTGAAATTCATGCGTGAACCTTTCTCTAAAGTTATCTTCGAACAAGTGAAACATTTGTTTTCGACTTCGTTGACACGTTGTTACCAGAATGATAACTCGTACACTTTCGACTTTGTCGATCTACCGCCATTTTTCCTCTCTCGTATCTTACGGCGTGGCGGTAGCTGTTATTTGCGTGCAAGATTAACGAACTGAGAAAAGAATTTCAAGGGAGTTTCGCACTGGTCCCCCCGTGTCACTGAAATATAGCGCGCTTTGCCAACGCTGGAAATCCGCGAACTCGAGCGGTCCACAAGCGTGGATTTTCAAGGCAGCGACACGAGTATTTCCCCGGGGAGTGTCTAGCGACGGGGGCAATCACTTCGATTAGGAGATGCCGATTTGTTTCGCGACGCAGTTTCTTCCAATCGAACTCTGTTTGCGTGCGACAGAAACACCGTACACGGTCGGTAACAAAATTCTGCGCGCCAAATTTGAAATATCTGAAAGAGAAAGAACGGGGCTTTTCTCCCCATCATTTTTATTTGTAAAATTATGCACAGCTGATACTTGATTAATTTCGTTAGGTGACATTTGATCATTTTCCAATTATCTGTCCGTGTTGGCAACGGTTCTCTTGCATTTGTTTAAATAAATATGTAAACAAATCAGAAACACGATCTCGCGAAAATCTTTATACAATCAGATGATTTGTAATAATTGCACAACGATTTTCTGATTTATTTATGTTTCAAGAAGCATATAACTTTATAACTGTATAACTTTAACTAATAAACAAATTCTCGTTCTGCTTGAAATATTTGAAATTTGCAAATGCATATAGACTCTATAGACTATATTCGAAAGCTTCGAGTTGAAATTATAAAAAGAAAAATTAACAAATCACTTCTTTGAATTTTATTTTATTTTCAAATATTAATGTATTTTCTGTTGTAACATTTATTTATCTGAACTGTGATTAATTGTATTTATAAGCGAGGCTTATAACATTCAAAAATAAAATGAAAAGATTTGACCAAACATTAGAATCAGCTCAATACGATGAATTTTCAAACTTTTGGTTCTCTTAAAAATATTTCGATCGATGGAATCTCCCGGGATTTCACAAATCCTCTTCAGCGAACGGTGCGCAAATCTGAATATCTGTGGAGTTTGATTATGACTCTGTCGTAGCGCGTAACCGCCACAAGCGTAATTCTAATTGTTGAAGGTTTTTATCATTCTATCTGATGTTAACTGCGCGTTAAGTTGTAATTATTCTCTCTCTCTCTCTTTCTCTCTCTCTCTTTGGGACCTGATTGCTTCACTAAATCTTGACTGGTCTGCGGTTCGTACCATCGATGCGAAGTTTAATTGCTTCAGTGATACTGACTATTCTGTGACTCGTGCTGCTCTATACGAAACCTGATTGCTTCTAGCGACTTTGACTGTCATACGATCCCGTGCTGTTCTATCTGGAGAATTTTCAAAAATTAATGTTGCTCTCTTCTCTTTCTCTCTCTCTCTCTCGCACATGTAATATGTTTTCTTTCTTCTAGAGACAGAGATAATGAGAGTTACAACGAGTTGACAAATTTGTATTGTTCAGGATATAATTTTTTTTAAGAAATCATAACAAAAGGATGCTTCTCGTTGATCTAGATCAGTGACACACAAGCTTCTGTGAAGTTGCATCACATGCATCACATTATACGAAATATTGCAATAGAAATTTGGTAAATTTCTTGCTTTTCTCAACTTCCGCTTTTAATGTTTCGTGTTTTCCAACGAAACGCGAAATAAAAAGATCTCATATTTCTGAATGTGGAATTATCCGGAATAAAACGAAAAGGAAGAGGGAGTATAGCGAAATGGCCAAAATTGGGGAAAACTCAAATCGACATTAATCGGGTACTTGTTTTATCGGATGAGTGCTGTGTCAAGTATCGAATCCTTTTTTATTTTAAACACGCTTCGAATTTCTCTGTTCATATTATTCATTAGTAGTCGTACAAATACTATGCAAAAGGAAGAAAAAAAAAATGTGGCAAAAAGAGGAATGTAGATGCATTTTACATTTAATTGGGTTTTATTTACACTGTGCAAATATGAAATGCAATTGAAACACGATCGCAAAAGAATTTATAAGCGCAGGTGGCAAAAATTTGGAAACGGATTGCGCGTCGCTGTTGTAGATGCTCAGTTTCAGAGTAAAAATTGAGAAATATTTCACGGGGTATCCTCTTCACTTCGCATCCATTTAAAACGATTGACGAATCTCGCTCCTTAAATCGTGGTTAGAGAAGCACGTAGGAGGACAATAGATGATTTCGACTAACGGACTTTGACCATACTTCGCTCCTAAATGGACAGTAAATTTACTGCCTGACGTACGGACGACTTTACAGGGTGTGAACGACGTACTTGCGAGACGCCCCCGAAATTTCTTTGCTGGAGATAAACTGGGTCGGACAACAGAGTCTTCCCCTATTTCGATATCCCCTGCGAGAAGACATTGACGAACAAATCACCGTGCTACATTGAGATGGAAGAGTTTGGGAGTTTCTCGCGTTCCTTTCAGTTTAGTTTAATTCGATTTATTGGAAAGAGTCACGTTTGTATTTTACATTTTTAAACGCGCGTACGAGCACAAACTTTTGCGCAAAGTAAACGAAACGAACACGAAAATACAAACCAGTCAGCGTGCACACATCATTTCCCTGCACCGTTATTTGCGAAAGAGAGAAAGAGTCAATCTGGTTCGCGATGTTGCGAATTTTATTTCAAAAAGGAGAACACCTTTGGAATTAATTTGGAATTTTATGTAAGAACGATTCAATGATAATTTGGTAATTACTCTGAATGGAATAAGGGACGACGTAATGTATATTGAATAAACACAATTAGATGTAAAACAGTAAAACTCTAGATTTCTCACACTCTCTTCACTATTCCAAACTGGCTATTCTCTTTTCTAAGATCCTCACATTCTCATTCATTCTCGACGACTGACACATGTACATATCATATATCTACACCACAGGCTACACTCGCATTCACACACATAAAGCCAACACACTCGCAATTACAAGTATAGCACTGACCTTGATATCGATTTTATAAAATTTGATAAAAATAATTTCTAAAAGAGCAACGGTGTAATTATGTTCACTTTGAAGAAGAAAGAACTTGGTAATTTTGGTAAGAACCTAGTTGGCAAGTGATTAATTTGTAACTCAATGTGCACTGATTAAACGAATCTTGTCCTGGCTGAGGTGTTAACGTACAAAAGTGGTACTACGGCCGATAGTTTTCAAAGGTAACTGAAATACTAAGGGAATTTCTCTCTTTGTCGGGAGAAGAACTTTATCGACCCCCTTAAACAAACTTTCTTCTTTCCTCGCCCGCAATACGATTTGCAAATTTCGCAAGTTTAAATTGCCACGGCTGCGTAACGCCAGTTGATACAGTTGCTTATCTCCGTTCGCGGATTGTACGCGAATTAGATTTTGCGTTCTTGACACTCCGGAGCCTCTTGTTTGTCCACTTGCGAATTTCAAATTGAGACCGACTCTCGCTCCACGGATCACAGTCCTTGCAAACTCCAAAAGCGCGGATCGTTCGTGTGGTTTAGTTTTAAATTGTGATTTACGTTACAAACAAATGTCCGTTTGTTTTCATTTTTTACTTTATAACACACTTTGTTTTTTTTGTTATTATTTCTTACTATCGCACTCCTGCAATTTTATTGAAAATTTGTAAGGAACACCCTGTATAAACGAAATCCACACGTGACCATTTGCTCGCACCATACAGAAATTATTAAACCTGTCTACTTATCGTTATTATTAATGTAATTTAAGTCTCCAAAAATTATCGAAGAATCTAAATTATCATCATTAAAGAGTTAAAATTCAACGTTCTCGACAGATCTATTTTCTAACATTTCTTGCTCCCTTTCCTTGCTCTTCGATTGAAATTCAGAGTAAAGCGATCAAGCAAGGATTTGTTTCAACACATCGTTATTGCAAACGCACGAATGCTTTCTTCGGAAGAAAGCACACTTTCCAAGTTTGCTCGAACGCGAAAGGTTCCGGTTTGCTTATTCAAGAGATCCTATAATTAGCGGAACACGTGCGTTGTCTTTGCTGCTAAAGAAGATCGGAGAAGAGAAAGAAGAAGAAGAGCTTGTTTGCCCTTTTGCAGATTCTTCTTGCTTGTCTCGTACTCGTGTAAGTGCAAACACGACAAGCATTCGTTCCGTGCAGAGTATACGGCGACCAAAGTCGATGAAACTTGTAACACGATCACACGAGGACAGGCGACGTTTCAATTGGAATCTTCAAATTAAATTAGGAGAGTGATTGTTATACGTGTTGCATTTGATACTTTTGAGGAATTGAAATCTTTAATAAGTTACTCGTGTCCCGGATTTTTTCCTCTTTCGCGCTTGACAGCGCGAAGAATAATTTAGGCTATTTTGTTTAGGTTGAAGTCTTTTTATTTTTTTTCGAACTCGGTAGCAAAGATTGTGTTACGTTTGATCTCCTTCTTTGAGTTGGATAGAATATTAAAATATTGATATTTCCTTTACTTTTTATTTTTCTCACGTTCAACGTGTGATCGTTATTATTTAACTAGATTTAAATTACTTTTCTCAGTTGGGATCTTAAACACTCAATGGCAAAGGTGCGTTACACATTTGACATTTCCGAAGAACAATTTTGGCTAATTTTTCTTTTGTATCGAAGCCTTGAAATATTGGAAAAGCGATAAACAACTTATTTTTTTCACATTCAGTAGCAAAGGTGTCTAACAGCTCAAATTAGTTTCCTCTTGAACTGGAATCTTAAAGACATCTTAAAAACAGGAATTACAAATAATTAATATCTTGGAAGTTTTCGAGTTTCGGTGCAGATGTAAGATACAGATCTCTCGTTACCTCTCACGACGAATCGTTTCCCCGCTCTAGGTATTGATTTCTTTCGCCGTGAAAAATTCGTGATTTATCTACAACAATTTTTCTGTCAGTGTTGCGCGCGCTTTCTCGCTTCGAACGAACATCGATCGCTTCGCACGATTTTTCTCTCCTTGTAATTTCTAATTGTAAATCTCGAAGCGAAAAAGAGAGAAAGAGAGAGAGAGAGAGCGAGTTAACGTTCGTGTGTGTGAACAACGGCCAGTGAAATATGTACGCAGGGATAACTCGTGATTTAAACTCGAGGATAAATCAGGGCGATGAACGCGCGAACGAAGTGAAAGAAAGGTGTTTGAACAGAGAGCTTGAGATTATCATACGCGACCGGGGGTTGGACGTTCTAGTCGGGCTTTACAGTGAATATGTTTGAATGTCTTCTGCAAATGGCCGCGTTGAATGAAGGAAACAGAGAAATGGAACAAGAAGGAACTTGTGTGTATGCAGGGGCAAATGACCGGAAAAGTGCTTGCGTAAATCAGATACGATTCAGAATGGAAGAAAAATTTCAGAGGAGAAAGAGAAATGAACGAGTAAATTGTTGCCAGACTGCTGGGACTGTGTTGTGCATTTCTACGAAATTTTCTAGTGCAAGATTTCGCAGGATGCGATGAAATGTATGAAACGTTCAAAATAGTGTATAACATACCCCATATTACTAATATATTAATAGCAATAAATTTTTAATCAATGCGCACCACATATTTATCAATGTGTAATTAACTTTTCAAGCCAAGCGATACTAACGTTCCGCGTTCTTACCTTTTGTATTAAATTCTTCGGAACAATAAGATCAGCGCTGTATCGATACTTCATTTTATTTTGATACGTGACACTCGCACCGCATAACGTACAATATACAATATTCAAATTCTATTTTCTTTTACTCGCATTTCCCAAAATGTGACGTTAGCAAAGTTACACTCCTTTTCACGTGCACGTGGAAATGCACGGCCAGGAAGAAGACACGCAAGCGTCGTCTGCAAGGGATCCCTGGGTTGAAAGGTTTCGACGCTCAACACGGACCACGTTCACGTCGCGAACGGCTCGTCCGTCAAAACGGAAGGGTGAAAATAAACCGACTAAAATTTCGCGGTGCCGCTCGTTCGCCGCTAATCCGAGGCCAAGAAACCCCCGGAAACAATGATAGCTTAAGCTTAAATGCCAACGTTCGGTGCGGGTAAAGGAAAAAGAGATGAAAAGAGTCGAAGAACCGTACTGCTAGTAAAAAAACAGGCAAAACTAGTAGAAAGAAAGAATCGTAGTGCTAGTGTAGAGAGAGAGAGAGAGAGAGAGAGAGGTTAAGTGAAATTGAAGTTCAACTGATGAAAACGACTTGCGGGACCTAAGGTGACGGGGGACTTCCTCGCAATAGTTTCGTTTCCTTTTAATCTCGCCAGGGTTTCCCGCCAGCCCGAGTAGGAAGACTGTCAATTCCGTTTCCATTTTTCGCGCACAGTGGAAACGGGACGAAAGCAAGACCCGCGCGCGTGTCTACGTGGGCCAGTTGTGTACTTCTAGCTGTTAATCTCGCGCCACGATGAAAAGGAGCGCGGAGAAGCGAGGATTCGTTAAAACGAACCCAGACCCTAACGATCCGCGAGAAAGAACCAGGTCTAAGTCTTTTCCATTGTGAGAAATGATTTATCGGTGGTGGTGTTCTTGCTCTTCCTTTCCTCGAGGGAAACATAGCCGTTATCACTCGTGTACACGATCGATGTTAGACCGAGGGAAGCTAAATCAAGACGAAACTTGGAAAAATGTTCGCTTTTCATTTTTATTTCAATTTATCTCACATTTGTTATATTATAATTTTATACGTGTTATTCGTATTTATACGTACGAACATTTTATAAAATAATGAAAGATACTTACAGGAAAGCATTTAAACATCTTTGAAATATTTCTTAAACATAAAATAAGTATTCAAGTATTAAACGTCTGTTCGATATTCGAAATGGAAATGTATTTCTTTTTGTAAGTTGAAAGTTGGAAATTTAAAGATGCAAACGTACGCGCTACAGTGCACACAATAAATGAAAAGATACATAAAGAGAAACAGAGTATTCGTTGCAATTTGTTATATTTATTGTAATATTCAATTACATTATAATTTATTAATTTATAATTGTATTCGTCGTAATATTCAAATTATATTGTAATTTATTATGGTATTAAATGAATATAATTTCTATCCAGGTTTAATCACGTTTATAAATATTTTTAAATGCATAGAAATCCCATAGTTTGTGATCATTGGATATAATAGCTTTTTTGATACTGACTAATTTTACTTCGCATCATCAATTACAAAAATGTCTGCGAGTCGAACGGATTTTAATCAGAGATATTCGTGGAACATTTGCGAGATCGAGATCTCCATGTCCAATATATAGGAGTAACGGGAAAAATTAATGAGGGTACTTTAGCAAAGTTGTTTGAAAGGCACTTTGACGAACCAGCAAGACCACTAAAACGGTCGTCAGTGAGTTTAATTCCCATTATCGAAACGTTTTCAACCGCTGTAATAATAAATATTCGTAGAATGAATTTCGTTCGATAAAGATCGCGTGTCATCGGGTCTTTGAGCGATGAAGCATGAAGCGACTTTCGTGAGTTATCGTCTGATATTTGCAGCAATCAATCGAACCGCAATCGCGATTTTTCGTCAGTTTTGTTATCAAATTCTTTTAATTTTTATTTTTTGCTAACGAAGATTCTTGCTATCAAGCATTCCTTGTTTTCTCCAACAGACTGAAAATCGATCTTCAGCGTTCGAGCGATCGATGGTTTGATCTAATCGAATCATTTTGCATTGGTTTTCTAGTAACTGCGACATACTTTAAAACTGTTGATACTTAGTACTTTTCACTCGTTCTTTTCCCAATGATTAAAGTCCTGAAATTTGTTATAATTTTCCAGTAGATACATAATAAACAGAATTTTATGGAACCTTCTTTTATTATAAGTCTACATTTCACTCACGTCAGTGCGTACGATAAATTTTAATACTGAATAAAAAAAAGAAAAAATTAAACAAGATAAAATTTCATACACAATGTAATCATTTTACTATATTCTGCTTTACAAAATGAAGTTTGTTACAATTTTACAATAAACGTAACGTGAATGGAATTTTATTAATTTTACAAATCTTTTTTTCTCTTTGATATAAATCACTTTTATTCGCATCGTATGTTTCCTAATACTAAAAAATAAATCAAATTCAAAATTTCTTAGAATCTTTCGATAAATATATAATAAATGTCTTAATATTTGCAACCGATAATGTATATCTCAATCTTAAAGGGGGCAATTTTGATGAATTTCAATTGATGGAGTCTATTTTGATTGCACGCGCGTATATACACTGAATAGAAAATATTCAACCCGAAATTTTTAACCCTCAGCTAGTATTGTGGAGTTAGAGATGATTGGAAGAATTTGTTGTATCATAAAAATTCGAAATATTTATCTTTTCCCGTATTGATTAATTCCGTGCAAATCGAGTTAAAAATTTCAAAATTAAGCAATGTGGACCTGCGATAGTTAACGTGACAGTTTTTAAGAATTAATGACTTGGTTCTATACATGTGAGATATAATACTTTAGAATCCAATGGAGAAATATAAATATATTGAATGTATAATTTATAAATATAAATGTACTTTCTGTCAAACGTTCCTCCATTCCTGCATAGCGATATTTAACAGACTAGGCGAGCAGTCCAGTGTCGCTAGAAAGAAATTTCTCGGACGTGTCAAACAGTATTGATAAATCTACGCAGTACGATCCGATACGCATAATCGAGATTCTCTGACGTGTTCGCAATTTCTCGCACCGCGCAACGTCAAGTAGATTTCAGCGATAGCAGAGTGTTCTTCCAATAAAAGATTTACAGACGCGCACACCGTTTATTATGTTTGTGATGGATGATCGTCGCTAAATTTCAAACTTCTCAACGGATTGACGTTCTTCTCGACGATGCAAGACGCACGTCAGAGATATCGGTAGCTTTGGTCAACGTTTCTTCAGGCAATGTATCTCGAACGTGTCGCGTGTCGAATCTTTGTCAATCTCTTTGAAATTTTCGAGAAGCGTGTTCCACGGTATCGTGTCGATTTTCAAGTGAATTCACGTTGAAATTAAAAATTAAATGTCGTGCGATTGTTATATACAGGAGCCGATGTATTAACGTTAACACACAAATATCACGTATTATTATACAAATAACAACAAATGTACAACCATTATCAAAATCGATTCTTAAATCGGAATATGGGACACGAATTAATTATTTAAAATCTTATCGCCATATTAAAATTGAATAGAGAGTTCGTCGATGTGTTTGTCGATTTTACATATTCATATCAGAATTAATTACCAATCGTTGCGTCAATTGTATTTCGAGGAGTATTTATATGGTCAGTATCAAATGGGATGAATTCAAGGAATTTTGCTATTTGTGTGCATTAAATGCGAGAATTAAAAATTGCAGATAAACGATGATTTTTGTGCATCGACAAAGTGGTAGTCTCTCTTTACAAATTCACAGAGTTGTCCAAATTATTCCCCTGGCTTTTGCCAAAGTCTTTTTGAAAGATAAAAGATTCAACGATTCAGAGATCTAAAAAAAATTCTATCTCAAAGGTCAATGTTATATTATAAATAATTATTACGTTACTGTATTATCATTATTTGATAAAATTCCAATTCTACAGAAATACACACTCACGTTCTTTATGTCGAATTCATTTAAATTCCAGTCGATTCAATGTTCACGCGTGAGTTAAAGACTCGGCACAAACAGAAATAAAGATGCTCCCACGTCGCGCAGAAATATTTGAAACACTGTTCACGTTTATGTTTTCACTTAATTGTTGCCACAGAGTTTTCAACATTTTCAACATCTTTGAACCATTAAAAAAGCTCAACGCACAGAAATATATCTATATATCTCTTGTGTTCAGTGTTTACTCTTTCGAATTTTGATGGTTTATGTCTTTCTTATAGTAGTTATGCTAGTAGAATTTACATATTGCACAATTATTGTATATCGTTCTTTTTAATGCATCTCTCTCTCTTTCACTTACAAGTATCTACTTATTTCTATTTAGTAACTTTCAATTGAACTGTTTTTGGGAACTGTAACGCTGTGTATATCGTCTGTATTTCTCGTACCTATCATCTGCGTATATTCGTGTGCGATATTCATGTTAGTTTATTTCGATATCTGTTCAACTGCCAGAACCACCCCCCGCCTTCTGTGCTACTAAACGACACATATATACAGCCGATATCAACTGTTTAATTTGGAGGATCAACTCGCGTACACCGACTGCAGAAAGTATTCGTACGATCGATGGAAAATTGTGGATATCTTTGAAACTGTTACCGTGTAACTCTGTTGAAAGAAACTCGCGCGACAAATAAAATTATTTAAGGGATTCTTATCACCTTCAAGGCCATGGTAGGATTTATTTTGTCTATCGTTATCTATAGCAAGTAATAATATTGAAATATTATAAAATATGTAAATATTCTAACACGTTATATCATTATTATTAATATTAAAATATTAAAGTATGTAATTAATTACTCGTAATTCAAGTACGTCACTGAAACCAACTTTTTAAATTCCAAGTTGTAACAGGGAAGGATTTAATTAATTCATAATTACAGGTTGTGATTTAAACAGAATGTTGCACATTCTGTAGATGCAAAAATTAAAAATTATAATTAACTTCTCAGTTTGAATTTAATAGAAAATTTTGGAGAGCCTCTTCGTTTCCCATCTGCAAAACGATTTCCATTATGGAAACGTCTTTGAAAGGAACGAACTAACAAGTGGAAATAAAAGCTTCTGACGAACCTACGGATTTCTTCTCGCATAAGTTTCAATTCCCGTAACCACTCGAAAAATCTGCCCGAGCTAATTTTGAGGCACGAATTTTTCTCTTTCGTCAAAAATTTGGCAGAAGGTAAAGAAAGACGTTTCTCCCCTCGAAAGTTTTGCCTCCATGGACACTGAACAAACTTTCTTCACGGCTAAAGTAATCATGGTCTTGAAGATTGAAACTATTGCACGGTCAAGTGGACCGTGGATCTTCAAATGTTTGCAGACACGCTCAACACTAAAACCATCAAAATGGTCAAAACGACCAATTTAGAATTTTTCATAGAAATCTTACGTACTTGTAATAGTATGTATGATATTTTCATTCCTCCGCTACAAATTGCACACTTCGATCGCCGCCAGATCTAGCGTTAAGGAGCTAAACGTAACAAGTATATTCAACGTTATTTCGTACAGATTTTACACGCATCTCACAGATATTCGTACCTCGAGATTCACCACAGACGCGGTCCGACTCAAATCATCGTCATCATCGTGCAAACATCTTTCTTTCTTTCTTTTTTTTCCATACTCTTTGACACACGTCGACGTCCACTTTCTGCCTGTTGCCCCGTCAGCGAGAAAGAAACAGAGACAGAGAGGGCCGATCTAAATTTCACGCACCGCGAATCGACACGTTTGTCCCGTTTGTTTTCGCGATGCATGTGCACATATGCATCGGTGTTTGCTCGTGCGCTGAAATATTCAATGAAACGGAGTGTACGGCAGTGCCGGTAGGTAGAACTGCGAGAGGCAGCTCGGGCTAGATTGTTAATAGGCTCGCGCCGCGAATCACTTCTCGCATTTGGAACCTTTCGCGAAAGGGTCGGACGAATCGTCGACGAGACGTTTCGGAAACGTGTACGAACCGATCGAAGAAGCGACGAGATATTTTCTCTTTTACGGCGCGTCTCTCCCTCGGAGAATGCGATATTTTCGATCGGAACGATGTCGTTCTCTGTGTGTGAAGCTCGGGTCAATGGGAAACGTTTCGAAATTTCAGCTGAAATATCGAATTGTCTCACGATTGTTTCGCGTGGTTTTTCCCCAGGATTTGTCGGAGGATTTTTGCCGGAGTTTTTTCCCGAAAGATTGAGAGTGCGAACGGTACAAAAACACTCAAATTCATTGCTGATCGACTGTTGATGGGCCATTTATTTTTATCAGAATTCACAAAGATTATGGAAAATAACTGCGTTATTTAGGGGATGATCTGATATTCTAACGTTACTTTTTCGTTATGAAAATAGTTTCAGATCAGCTTGTTCTTTTCTTTTAATTTTTCTTTCCAAATTATTAGTTTCTATCATTTCTGATAGTTTCTTAGTGTAAAGCGAGATTCTTGAGAATTTTGAGAAAACGCAATTTTTTTAGGGATACTTGTTTCACTTGTTTTTACATGAAGTGAAAATCACGTCGATACGTTAAATTACTTCGCAGCAATTGTCCATTTGCAATGAC
>KQ435691.1:360960-386547 GCA_001276565.1 Melipona quadrifasciata | reverse complement strand
TTTTCGACGTTTCACGGACTTTGGAATGCTTTGTTTTTTTCCCCTTCTTCCTTTTCTCTACTTGAATTTTCCTCTTTGCTCGAAATTTGGACAGAAGTACGCGTACGTGAGGACTCGCGCGACGTCTGCAACTCTGCGTTCGGAGGACAACGAGATCTCGTAGAAATGTCGTTACATGTTTGTTGTGCAAGTTGAATTAGTTTGCCGCTACGTTAGCACAAATTGAATTATTCAAATGACATTCGACCTGAAATGTTAGAACTTGAAGTTAAGTTTTAGTTCGGTAGGGAATTGTCGTAACATTGTCTTTCTTCCGTGAATTTTAGTCCCGAGTTACTCGAGCTGAATAATGAACACATGACCCACGTACGTGCGTATCTTACGTACACACGTGTGCACCGTATCGCCGCTTGTAATTAATCGAGCTTGTGACTAGTCCGCTGCAAGAATTAAAACATGCAGTTACAATTACTTCAATTGTAATAACGTCAAAATTCATTACGCAAATAACGCAATAATAATTATCGCGAAGAATTGAACAAACATTGTCAGCGCAAATGATTCTTGCTGTAAATGTTTCTTACTACGATGCATTCCATCATTTTCTATCCTTTGCTACTTTTTCCTATTTCAACCATTATTTCTTCAAATGTTCTTATCGCTACTACTGTTTATTCTAAATATTTTCCTTCTTGCAAGTATCTTAATCATTACTGTTTTCTAAATATTTGCTTACTACTTTTTGTTCTTCCAACTCTCTTTCGTTGTAAATATTTTTCCATCGAAAAAATAGTTGGAATCAAATAATTCCTACTATGGTTTCGTCGTGTGAAAATATCTGCTTTACGTCTCATTTAACGCTACACGCGTGTCCAATTAGCCTTTGATTAACATTTCCACGGACTGGAGAAACACGGCGTGTCTGTTAGACGTTAGTTTGCTCTCCGAACTCTTAGAGAACGTGACCGTCTCCGATTGCCGAGACTAAAGGAACGACTCCGCGAGATGATCGGCGAAGACGCGTGCGACTGACAATTGAAACGAATCAGTGATTCGAGCGATTCGACAGAACGGTCAGAACGATTCAACGATCAGAAGGATTCTCGTATAGCAATTCTGTCCAACCGAACTCCAACTGAGCGTTCGGCAAGGTCCATGCGTGGATAGCTCCAAAATGGTGTCTGCTGGTTGATCTTCGTCGAACAACGTGCTCGCTTAGGCGCGTCCGGCCCGAACGAACGAATTTTCCACATAATTTTTCGGATCTTTCATATTGGCCTCAGTTATGTTAAATGTAGGAGGTTACGGAATTTCACGACTTTCTACTTTATGTTCATTCGTGGAATATTAATTTCGATATCGATATTAATTATGTGGGTATCAATATTATTGTCAATTTAATATGCGAATTAATTATAGCCATTTCATTTGTTCATTCATGCGGGAGTTGTATCGATAGAAATATTAATATTAAGGAAACGAAGATTTATGGATTAGTTTCTTCTCGTTTGCTTCATTCGATTAATTTAACTATTAATGTTCAAATTCAAGTATCGAAGGAAAATGATCTGTGAGAATTATATATTTCTCTATTCTTTCACTGGTCTAAACTGTTGCAACGAATCGTTCAAACAATTACGAGTAATAACATCTGTCATACAAAAGTATCCCGTTTGATAATTTTTGCATCTTACTACTTAAACAGTCAGGAACATGTACAAATGATACGTCGAAGGGAAAAAGAAGAGAAAAATATATAATTTGTATCGTTGTTCTTAAAAGGAATTTAAATCTTAGTTCGAAACGGTTAATCAAGGAAATCAACCTCTGAAGTTAACAGCCGAGACAAAGGCAACGACGTCGAGGAGAAACGTGCAATCAAGTCGGATGAAACTTAAATTTCAATTGTTACGTCGTTGAATGAACGTTTCAAGCCGCGAGCGTAACGTTGCCGTGCGTACGCAACAACCTTGCTGGAATAATAAAATTTTGAAAAATACGAGACGCGGGATTAAACGAGTAATCAGCGGAGCGAGCGCAGGCAGCGTGCTCCTCTGGGGCGAGCGTCAGATGCGGAGGCTCGTAAAACTCCGTGTTCAGCAACCGACGAATCTCGATTGAACGACGCGACGGCGCTGCTACAAAAGCGACACAGAGGGAACGGCCATATATTTTCTTTTCTTTCCCGCCAAAAGGTTCGCGGACTTCGACGTACTAAAACCATCGAAATTTGCTTCCACGGCTCAAAGCCGCGCTGAAACTTTCTTCACAAAGTCGTGACCGACTCGAAGGCACGAAAAAGGAAGGAGGGAAAAACGGAATTTCCGGCGACGAAACATTGGAACGTCGGCCGTCAGAAATATATCGGGCTAAATATTTCCACGCTCGCGGAAAGGATGAATTTTTTTGGAAAAATTTACCTTTGCACAATTGACATTTGTATTGTCAGAAGGAACCTCGTTGGAAAGTAGCGTAAAGCATTGAAACAAGGTTGAAATATTAAAAGGACAGGTTGTAGGAAAATGTTGAACAAGGAGCAGGATATTTTGTATAACATATTTTTTCATTATTTCGCAGTTTGAAAATTTTCTAAAACTCTCGTTTCATCGTGTAAAACGTAATCGCGTTATTTATTATAAAATGTGCAAAATTTTAATTGCAAAAGTGCTATTTTGACTATTTTATTCAACTAATCAAATATCAATTATTACATCTCGTATCACCTTTTCGTTACACTCGATTTTCAACACAAAGCGTTTGCACAGTTGCACGTCGTTCGTGAAGGTGTTTCACAAAAATGAATCGCGCTTAGACCGCATTTTTAAACATTCGAAAATATAACTGGAAGAGTGGAAATTTAAGTTTCTTCTACTGTATATTATATACTTACATCGAATTTCAAATTTTCATAAACGCGTAAAGATCCGCCAGTCTAGCCGCGTTATTTCGCAATATGGACGGAGTTATCTCATTTCGCGAGCGCTTATTAACGATAATGCGAGCAAAAATTAAGCATTTATTTATGGGTTCGATGCAACCCATTGTCCGTACATGGCACGATGTTTGATACCGCCCGTCAGATGCGTGCAACGCATTGTGACCGCACGTGTTCATTTTAAATCGTGCAATTATTGCGATCCCCACAATCGGAAAGCGTTGATGTTCACTGCTACGAATTAACGTCGAACAACGTTCGCAGTAGAAAGCGCGTTTGTTACGAAGTACAAATATTGGAAGAGCCATAAACGATGATCCAATTTATGGATCGTCGCGCGGTTGTCAACTTTATACTTGGGGAAACATTTACGAGTGCGCACGATGTCAGTAGCACTCATAAACCAGATATACGTACGTAATGTACGCGCGAGCGAGGATCGACTGTGAAGTAATTATAGTTTTCTGACTCTCGCGAAAATTGTCATGTTCCCGGACGCAATTAAAAAGGTTGAAAACTTGGGTGGACATTATAATGGTAAATGTTACACTTTGGACATTTGATGCGCGTATCGCGTGTATTTTTATGGTGTTTCGAAATTGACCACAATTACAGAAAAATTCGCGGTCTAGTCACAAATTTCTCCTTAACTTAATTTGTTTCTCCCGTTCCTCCGAATCGACGCAGTTGGCGAAACACTGATACCTACAATGAGAAGACAAATGATCAAATTTGCAGATTCTTTCATTTCTATTCAATTCTGTATAATCTGTTCTCAGCCATCTTATAAGAAAAGTATTATATGTTAAATTCACACGATGATTATAGTACATTTGCCGAAACTTTTATTTCGTACTTTTCTGCATAAATTGATTACCTCGGAAGCAGAAGAAAATTCCATTTAAATAGGAACATTTAGCAAAAGTTGTGACGAGTAAATCTCTCGCAAAATTTTATGGGGTAGTACGTAGATCTGAGGAAAAATTGTGACTATATTTTTACACAGAAGAGAGAAGTGTTGGAAAGTTTGGAAAATTAGTAAAACAAAACAATTAACTTCCTCTTCTACATACATCTGCTTTGTGTTCAATATTTCATTTAAAGCCAATTAAAAATTATATCATCATATTTTTAGATGACTCTTCAGAACTTTTAACGATTTAACTGTCAAAAATGTGTCATTGCCACAGTGTTGGCAAAATTAATTTGCAACAGATAAGAAATGATTTAAAAGTTGAAAGTATATAAGTTTGGCATTCGACATTAAAATGCAACGTGAAAGTACTTAATTTTAAAATCATTTTCCCTTCAATTCTTTTTCATTTAATTTCGGCTAATAAGATTCATGAATTATTATCAGCACGTAGTCTGATGTACGCTTTCGCATCGATTACTAAAAGTAAAACGCTGCTTTACTGGTAAAACACGAAATTTTAAACCCTCTTGAAGAACGTCCTATGCTAATTTAATTACGGTCGCGTCATTTGCATTGAAATACGACTATTCCAGTTCAGCATGTTCTCTCTATTTCGTTAAAAATAGTTGAATCGATGATGAATTCTTTAATTCTTTCGACTGAAAATGTCGAATAAGATACATTCCTTCTGTGATTTCCGTGATTCGATCCGTCTATAGTTTATTCGCATTGTGCTTCGATCAACTGTTTCAAAATTCTGTGTACCAACGTTTCTCAAACTGTCGGGCCGCGAGTTTTCATAATAACTGTTACGAAAGATAAATTCAAAAGTGAAAACAACACTAAATAACTCGGTCAATCGAATTTATTAATTGCGTTAAATAAAATACAATTCAGACTGTTTTAGTGATTTTATGATTGAAACAGTCTGTTTTATTCAAGTATTTATTTTTTATCTATATCATTTTTTTATATGATGTATTAGTTATATGTAATGTTTTACATTATATTACATTTTATATATTTTTTTTATATTTTATATTTTCATATGGGTAATCAAATTTAAATATTGCACATGTATATAAATTTGCATATCGATCATTTACACCAAATGTTACCTTCACGTGAAACGTGTAAAAATCATTCTCAAATGTATATACTGTTAAATTACTATTAAATAATGTAATAGTGTCAATATATTATTACAAATGTATTGTTACACATCGTGATTAAATAATTAAATGTTGTTTTATGTAATATTGCCAGATTTATACAGTAACTCCAACTTTTCAAACTTTTGTTGCCAAAAGATCGGAAAACGCTGTTGTACGTTAGTCTTCCCCTTTGACCGTTATTCGGTCCCAGTCTACGATCGGTTCAAGTCACCGAGTGGATAGGAACGTTGATCAACTAGGCTCGAACGCTCCGCAAATATTTCGAAGAATAAAAACGAAGCGGTACGTTTCAAGTAGACTCAAAGCTAAACGCGAGAGATTCAAACACTTTGACAAATTAGAAAAGTATACTTTGAAGTAGAATCGAGCGCCAATGGGGTCCAATAGGTTCGAGCGTTTCAAGAGCTCTTTGTCAGAAATTCTTCGTTCGCTCGAAATCGCTACTGTTGGACGTTTGCGGGACAGTTTCTGTTAATCTTTTCTTTTTTTCTTTTTTTCAACTGTGTCTCGGATGGAAATTCTATACTTTAATCGCCGTTAATGGCTGCAGCGTTAAATCGATACAAACGTTTCTTATTTCCACGTTAACAAAGGTGAAAGACCGACAAGGCAGCATTATGCCGTTAATTTCTTCTCGTTTTTCTTTCCTATCGACTTTCGACCAACTAATCTTCATTATCGCAGTGTGTAACTACGCCTTCGACTACCAATCTTGCGTTAATAGGATCCGGACGGCGCGTCGTCGGTCATGCACTTTGCGTTAAATCCTATAAGCGCGTTACACTGTTTAGAGGGTGAAGCAAATGTTGCTGCAGCAAGCGGTCTTTGCTTGCTCACTTGTTTCGAAGCTTCCTTGTTCGCTTTGCACTCGATTGTTGCCGGTTGCAGGTCCTCTCGATGTGCCACGCTGATACGGATAATAGGTCGCGTGGTTTTAAACACACATTGGCCCTTAGGCTCGCTCACTCGTCGGTAATTATTCAGCCCCCTCACTGCCGACGAAAGATATAACCCCGCGGTGGAAACGATCTTTAAAAGTGAACGTTGCACGACAATTGGAAAATTGACAGAGGAAATGTTGAATTTCATGCTGTAAAGGAAACTGTGGAAGATGAATAAAGAGCGCAGGTGCTCTTTTTATGACTCGAAATTAGTTGGAAATATGATATGACCTAGAAGAACGAGTGGATTGTTAAACTTGAATCAGATTTATATTTGAATTTATTGTTGCACGCAATTGCAACAGTTTCAATGTATAAACGTTATACGAATTTTAGTACAAGTCACTTGCACATAATTTCCATCGAAAGTTCCTCGACGGGTAGCCCATTGTTTCCTAATTATCATTGCACTGCGCTGTTACACAATTACGCGTTGGCTGCTACTTTGGAAGATACGTGCGGAATTAGATCACGATACACAAGATTCACGCGTAATTGAATGCAGAAATTTTAGAAGCCAGATTTATTGTTGCGCGAAATTTGAACACCTTTTCAATAGTTAATGCTGTTTTGTAACCACGATGCAGTCTAAGGCACGTGGGGATGATGTTCGTCGCAAGAAGAACCGCGAGGGGTCGGGGGTCAGTTGCGCGGCCAACGAGACCGTTAATTGTCAACCCCAACAAGACCTCAGATTTATGACACGACAACAGTTAAGGGAACCGGAACTCGTCGCGAACAGGAGTGCTTACCAAATTTCCAGCGACGGACCGAGGTCCAATTACAAAGTAAAGCAATTCGGAAAGTTCGTTGATAGCTGTAGAAAGGCAATGAATTTTACACGTGTCTGTCATAATGTCGGAGGACATTTAATCCAGGCTAATCTGGGTTAGTATGGCTGATCAGGCGCCAGTGCACGTGTCATAAATTGAAATTTCGACGGATTTGCATTATCAATAATGACTCGCGCACCTGACCACTGCGGTACTCTCAATTTTGTAATGTATTCATTAACTTACCTGTATTTGCTTGTGATGTTTTATTTCATCTCACGCAGTTCTCGCATTCCATATAGTAATAAAATAACAAAAATCCATAATATTTGCAGTGTGTACTAGTTTCGTATCGAATTTTGTTCCAAATAAGATTCTTGTGATAAAAGAGTTCAACCTTTTTAGATATCTACTGGAGGGGGATGAGTTTCGTATGTTACCGTGATCGTTTTTACTTTGCTTTTTTCTATGGAGATGCGAATCAGTTTTTTATTATAAATAGAATGATCAAGTGACGATCCGAATAAAATCTTTTCGCCGATGCAACTCGATATTTTTTGCGAAACAAACATTCAACGTTACAAAACTTTTGCGTTTTACGAAACAATTCGTTTTTTGGATTTATATAGCCGAACGTTGTCTCTAACAAGTACGTTGTTATATAATAAAATGTATTTAATATAAATTAATATAAAATATAATCATCAAGTTACGATACACTATATATTACAACAAATTATTAACATTCATCGAAGATTGATTTCTTCCGCAGACAAGAAAATAAGATTTCCAATATTTCTCGTTCTCTTGTAAAATACGTTTTCCATGTATACCTCTGCTCCAAGGATTATTATCCTTGGAGTGAAAATATGAAAATCGATAGAGCAACAGATGCCCTTTATTAAAATCCTTCTCATTCGACTGGAATAACAGTGAAATTGTACAACCACGAAGCATTGTTTACATAGTTACAGTTGTTTGTTTGCAGCTCCTGACATCAAACCACTTTGAATAACGACAACGAAAAGAAAAAGGAGAATTTTTATCGTTATCGCAGTTTGACAGAATTGAGCAACATAATTACACAATTGTTGGGTTACTCAAATTGTTCGATCCTTGTGGAATTTTAATTGAACGAGCGATGAACTAAGACGATTTGTGCCAGAATTCGCGTGTCAAGACTCTTTGTGAGTTTAAGTGTCAGTAAAGACGCTTGAAGATATTTCAAACTCATTTAAGCAGTTTTAAAAGCAGTCAGTTACATACCAAGCAAAACTTTCATCTCCCCTTCTTCTATTGTGCATCAACCGAAATGTGAGTCGATGATTGTATGTGAAAAAATCTCTGTCATTCTCTTTGCAAGGAGATTTCAACTCTCAGACGTGCAGCATCGTTGAATTATGGATAACTATAGTAGTTTACATTTTGCAATTAAAATTTTAACCGTTTGATTTCATTGTGTGTTTTGCTATTCTCTGATGAATAGAAATTAGTAATTTACAGACTGCGGATTTTTACATTTGACGATTATAATTACAATTAAATGTGCAATTAGCAATGTTGATAGATGTCGGATTTTTATACGTTCGTAAGGAATTTAGAAATAAAGAAAAGTATTTAAAAAACACGAAAGTAACGAAACAAACGTACAAAAATGTTAAGAGAATAGTTTCAACAGTGAAAATATAAAGGAGTAATGCAAAACTGTCAGACTTTCTTACATCACGTTGCGTTCAGCATTGGACGATGTTAGAAACAGATGCTTCATACAAATATTGTTCAACGACGATTTTAAAATTCCGAGTGTCGTTCGCACGTGTACGTTCGCTACAGTCTCAACAATTAGACACGGTGAAATAATTCGAACGCGAAGAGTCTGACAGCTCGACACACGGTTAATTAGTGTGGGTTTATCTCAGTTGTGCGCCGGGGACGTCGCAAATATCGGTCCGTTTTGTGACCCGGTCACGTTGACACGAGCCACTCAACAAGTCAGCGACTTGCCGCTGCCAACTTAAAGCCGCGGCTGCACTGCACTTTCCCCCTAAGGGCCTTTTAAAGGGAATCTTCGCGTCGGGGAAGTTATCCCCCGAAACCCAGGCTTCTTTTCAAGTGGCGTCCCCCCGACGACGTTCGTCGATCATTGATCGTCAAATCCCCGTATATTTCGTCGAACCAATTCGATCGAAGAACGTTCGAAGTTGGCCTATTTCTGTAACAAGTCAGGTACAAAGGTCATTTGTAAAATTGGTCAAACGACAGTCGTTGCCTCTTGCGTCTAACAACAAGCGTTTATTTTCATTTTTGCAAATATTACAGGGATTGACGCGTCCACGTGAGTCTTGTCACATGATTTTTATTGTTCCTAGCAACCTGATCAGTTCGTCGGGGTAACAGTTCGTAACCCCTGCGGGTGCGAAAAAAGAATAATAAACTTAACTTGTATTTTCTGCGCGTCGCCGCAGGGTGTAAACCTCGCCCCCCAAAAACAAAATTCCTTACAATTCAAACAGTATTGGAGCAATCGTGGTCTTCGATTCCGCGAGGGGCGAGTGATATCGATAAGGCTGACGCCTTAATTGCTTCCGTCCCGCCAACCCTTTGCCGTTATGGAGCCGGCGGAGGTGTAGGAAGTTACGTTTGCAGGGGGTTCTAACTGTTTGGGTAACAGTGATCATTCGACAGTAGTAATAGGGCTTACAAGTACAAAGCAATTCGAAATTTTTTAAATTCGTACTAAAAACGAGCTTTCAAACGTTAATACAGAGTTAACGTTTTTCGTTACGGTGTCAATAAAATTTCAAAGTTCGTTTGTGATATCCACCATCTACATTGATATTTCACATTTATACGTTGTGTTGTATATTGTCCCATCGTTTACGCATTTTACATTTATACGTGTAACATTTGGTGAGCTTGAGATTAAATTTAAAGTAATTTTGTAGTGGATTCGTTAAACGTATCATGCGTTTCATATCGTGTATACCTTTTATAAAACCTTCGCTTTTTATGCAGATGTAAACACGTTGCACGTTTTGTTTTCGTTTAACATGCAAATCTTCCGTGTTTGCTCACCTGTTTCCCCGGGGACGCGTTATCAATGCGGTCGGGTACGGTAACAAGATGTTGCGCGAATTCTTTGAAGTTTTCGAAAATCTTTCAAATACGACAGTAGGTAATTGCACCGCGGCTCCTTTCGGTCGAATCCGCGTACAGATATGTACTGTGTGTACATTTTCATCGAAGAAAGGATTTTCTGGAAATTTCTCTTACTGCAACTTTTCCAGTCGACTGAAAATTGACCAACTCTATATACTGAATACCAAAATATATAGGACATGCTAAAATACTAAAATACAAATGTTAAAGATGCGCACTGTATATAAATGGGGTTGAATGACAAAAACTTGAGAAATCCCAATAATAAAATGATGAAAAAAGTCGACAAAAAATTTTTAAGTGATGTGAATAATTGGATAATGCTATAAAAAAAAAATAAAAAATGCTCTGTTTTTTCACTTTGATTCCACAATATAATATTTTATAAAAATTAAATTAAACGTGTTTAAAATGTGCAATTCACTGTGTCTTATTTTAAATTAAAGTATCTACTCCGAAATTGTTTTTCCTTTTATTTTCAATTATTTGAAGTCTCGAGAAAATGAGGCAAAAAAGTGAAAGTGTTTTCTTGCGAATGAAATTTAAACGCTAATATCTTGCACGACGCGTAAAGAATGACGTTATCTTCAAGAAAATTATAGGGCATAAAGCTTGTTTCATCTCTAAATATTTTATATATCATGAATAATATTCCTCGGTAGCTCCAATAATAAAACGTTCAATAACTTTTTTTATATTTCGTATCATGCGTAGCAATTCATTCGTCGGAAATTTAGTACTGTAGAAATTTATTATTGTGTGAATATTATAATTATGAAATGCAAATGTGGAAGCTCTTTCGCGTAACGATAATTTTTTAACGACGGCCTCTAAAACGCTTAATTCAAAACATTATATTACACGAAATCGTGATTTCCCTTAAATTACAAACCATTGCAAACTGTAAATATTTCTAAAAAATGTTAAATCGTGAATATGAATATTTTAAGATATATATAATTTTTTATCGAGTTTGGTGTAATTTAATTTTGTTATCGAATCAAATGTACGTAGAAAATTCAGGCTGACGTTACATCGGCAATATTTCGTCTTTCGTGGAATAACTGATACCTCAAAATATCCATATTCATTTGTCATATGAAGCCGTGTCACCGCCATGAAATATAGTTATGACTTTTGTCTGTTGTTTATTTCATACGTTCGAACGTGTTCCAAATGGTACGAGGAGGAAAAAATTGAAAGTACATGTACGTTGTGTACCATCTGCTAGCATAATTCGCGAATCCGATCATGAAGCTTATCACACGTGTAATTAATGCGAAATAAATAATATCGGACCGTTTACGTACTTTTACTGACGCGTAAAGCATAAATGAAACATTTGTACACTTTGGACGAAATATGGAAATTCAACTTCTTTCGAGTCGCAATATTTTAAATTTCCCAATTATTTTTATCTTTTTTTTTTATTTTTTATTTGAACAGATGCCGACCCATATTCCATTTAAGAAGACAGAAGAACGCTCAAATTCCGCGAATTTTGTTTATTTTGTTGTATAAAATAGTTTGCAAAATTGTAAATTCTCCCTCGGATCGTTTCTGCACGTCCGGTTTTTCCAAAAAGCGCGAGTCAACAACTGGCGAAAAGAGATTTTCTATGTTGGGAGGTTGAGAAACGTGGCGAATCAACGTCAAATTGATATTCACGCGATAACTATTTCGCAAAAACAATTAGTGCGCGCGCAAAGTTATTCGAGCACGATAGTTTTCAATTTTTGTAAGATCTCGCGATTATCTCGGATATTTTAACGGTTCTCCGAGGTACTCCGGCCAGGGGAACGAAAATTAATTACGTTGTGCGAAAGTTTGAATTCACGATACCGAAAACTTCGTTCGGAAGTTTAAATCCGTGCTGGAATACGTTTTCCTACAGTTTATAAATGTTCGAGTTCATGTAACTACTCCGTTTTTTACTGCTCATGAAGATTCATAAATACAAAACTTGTACTATCTTTTTTTTTTTTTTTTTAGTTGAATACAAAGTATCCTCAGTATGAACATTAATGTGCCATATTAAAGTTATATACATCGTTTAATAAATTGATCGTGTGTTAATGTTCGCGTGAATAACGTTTAAGTACAGTGGCGGACGAAGGAAAATTTACGATAGGGAAAGCCTTATTACGAGCCTCGATAATTTATTGAATATTGTGTCTTTCAGCAAAATAAATAAACGGAGGCAGTAATCTATTTCGAGCGATATAAAAAAATTCGCGAATCTGATTGTGAAACTTTCACAACGGGGACAACACTATACGTTTTAATAATTTGCTAAATATATCGTCTTCTTTAGCATAGCAGCGATATCTAAAAATTATATGACTCGCGATTCTGATTATCAAGGTTGTTACAGTTAACATTAGACATGATTAAATAATACCATAAATAATAATACATTTTACATTTGTTCGTTGTTCTTGTTGAATGTAATAAATCTCGTAATTTTCCAAAAGTGTATTATATTTCCCTATACCATTCAGCTCGTAAGTTTTTCTCCTGCCTGCTATTATATTCCCTCTGTGTTACTATATTTTAAATTTTCATCGTGTACTTTGGGAAATAATGTAAATTTACGCAGCAGCGGGTTTCGTTCGTGCTGTACGTGAACTACGATGGTCATTTAAAATTATATATGACGCGTATACCACGTACGATCGTAAAAATGGGACTACTGCTTGTTTACTCGCGCAGTTATTTGTTATTTTGCTGTTGCATATTCATACTCATTTATGTGAAATATCGAGAAAAACGGTAATTGTAATGTTAAAGCGACGTGCATCTTTAGAATCGTGAAAATTTAAATTTCACGTATTTAGGTTTGCTCAATTTTGAAATTTTCATCATTAACATTCCATTATGGAGAATGTATAAAACAGAAAACGCGAGTAAACACTTTAAATTTTTGTAATATCATACAAATTGCTATAATTATCCACGACCTCAATGTACTACTCATAGTAATCAAATTAGTAATAGTTGCTTCTCTATTTGAACACTCTATTTGTGAAAGAAAAATTCCGCGTTGTTAGCGACCTTGTTAAATTTTTAAAAATGTAGTACAAACAAGCGAAATAAAATTATTTGTTAAAAGTTGTTAAAATGCGCGTTGAACGCGATCAAGGCTCTTTAAATACCTGTACTTTTATAGCTCGTAGAATTGGAAAGTTTCTAGTGCATAGAAGCAAATATAATCCACATGGAACGTTCGAATAACACCAGCAAAACGATTTACAGTTCACAGTGGCATATAACCGCAGTCAGGGTTTAACAACATTCATCGAATACAGGCATTTATATCTCGAAATGTCAAAAAATATTAGTTCTACAGCGCGTATCGATCGGTACGTCGTATTTCGGTTTTCACAACTCGTTTTATCCTGAAACTTTTTCTATTCTCCTTTTTCGAGCTGTTAATTAACTGAAGGTATGAAAAAAACACAAACAAACTAAAGTATATTTAACGAGGATAATTAGTATTTTGTAGAGGAGTTATTTTTATACTCTCACTTTTATTTCCAATTAATCAACTTGAAACATTGATGAAACAAGATAAAATTTGTTTCATGGATGGGAATGTATTTGATATTTTAGAAAGGACATACACACTCCCCGATATACTTTTGCTTGTTACTTACACTTTACGAACTTTGCAAATTTCTGTTAAATTTCCCACGAAGCTCGCAAGCCTAAAAACAAGTAAATTTAATAATATTAATAATTTACGTTCTACGTTTCTTACATCGTCCGTAGGATTTTTCGCGATATTATCTTTGTAGCTAAATCCAGCGATCTATCTTATACCCGAAGAAAGTATTAAGTTCAGTTTTCATGAAATTTCTCTCTTGTAACTTGTTCCAGGCCGGATTAACTTTGTACATTTCTAACTCGTATTAAGTTTCCCTCTTCTTTCCGACAGTCTGCAGGAATTATTTCTAGGAAATTCCGGATTAAATTGACCTTAATTCACGCGCTGTGAAATATATAAGCGAATTTAAATAAAATATATAGATTCAAATAAAATAGACTAAAATTGTCATTTTATACATTTATGAACGCGATCGAAAGAGTGAAGCCTTTTAACCTTTTAACACTTCAACTATTTTTAATGTTGTATATATTTTTGCACATCATGTTTAACAGTGGAAAAAATGAACTTTTCGTAAATACATAAAAACTAAAGTCTAATAAATCTTTGACACGATATTATCACACCGATTAATATCGCTAATATAGCGATATACAAGGAAACAAATTTTCAAATATAATATCATTTGATGCTGTGACAAAACTCATAAAGAAAGAAAAATTATTATCTTTGAACCACAGATTAGGATGTCAAACCTGCCCGGCAGAAGCTTTTTTCAACAGATTTTTAATGACAAGTTTAAAGTTCCCTCACTTTTTCAAAATAGAAATTTTCCCATATTTTGTTGAAATTTTAGATGCATTCTAATCTCCTGGAAGTACGTGCGGGTCGAGAATGACCCAAAGAACGCAGCACGGTTAATATCGTATAATAAGATTCCTGAAGAAGCAATTTATCGTCTACGTAAAAAGCACGCTTACGAGTTTACAGGCGCGCCTGACTCGCGATGGTTTATACTACTTATTCCCCGCGTTGAAAACTTGGCACAAGCGTTGGCCAAGTTTAATAAAACGAGAGGCAGACGAAAAATCACTCGAGCTTTTTTTCAACAGAGTCGTATTTTATTTTAGCCTTCCGGTTCTCCGACGGAATGCCTTTTAGATCGGTTTTATGATGTTTCTTCGTCCCTTAAACCGGATCTCTCCCCCCCGTTTGGCTTGAAACTTGGTTAAGTGGATACGGTGTCAAGCTTTTATTATTCTTCCATTAAGATTCCTGTCCGTGGCTTTAACGCTGCAAATTCCTTTCTTGTAAACAAACAGAGCATCTACCAACGTACAATCCATCGAGAACTTTTAATTTCTTTCTTAATTTGTTGCAACTTAACTTGGGGAAGAACAAACTCTTATTAAAAAATTAATCTTCGCTATAGAAATGTAAATGTATGACAAAGTAGTTTTTGCTCGTTATAAATTGCACTTGGAATCGGGAAAAATTTTTTAACATAAACATGTTGTTTCTACGAAATTATTCGATAAATTAAATAACGATTATGTTTTTTTTTTTTTAACTGTGAACCTCGAAATTATCTTTACAATAGCATCAATTTATCACACGTAATTGGACATTTCTTTCATACCATTTATTTTTTCACACTATGTAATTTTAAAGTTAAAATTTCGAGTTAAGATGAAATCATTTTCACTGTTACTATTACCATTAAAATTTCGAGTTAAGATGAAATCATTTTCACTGTTACTATTACCATTTTTATAGATATTGTATTGTATCTTATTTCGACTTCCGAACAATTATTCTTAGTACCATTCTACTTTTCGATTAATCTCGCAGAATATCTTGTACATTCAATATTTCAAGCTTTTTCAACAGATGCCAAAATATTCCATCGCTTATAAATCACGATGATAATAAGTGACGATAATAATTAAAATAAATACATCTCTTTTCAGACGAAAATCAGTATCGATTTTACTTGTTGAAAAGTACGCTTAAAAGTATTTTTTCTGCAGTCGTAATGAAAAAAGAATTCGAAATCCGCCATATTGATAGATTTGCTAATCCCGTGGAAGTCAACTTGCTCCTTTGCTTCCGAGCTCACTTTCCACCAAGATTTGCTCAGCTCGCTTCGTGTTTCATATCGTTATCAGAACCACGCCCGGAGAACGCGCAGAGAAAATATCAAAATTACATTTCCCAGACGATATTTCCCGCGGAAACTATTCCGATACGCGGAAAGTAAGGAAGTTCGTTCAAGGTCGATAAACAGTAACGAACAGCGGGAGAAATTCGCGAGGCAAACAATTTGGTGGCTCAATATCCCAAAGTTTCGAGGCTTTTTCTCCCCCGTCCCCGCCCCGCCTCAAGCTCTCGCGCGTTCTCGTCCCCCTTTTCTCTTTATTTCGTGCGCCACGCTTCGCCGTTCCATCCGCGAAGCGGAGGCCGTTCGTTGTCTGTTTAATGTCGGCTTGGCTAAGCGACGAACCGTACCCCGGACGTAAAAGACATCGGGGAAGACTCGTATTTCGAAGGTTGATGGCGACCGTCGTCGAAAACAGGGGCTTGCGTTACCTTCCGCGTGAACGCGTTCTCGCTGCCCTTGCTCTGTATCTGGAATTCTCCGACGAAAGAGTAAATTTCAGCATCGATGTAAAGGGAACGAAAGTTGTGAAGGATGAATGGAAGGAATTTCAGGTAAGGAGTTGGAGTGAGAGAGAAAGCGATAGTTTTGCGTTTCGTCTTGGAGTCACTGCCTAGACTCATCCAGTCGGGCGCTGATGACAGCGACTGCTTACCCCAGACGCTTGTGTCGTAGCTACCAGCTAGACTTGTCCGTGCACGCATCTTGGCGGTGTTGCCGCACTCTGCTTTCTTTAACGTCGGAGATTGACAGGACCTCGACGCTACGCGCGCAGCCACTTGCGGCTTGTGCTAGTCGAGTGTTCGAAACCCGTATTTGAGGAATCTTAGGCCGCTACATATAGGATGTTGGATGGATAAATGGACTTTGGGGTCGTGAGAAAGAGAAAGAGAATAGAGGGTTTATGCGTTTTCGTCTCGAAGTCACTGCCTAGACTTGTCGGTGCACGCATCTTGGCGGTGTTGCCGCACTCTGCTTTCTTTAACGTCGGAGATTGACAGGACCTCGACGCTAGGCGCGCAGTCACTTGCGGCTTGTGCTGGTCGAGTGTTCGAAACCCGTATTTGAGGAATCCTAGGCCGCTACAGATGCAATGTACAACAGATGTGTATCTTCAAGAACGTGCGTACGTGTTTTAAACTTTTACGGATCGAAATTTAATTGGGCTTGAAATATAAAAGTATCAAAGGCGGCGACATCGAGTCAGAGAGAGAAGAACGAATGCCATTAATCGAAATCGGACGGCAACCACTTTTGTCTTGCGTGGAAGAAGGTAGCCTCCTCGGGGCTCGATTATATGTACAACCGTGAATGGCAGAGCTCTCGGCCGTGTTGTAACGCGAGTTTATTCATTCAGCCGAGAGAAAAATGGCGAATATCGACCGGCTTGGGGATTACCAAGGCAAATAGCGTAACACGGATTATACATACATACGTAACGAGACTGAGGCACCCGAAGCTCGGTCAGGAGGAGACCCCTCCTGCGAGTTTCCCGCTTGCTCGCCGCAGCCTTTCCCACCTGTACTCCCTGCAATCTCGGCCGGTAGTACAGAGCACCATCCAGAGCCAGGTGCTTACGATCTAATCTGATCCATGCACGCGGACTTGTACACCCCGGGTTCGCCGACCTAACGGCACAATTAGTAGAGCTATAGCAACACGGACACCTTTGGCCACCGTGCGGCCTCGCCGGCAAATGGCGATGGCAATAACTGGACCTTCGAGCGATTTTGGATTTTAATTGGAGCTGAGAAGGGCTGAAGAAACGGAGCTTAAGTCGAAATCCTTCGTTGAATGTTACAGCGAGTTATAATTTGGATACTTTATATATATATATATATTTTGTGCATTTTCGTGTCCTTAAAATTCTTGCACAAATGCATAAAAGTCCGCAGTCTGGTAAGTAATAATAAATACTCTTCATATCTTGTGTTATCTTTGTTCTGCAGGTACTATTATATTATTGCACATTATTATTTTACTATATTATACATTATATGTTATTATTATATAAACAAATTATTGTAATTTGTTATTTTTATTTTGCATCTATTATTTATCATTTTTTTTTTATTGCGTATCATTATTCTATTATATGTTATTTTATTATTTTTATTTTCTATTATTATTATTATTATTATAAAGGTATTATATTATTAATTATCAGTTGTAACTGTAACAAATGGTTAACCATGCATAAATAATTAGTGCAATTCCATCAGAAGGTTGATATTTTTATTTCGTTCTCATTGTTGTTAATTAAGTAGTCCTCTGTTGTTAAATTTTCCACGTCCTACTGCAACTCAGATCTGAAATAGTCTGTTAAGTTTAACCTGAAAGTTCAAAAGTTTTCAATATGGTAAAGAAATTCTTTCAAATTTCTAAAAGTACACTCTTGTGAGTCTGTCAAATTTCCATAAAGAATGAATTGGTCATTCTAGTATTAAAATCATTTAACTGAATAAACATCTCCGCGTGGTGAATCTTCAATTGTTGTTTCTTATACTAATTGATATTAGTTATTCCATTGTCTGTATATATTACAATTAAATGAAAAATGATGCAACAATTTAGAACTCTCCAAGTAAAACTTTCGCGCCTAAACGTGCCTAAATGTACGCACTTCAAAAGCTCTCTCTCTCTCTTCGAGGTGTAAATTTTTCGTGTATTTCAACAATTTACTGAAACAACTGTCAGCCGCAGAATTTCAAACAGAATTTGAATTTTTATTTGTCGAAAGGTTTTCAACGTTTTGTCTGTGACAATAGCGACTGTTGAAGTAGTCGGAGGCCGGATTACTGCGTCGTGTGAAAGAATTCCGAATACACCGCGATACAAAAATTTTTGAATGTCTTCGACAGTTTTTTCGAAAATCGATTGGAGCACGCGTTGTTGCAGAAGGGAACTATTTCCAACAGTTTAACGCGTCGATTTATATACGTATATTTCTTACCTCGAAATAAATGTTTGTCGTAAAAAATCAAGCATTTGTGAAACGTTGTTGTTTTTATTTTATTTCAGTACGAGACACTGACGTAATAATTTTTCGAAATTGGACTTTATTGGAAAAAAATATTTTACACGAAACGAGAAATGATTTTTCGTCCCACTGCTCTATTGTAGAAATTAATAATACTGGTGATTTTGTTTGCGATTCTTTTTGTATCGGTAGTACAATACAAAACATGTTGGATGACTCTCATTTATTTCAACACAAAGAGAGAGAGAAAGAGAAACTTCACTTTGATCCGTTAAAAAATATTAGACCTGAGAGATTTATCGTTTAAACAAGATATATAAATGTAGATCTCGATTTAGAAAAGAATTTTTGGATTTTATCATAGGATCGTAAAACGATCGCAAGTGCTATCCAAAAATTTAGAAATCTCAAGCCTTATTGAAGAAATAAATCACCCTGTAAATGAAATTGTTTGAATATCTAAGTAAATCTTTATGCACATATCATGTAAAATTTCTTTTGACGTGATTATATTATAAAATGTAGGTAGAAAGATGTATATGAAATGTACATAGATGTGTATATAGAAATGTACATACAAGTTAAAGATATTTTTGATCAGATGAAGATTCATAATTCTATATTCGCAATTGAAATATATGTTTCCTTTTAATTTGCAGTATATTTTTTACGAGAAATAAATATTTCGAATATTTGGAATTACAGTTACAACAATTAACCAAGGAAAGTATTATTACCGTTTTGCAAAATTACTACCTTTCCTTAAGCGTATATCCAGCTTTCGTTCCTTAATAATCCAGTAATTTAATTTTCTCGCGTAATTTCGAAAAAGATCACGGAACATTCACTTCCTCGTCCGATGCATAGACAACGTTATTTGCGCCCTTTATCTATTTTGACGCAGTTAAATCCACAGCTGAATTTTGAACAAATATTTCGAATCGGAGAGGCGAATGTTGGCGTCGTTAATCAACAGCTCTGGCGGTTGACACACATTGTGCCGATCTCACGTTCTGTAAAAATCAAGCCATAGACGTTTAGCATCTGTGAATCTTCCATAACAAGAGTAAAATGTAGGTCGCTCGATAATTCCGCTTGATCGGACGAAGCTATTTCAATGTGGAATTCATTAGCTCGATTTATCTCGATCTGCAGCTTCTGTCAGCGCTATTTCCGGCAGGTTACTTCCCCTTCGCGCGGTGATGCACGTTCTGTTCTTCATACGTAAATAGAAAAGTCGAGGGTTTACTTTTAATGCTATAAAAACGATACTCCATATAGCAGAACATGGTACGAACCTGCAAAGTTTACAGTTTACAGTGTATAGAGAGTTTCACGTTACAGTTTGTTCGAAATAATATTTTCATCGCTATTCCATACTATCGTTATTTTTATCGTTAAGAATAATTATAACACAGTTAATTGCAATGTTGTAAATCATTAAAATCATGGAATCTCATGGTGGAGGGCAAGTATCGTGAAATATATATAATACTTGCGCGTACATATTGCATAAATCAATGCAACTCCACTGAATTTTCGACGATTGTGTTTCCCGATTGTTTTTCTACCGTTAATCTTTTGCCATTTTAAACTCTCATTTCTAATAAATAAAAAGTTGGCGCTTCGTAATATCTGTATAAACTTTCCACATAGTTTTAAAGTTTCATCGATAAAAAGACACCTGATTATTACTTATTCTTGTCAGTATCTATTAACTACGCGTCATTAATTGTCTCTCCATTACTTCGTCAATACTTATTAATTATGCGTATGTGTTTAGATTGAACTAAAATTCTATTCCATTGTACGTTGCCAGTAATTTGAAGGTCCGTCAAAGTGCTTGCACATAGTTTTCAAATTTCCGGGGAATCGCGTCTCCTCTGTCGGCTAATTTTCGAGAAACTAACGTGCTTCGGCCATCAATTATTTACCGACAGCTGCAAAAATATGAAATCTCCGTCGAACTGGGTCGTTGCTTTCGAAACGCGAGGAGCATTCTCTTTCCGCGTTGAAAAGATTTCCACGCGGCAAACTTTCGCTGCACCGCGCCTTCCTACGAATTTTTCTCTTCCGTTTCCTCGAATCCTCGGTCTTCCTCCATCTTCCTCCACGACTTTCCGCACTTCGTTTCGAAACTCTCGTCATTTTTATTGCCGAAACTTTTTCGCCCTGAACTACATATTTCTCCTTTTCTTTTCTCTTCTTTTTTTTTTTTTGCTTCGCCATTTCACCCTTTATCCCATTTCAAGCGAGTACACGGTAAACAACGTGCTGATCGATCATTCGTTCGAAAAATTTCAAACCACGGTGCGCTCCGATCTGTCGAACTTTGGTTGGAATTGATCGGCGACCGGCACTTATTTGAATTAGCTGTTTAATTTATTTCGCGCCAGATTGTAAATAGTCTTTGAAATGGAAAGCGCCATTAGAGTACTTGAAATTTATTTGTTGCATGAAAATACGTTTTGTGGTATTATGCAATAATATAATTATAATAATTACTAATTATTGTTACATTATTAATGATACAGTTGTATCTTATTGAAGTATAACGCATTATACGTTGCACATTAAAATAGGTAAAGAAGAGTACAAAAATTTTGCGATATTAACTTGTGGTATTACACAATTGTGCATAATTTTAATTAATTATATAGTTATAATTATTACAGCAACAAAACGTATCATAGTAATATTATGATATTAATTATAATATAAATATTATATTATGTAGTATTAATATTATAAATATTATTATGTAACGTGAATTTGTAATATTTAATATTTAATTTATAACATTATAAATATTACGTTATTTATTATTATTACATAAAACACATACTTATGTTTACTTATTACCATCGCACATATTAACTTTTCGCAAAATATAAATAATGAAGAATCGAAAAGGGATTTTCGTTCGAATTGAGGCGCGCACCGTTCAGAAAACCTCTGAAGAAATACTATCTCTCACAGAGCTATCCCTCTTTGTGTACACGAAACTTTGTAGAAATTGCTTCGAACGTATAATTATCCGCGGTACCGTGGCATTGAGCAACTTTGCATCTGATAAGCAATTACTGGGACGTAGTTCCAGATTAAAAGAGAAATCCCGATGGAAGGCAGTAAACGGGGCAATGAAAGGCTCCGGGCGATACTGAATTTCTTTCGGTTTATTTATTACTAACAGTCGTTCTTCTAAACACCATAGCGGGATCATTTCGTCGGCGTAGCGATTCAATAAAACAGACGGGTGGAGGAGGACGCCTCGCGTATACCAGGTGTCCCACGACACTCGTGGTCAACCGATTGGGAGGTGATTCCGACACGTAGAAAAGTGTCTCGAAGGGAAAGAATAAAATTTCGCTTGGTTTCATCGGAGCCTTCGTTGGAAAATTTATCAGCCACGCTCGAATTTGGCCAATTTCGCACTGGACGAGCGCGAATGATCGACACGAGGACATTCTACGCGCGAAAACAAGCAAAAAGCGTGGAGTAAAATTTGTCTTTCATTTCACAGGGCGTCGTTGAAGATGTTTCGTCAAGTACTTGATGTTAATTTTCAAACTCAGTTTTCTCGAGAACCAAGGCTTCAATAGGGAAATTTCAATTCTGTCTTTTCGACGCATTTTTACGTGCAAAATCACTTTTCGATTGGTTGACGAATCGCGGGACACCCTGTATGTACTGATGGGTCCGTTAAGGGAGATAGTAAAAGAGACGAAACGTACCCTCAGATATCATTTTAACGACTGACTTACGACTGGGTAAAATTGCTAGTAAGAAAAAATCTGATGTAATTTTTTAGAAATGGTGGACGTTAGGTTAATGTTCTTTTTTTTTTTTTTTTAAATACAGAGTGTTTTTGAAATCATAATATGAGCGATCAAGTGGCGATTGTACGTATTTATAATTAGTGAAGGAAGAATGTAACACTGTTTAAAGTTCCCAACCATCATTTTCTCAAATTAATTTGTCCCTCGGTGTCAAATCGACACAAAGAAACTGAAACGTAAGAGGAAGAGATGAACAGTTCTACAAATTCTTCTATTAACAGCAAACAGACTGAATTTCTGTTTGATTTATGATTCGTTCCGTCTTGCAGCCAAGAGTCGGACTTGATTTACGGTATCCCGTGTACATGCAATACTATCTTAATCGCTCACTCTTATTCTTGCTTCATTTTCTCTCGTAATCGAATTATTCAGCCACGTACAACTTTGAGTTACTATATTTTATACGTTGTGCGGTATTATTATCTTGTACATTTACATTGTACGTTATAATACGTTATTGTTATCTCGCGCGTTATTTTACGACAGAAAAGGACGAATGAGAATCAAATATTTTTAAATATTAAAACTGGTTAAAAAGCGTACACTTTGAAATTCACCATTTACGATGAATTCTTCTGCAAAGACGCGCTATTTTAGTTTTCTTCTTGCGCGTACGTATGCGTCAAAAATAAAATTAAAGTGTGTTTTTGATCTCTTCACGTTCCGTCAGTTATAAATCGCAAGAGTTGTAGATCAAACCAATCATATATTCGTTATAAATCAAAATATTGAATGTTTAGCTACGAAGCACAGCAGCGATCAGACTTAGATTACAGCCAGGCGATTTTCGTTAATCGCGATCGCGTGTAATCACGATGTGAACAAAGTAGAGGTATTAGCAGGGGACGTGGAGAGGCTCGGCTTTACCTATACCTATATTACAACGTACACGCGGGGTAAAAAGCTCTAACTTGTAAACGTAAGCGCGCAGCGGTGAAGAGGGATCGAGGAGGAGACAACAAGCTGAGCGCAGAAACGTGTCTGCCTGTCCGTCTCCTCTCCGCGAGAAGCTCCGATCAACGTCGCTGTGTCCGCGTAATTTTATCAACAAAGGATTTCCAAAGGATTTCTGACGAATTTTTGTTCATTTCACATTTATTTGCAACTCTTCGTCCCTTCAGATATCACTGTTCTTGCAACGATAAAATCAAATATTTAAAAACTGTATATATTTTAATAGTATCAAATAGCAATAGCATCCGTTAATAATAATAAAACTTGCTTTTGTATAATCTTATAAAAAACTATGAATTTATATGAATTTCTATAACAAATATATATATGTATTAAATTTCTTTAACAGATGCATACAATTTAAATTTCTAATGGAAATCAAACTTTCTAAAGTCGGGAGCAATTTGCTCGATTACCCCTTCTTCTCAACTAAATTAAATCAACAACTTTCGCCCGTGGAGCCCGTGAAATCTGAGTTCCAATAATACGCAAATGGGGAACGCCTTATTTTCGCGAAACTTGAAAGCTAAATCCCGCGGTCGCGGCAGCGGCAGTAAATATCACCGTCTAAAAATCGTAGGAAAAGTTGAATTTCACTTCGCCGGGGATTAAATCTTAAATAGAATTTTCAATTTGCGACCCAGTGAACGCGACCGTGTTGTACCCGTATTATTCGTTTCCTATTATTCTAGAACACACAATTTTCGCAACTCGATCAACCCATCAAATGCAATTTGTCGTCGGACGTTGAAACTAAGAGCAAAATTGATAGGAGTGGACTTGGAAGGGAAAACCGATAACGACTTTTTTAGAATTCTCGTCATAAATGGATTTTACGCTTTTGCTCACAGTTTGCAGTTCCGGAGGTTGCCATGCGAGAGAAATGGGTGAAACCCTTGGGAAAAAAAAAAAGATACATCTTTCCGTTCTTGAAGCACCTTTCCTTTTAAGAAATTGTTCAGTGGATCGAGAAAAGTACATATATTTGCACAGTCACCTAGTTTTTCAGGTACACTTTTGCACAAATGATATTTATATGAACCAATATCTGTTTCCACGAATGGTTCGCCATTTACTTTGCGTAAAAGTAATAAGCACAGTAGCAATTTTCAATAACGAGTCGTACAATAATAATATTCACTTCAACAAGTTTTTCAAATATAAATTGTATTTCTGTCATTTGTATTGAAGAATACGTTTGTAGCACAGATTATACAGTATTGTTCTTTTCTCTCCATCTAGGATCTATTATTTTGTAAAGTTTCGAGAATGCTATCGTAGATTCTCATTTATGATAAATTATTGCTTGATAAGTTACAATGAATTATCGATTCTGAGTTCGTGACCATGCACCTTAAACTGATTTGAACAATTTTATTGTATCTCAAAACTGCTTGGTAATTATAATCGACGAACTGCAGATTTTCACGCATTCGTTGGAAATTTAAAGATGCGAGAAATGCGAAGTATCCAAAATATACAATAAAAATAAAATGTATACAGTGTTCGCTGTAAAATTTAAAGTACAAAGAGCTCGATGCTTAGAAAAGGGCACGTTCTTAACATTATAGATCGTTTGCTCAATGATCTAGTCAAGTCGAACGTAAGCTCGATAAATTAAAACAGGTTTTCATCTTTACTTGGGTTTTAGTTCTTTATAATTAACGTGCACTGCTGTTCAATTTTTCCATAATCCCTTTCATCTTTTCTTCGTGTTTCTTACTCGTAACATCCTTCGGTTGTGCGCCAAATCATTTTCTTTTTATAGTTAGAAGTAGTTTTCTTTTAAACTTTCTGCTTCGACACTCTTCCCTGACAACAATACTATGCAACAATAGTCATGCTGCCTTGCGTCAATAAAGAAACTAATCAGAAAGAAATCATTCTAGTTCTTTAACGCTAGAACTACCAAAGTCAGAATGATCAATTCTTAATTATTCGCAGAAATTTATACATTTTCAGAGGGTCGAATAATTTTTTCGTGAAGTACACGAGCAAAAGAGCTCGTGCTCTTTTTCTCCTGTTCTTCGTAATTACGTGCTTTAATCGTGGCCGGTTCCAACAGCTGGTTGACGATGTAAAAATTGAAATTTTCACAAATGTCCGCGGTCTGGTAATAATAATTACAAATGGGATTATAAACTCGACAC
>KQ435691.1:341107-360926 GCA_001276565.1 Melipona quadrifasciata | reverse complement strand
AATTTCTTTCGCTCGTCGCTGCTAAAAACAAGGGCGCAGCAAAATAGAGGAAATACACCTGCATTAGGAAGTATATATACCGATATATTCGCATCCATCATTTCTTTTTTGTAATTCATCACTGGCTGGCCTCGGCGAGCCCCGGTGTACCGATGACAAATGCCAAGAGTTCATAAAACCACCTTTTTGTCGTGACGCGTTCATTCGCCGTCAACGGGAATGCCGGGTAAAATGATGCGGGAGAGAAAGCTCATTTAATCCGGACGACGCGAGCGCTTCAACATTTCCATCGTGATTTGTCCCCCGGACGATTATGTAAGGACGAAAATGTCCCGATGAATCGCCGCTTTGAATCAACGCAGAGGTTTAGGTTAGAGCGATGAAAGAGCGAGAACGAGCAACGAATCGAGGCTTTTAAATAACAGTTTCCGAGCGGTGATCACGATCGAATGGCTGTTCGTACGTTATCGCGAGAAGAAATTGAAGCTGAAGTTCGTTATCCGTGAATAATTAATCGGCCCGCGTTGCCCGTGTATGAGTAAAGCATTCGATAAGGAAGCGTACAAATAAGGAAATTACGTCGTATTCTGTGTGAAATATACTGGTAAAGGGGATGAGACAATTTCAATTTCGATACACAAATTGATATTATCATACTTGTTCTGTACGTGATAAAACATTTTGTGGAAAATGTGCAAATTTAAAACAGGCGTTGTCTATTTTGCAATTATTGTGGTATATTGTTGCGCGAGTTGCAATGTTGTAATAAAATTGCAAGTATTTTTTTTTTTTTTTTTTTTTGGTAACGATGTCATCGATCAGTATATGCAGAGTTAGTCGCATTCATTCTATCATTTTGTCACATACAGTAATTCCCCTTAGGATTCATACGAATCCAAATATCGGTGTCGGGTGTCACTCGCTTTGTTTGTATGTTTTTGCGAGGCCCCTTCGGTAGGTCACACGTAAGGCAACGTAGAGTAAGATAATCCCAATTCCAGGAATTGGTGGGGATAGCGACAAACATTTAAGCGGGGACTACTGCGTTACGAGAAACTGACAACTTTAGTTGATACGTCGCCTTTACCAGAAGTAATACCAACGAAGAAAACGCTGTTGCCGTCTTAGAAGCTGTAGAATACAATTCACACGTTAGTACACGACAGATTTCTCGACAATTTAGAATTAAGTCAGTCGAGTGTGCTTCGATTCTTCGTGCCCACAAAATGGTGTCCATCACCTGTATCTTCATCGGGAGCTTTGCGTGTCCGACTTTCAAAATCGAGTACAATTTGCCGAATAGTTTCTGCAGCAAGTAAGTGTCAATGAAAGTTTCTTCAGAAAATGCATTGTTTACGGATGAAGCAACATTTGCCAATCACAGTAATGTCAATTTACGGAATTTGTATTATTGGGCCACCGAATGATCCCCTCTGGATGAGAGAAGTTGATCATCGACATCCATGGGATTATTGACATTAACGTGTGGCGAGCAAATGATCCTAATGCTCTGTCCAGTTTTTTCGTCCTCGAAACAAATTATCGTAAAAAATCTTCTTAACTGTTAAGTTTCGGACCAATGTGGCTCGATACTTTTTTTTACTTGGAACTTAATATTCTTCCGATTTATGATAACCTTGGAAATTTCGAAACTCACAAAAGAATCGTGCAACCTTTGCATTGAACAATTTTTTGTTAGACGCGTAATTTAAAGGTGTGCGAGTTACATTTCGCGATAAAACGAACCCTTCAACGACAAGCAAAATAAGCAAAATTGGGAAAAACCGGGAAACTAGAAATTCACCTGAAATAGCGTAAATTGTCCAATTCAATTGCTTGGAAATTTTCTCGAATGACGCAGAAAGTTATTATCTGTTATTGTTGAAAGTCGTACGTTTCTCCTGGAGGGTGCTCGTTGTTAGTACTTCCTGGACGATACGAAGTTTATTGCTTATTTACCGACACGTAGCGTGGGCTACAATACGCGTAAACAATGGCCGGAGATATTGTCTCTCTGATGGTCGTTAGCGATTCAAGTGAATTTAAAATTCTAAAATGCATCCTTTATTCCCACTTCTCTCGAGGCACACAGCCAGCCGGTACCACCACCTCTCTGTACGTGCCTCCATACGGGGTTTAATTGTTTGCCGTAGTCTTTCGTTTTTCCCCCCTTTTCTCTTCCCTCTTTCTCTTCCCTATTTCTCGTTTCGTTCGCCCAGAATCGATTCTACGTGAGCCGCGTACATCAGCTTAAAAAAACACGTGGAAATTCTTTCCTCCCCCGGTGTGTCTCAACGCGGGGAATTTTTGAACTGCAATTCACTCGGTACAGTATGCTTCTCGCGTTAATTGGCGAACGAAGACAGATGCCTTGCTGATGCGTTTCATAAGCAGATCTTTTCCCTTTTTTTTTTTTAAGAGAAAGGAAGAGATTAACGTCGTTTTAGAAAGTGCAAGAAAAAGTAACTGAAGTGGGCCATTTGATAGGTCGAAATTATCAAAAACACTAATAACAATAATAAAAATTTTTATTTTTATACAAGTTTATTTAGACTTTTACGCAAAGTCATTCAAATCTCTAAAAATACATCATTGTAAATATAGAAGATTTCTATGAAAAATTACGAGTTGGTCATTCTAATGATTCTAGTATTAATATGTTCTAATAATTACAGCATTAATGTACATATGTACTATTAATGTTGATATATATATATATAAGATGTAGATAATTATAAATTCTGTTGCAAAATCCAAATACGCATAAACCAAGCGAAACTAGAAAGCATTCCAAACTCTATTCTACCGTCTAATCAAATACTTTTGTTTGATAAAGTAAAAATAAAAATCTAAAAATAGAATCTCAAGCGTTCAATCTCACAGAGAACGACACGTTATAAAAATACAAAAACAGCGAGAATTCCCTGAAACAGGTTCCCTTTCGATGATTAATTGCGACATGATTAATTATTGCACTGCGGTTTGAACTCAATCCCGACGCTGTTTTCTAGCGTATTAAACCTTTTGCCTTTATGACGTCGGCCAACCACCGTTGAAGTTCATTAAGATTTTCAGCGCGATGGAAGTAATCCCCCATGCGCGAGCCTTTTTAATTAATTTAATCCGTCTCACTGCTTTTTAGTTCGCGATATCGGTGTGAACGTCGCGCGTGAAGCTGAGACGCGCAAACGCACCTAGACAAGTGCAAGTACGATGTACGTTTATCACTCGGACTGTTAAATTGCTTCAATTTGTTTGCAACGTGGTAATAAAATGTAGGCTCGTTGATTTGTACTGGTAAACTGGTTGTATAAAATTGTATTCCTTCGTTGTCTAATCTTACCATTAGACTGGGCGAATTCCTATGCATTTTTCGGACGTTCAAGAAATGGAGCTTCAGTTGAAATTTGTTTCTTTCGGTAAATGTCGTAATAAATGCTCTGAATATTTTCTACGTTTGATGTAACATTTTTACAGATACTTTGGGTATTTTATACGTTTTTGCATTTTACTTTCCAAATGTGTAAATTTATTTATCGGCATTATTATCCATTGTTGTTGTCAAATAATGGAACAACTTTGTTCAAAAGATGTATGAACATTGTGAAGAACATAACAATACGAACACATGTACAAATACACATACGTGTGTTCGAATTGGGGTGTAGAAAAATTGCGATAAACCATGCAACCTTCTGCTCGTGTATTTACTAAACGCTATTAAAAAATACTATTAAAAAGTCATGGCTTGATTTTCTCTTTAAAAAATAGTTAATTAAGTACAATATAGTTCTGACTTCAATTTATTTCCATAGTAAAAATGTTAAAATAAAAGTTCGTGTAAATCTTTAAGAATCAATGTGAAATACAATGTACGCAATGATAACATTGATAACACGCGTTACGTTAATAATTGCTAATTATATATTACTGACACGGTATATTGCATAGCTCCGTTACATATTGCATCGAATAATGTATAAATTTCGTAATTTCATTGTGCACCGGGTCAATACATGGGTATCCGCTTCGACGTGCTTACGCGAGTATTCGCAGAATTAATACGGGTATACATACGCAAGCGTTAAATATGAAATGTCGAGCTGGCGTGTATTTACACGCGCAAGACGTCATTCAGCCGATTTGCCAAAAGCCTCTGATGTGGCTCATGAAGCGGGTGTACCTGTTGAGTGGTCTCCGGAGGCTTGTTAGGTACACGTTGCCGGAACGTACGTTTGCGGTTTGCTGGCAGAAAGGAACGCGATTAATTTCGGTTTGACTTGCGAGGCAAAATTCACAGCGCGATGAATCTTCAACCGGTTCGCGAAAGTCTGCCAACTTTTTTGATTCCCAATGCCGCTGTTTTGGCAGCAGAGCGTCGACAAATTTCTTTCAGCTGTGTGGACGTCGATTCTCCTCTGTTGGTTAGCAACGTGAAACTCGAAAGTGAAGAAACGGGGAAGTGGTATTACAATTAGGTGATTGTAACTTCCAGTAATTTGGCATTGATTTTGAGATTAGGTCGAGATTGGGCTGTCTTAAACGCGTGAAATCGGTAGTAACTTCGGACACTTTTTTTTCTTGCAAAATTAAAGGGAACTTTATTGCGTAAATTTTTGAAGGATGTTTATATTTATTCATTTCCTTGTTTCTGACAACATAACAATGTTGGTACTTGATGCAGCATTAATTCCTGCGACGACAACATTTACTTGAGGAGTAGAATTTTCGAACACTCTTGCGAAAATTGTACGCTTTTGAGGAGTGAAAAGTTTCATTCCTTGTAAAATAACGTCTACACCAATAAAAAATTGTATAAACTGCAAAACGTCCTACCTACTGTGTTACGTAGAATTTAAAAATCTTTACTTTAAGTTCAAAATTATATTCCCATGACACCGTAAAAAATTTGTTTCACAAAATAATCTCTGCTCAGTAATTTCGTTAAAGTAAAGCTGTGTATAAGAAATACATTTTAAATTTTTTTTTTTTTTTTTTATTAAAAAAAGAGGAGATGAAAAAAAAATATTATCAATTTTATAAATTCCAAATAACCCATAATCTTCTAATCGATCTTTTGACAATACCGATTTATCCTTTTTTGTAATCTTATATCACTTTTAATCTAATCTCGAGGAGAAACTTTTAACTTCCAAGTTAAAAGTTGAATGAAATTTACAACATAACTCTCCATCGTTTGCGTTTATCGCTTAATAACGTTGTAGAAAAAGAAACGCAATTGATTCCGAAACTTGTTCAAAGTGAAATGAAACGCGATTCACTCGTAGCTTATTTCTACTTCTCGCCCCTCCGGAAACTTCTCGCGGAGGATTAACTGAACTTCTTCCGTAGTGAAATGAACTAACGTGCTTCTTTCCTTCTCTCGCGACGGTGTAGAATTCTTTTAATTTTAACCTTGCCAGTAAAGTTGACAGTTTCTCGAAGCTGTAAAAATTTCGCGGAAACTGTCCTCAAACTATCGTCAGCTTTCAAAACTTGATAAACATACAGCGAAGTTTAGTTCATCCAACGATTCGTAAACGATCTAAACAATCTTATAGTCCCGTAGAATGAGAAGTTTCGTAGAAAATATTATAATATCAACATTTATATTTATAACAAACATTAAGAATGTCTGTCAAAGCTTGAAGGTTTATATGAACATGCAGGCTTTTCTCTTAGCCGTTTATGGCATCGGTTTCGGTCGTCCCAGAGCTCTTTCAAAGTACGTTTCGTTGGTGACAAAGTCTCTTTTAAAATTTTTTCTGCACCGTTCAATATGGAGAGCCAAAAGATGCATTTGCGGCATGTTGTGCTTCATTGCTTTAAAAAAGGCAATAGTGCAAAGGACACTGCAGACGAGATTTTCACCGTTTGCGGGAGTGGTACTACCACTATTAGGACCGTCGGCAATTGGTTTAAGAAATTTAGAGCTGGGAATTTCGAGTTGAAAGATGAAGACCGTAGCGGCCGCCCAGCAACGACTGATACGGACATTATCAAGACTGTGCTCACTGAAAATCCACGATATAGTGTGCGTGAGATAGTGGATGCCACTAATATTCCCAAGACAACGGTACATAATCGATATGAAGTTTGGGTTCCACACCTGTTGACGGAGACCGGCCTTATGAACCGCGTCTCTACGTGCGATTTGCTTGTAGAGGCTTGTCACTGGAGACTTGGATTTTATACCAAAATGTGCATCGAAAACGCACTTGGTCCAAGGAAAATAGACCTTCAACTGTTGCGAAGCCTGGACTTGATCCGAAGAAGGTTCTTCTGTGCCTTTGGTGGGACTGGAAAGGTGTAGTGTACTACGAGCTCCTTCCTCAAGATGATACGATCAATGCTGACAAATATTGCAATCAACTGGATCAATTGAAAGCAGCCAGTAGCAGAAAAACGGCCAGAATTGCATGTTGCGTTAGCCGTAAGGCAAAAATTATTGCAGTTTGATTGGGACGTTCTACCTCATCCTCCATACTCCCCAGACCTTGCTCCATCCGATTACTGCTTGTTCCTCTCCTTAAAAAATTCTCTCTGTGGTAAATCTTTCAAATCCATAAGCGAAATAAAAACGCACCTAGATGAATATTTTACAAGAGTAAACTTAAACAATTTTGGAAAGAGGGCATAATGAGGCTTCCTGAGAGATGGAAGAAGGTTATGGAACAGAACGGTTCATATATAACATAATAAATCCATCTTAAACAAAAAATATCGTGTATTCATTTCGCATCAAAAAAGGGGAAGAAACTTATGGGACACCCTAATATATAAAATTAATCACACTTCAAAAATCCAGAATTCACCATCTCAACGTGTTTGTACATATTCGCTTGCTTATAGCAATATATAGTGATAATAGTAATAAATTTTTAAACTCTCCTATTAATATCAATAATAATAATAATGATTAGCTCTCTCTCGAGTAAAGAGCAATACGTTTAAAAAATAAAAAGCAGACGCCTCAGTGATCGCACATTATAAAGTTGCAATCGAAAATTAAAATGTTAACGTCGTTCGAGTCGAACGCGGTCCGATCAATCAGCCGTCAACACGAAAACTTGTATCCAGCGATGGCAAACGGCCCACCATTTAAACGTTCGAATATCGTACGGCATTGTTGAACAAACGCAAACATTTAATGCCGTCATATCATGTTTGGAACAGTTGGTTCATTATTGGCAAACGATTTTGCGTAATTCAGAGACTGGATTCGAAGCGAATTTCGAAGCGCACGAGTCTGTGACTCTGATACACGCCGTTCAACTAAAAAGCGAAATCGCCGACTTTAAATGTTTGGCCATTGGTTCAAAGAGTAGAAGGCATAGAGAGAGAGAGAGAGATGTCGTGATGCAACTTCATCAGTTGATTTAAACTCCAACGTGTTCAACTTATAATTAAAATCGAGTTCAAATGAATCTACAACAATCGCTTTGTCACAAAAGAATTCTGTGAATTCTTCTCCCTGTAAGTCTAACCTGGGAGACGTGGAAACCGATTATTGAAGAAACTCGCCTTCCTCAAACATCGACAAGATGCTGATATAAATATTTCAGAAAACAAAATTCAGCATCTTCATGGACGAGATATCTCGTCGTAAATATGTCGGCTGTACGAAATATCTTCTTTTCGTAATACTGCTTCTACAATTCCACTAACGAGTTCTAATCTAGCTTTACAATTTCGTGTTTATCACAATATATGTATATTCGTACGAACCGGATTTCCTTAATGACTAAAAATGGAGGAAGATGAATTCACTTTGTATATCTTTAAGCGTGGAAACGGTATTTTTAGTTTCTCGGTACGGAACCAGTTCATTTAGAGTTTTAATGGACACCATTCAACGTCTTGTAGTACTCATCAACAACACTCGCGAAGAAAAATCCTTACGCTTACGTTCAATCTCAAGCTTGCTTAAACCGTGAATTTCATTTGTAGTTACAAGTAAGGCTGTTCCACAGAAAGTGGCTGTTGAAAATTCCGCGAAAGGATAAAATTGAAATGCGCAATTACAAACTTTTTGACTATAATCGTAACATTTAAGAAACAAAAAAGAGTTAACAAATGTGCACATAATGATAGTTTAATTTTCACTGCTAAATATCAAATGATATTAATTGTATTAAAAAATTTATAGAACGTACATCTTATTGGTAATAACAGACTTGCTGCTAAATACGAAACTGTCACTTTAATCAGTCTGACGAATGTGAGAGAAGCGAAGTGGAATTTTTGTTTAAACATTTTTTTCACGGCACCTCCCGACGACATATTTCGTTCTGAAGAAAATTTTGCGCTCCTTTGAAGGGGCGGGAGGCGGTGATATCACCAGCAAGAAATACACGAGTCACTCCACTCGCACGCGATGTTCCGTAATTTTTCCTAATTTCACTCGCGTCAAACCTGAAGGAATTCCGTGCCCAACGATTCCGAGGATAATGACGCGGTAAGATCGAAGAACGATGGATCCGCGTGACAAAGCGAAACGCCGAGACGCGAGAATAACTGGGAAATGTTCGGGCGTAGCGGGACGCGAAACAATCGATGAGATTTGCAGGCACCGAAAAAGACATTTGGCAAAGTTGCCGGGTACCGAGTGCTTTCGCCCGAGATGAGAGTGCTTTTCGAATCCGACCGTAAAATCTATGAAAAGAATATATTCGGAATATTTTTGCCGTTTCATCTCCGGTATCGATCCCGGTCGCAAGATTCTGGACTTTACTTCCACGCCGCTAGATGCGAATCTATTCTTCGGATATTCGTCACAATTGAGCAGAAATCGAGGAACTACCGAGTACAGTGAGATTGTACTTTTGCGTGGTTTTTTTTCTTTTTTAACGATTTGCAATTATTTTTCTTTCTTACACATCGTACGATTTTTATGTACATTCTCGTTTTTTGTTTCAAATTATATTTCGCATAACATACAAAATGTGCTCTTTTTTATGACACCCTTGCGAGATAAAGACACGGATCATGATTACCGCAATGAAATTATAATGAAAGCTGAAAGACAACTTTCAAGCGAGTCGAGGAAATGTGCCTGACTTTATTATTAGAACAAGTATTAAAATTCTCCAATCTGCTGATGAAAGTTTAGTCTAACGGGATTAAAATTTTATTATTCATAGCCAAGTTCTTTCGAGATATTATATTAAATTCTCCTCTTCTTAAGCAGTTATGTAAGTAAAAACTGCTCGCGAACGTTCACCCTATTACGACGAGAACGATTCTGTCGTGCCTCACTTTTCAACAATCGTCTTCGACGTACGAAATACTTTACATTTAATATTTATATTTAATTAAACTTAACGTCAAACATTTAATTATATTTACGTTTGAAGCGCTTGCTTTTATTTTTAACATCGAGCGTTTCAATGGGAAATCAATATCAACTGAAAATATTTAATACTGTGTGCTCGCGGACTCGCTCGGTGATTTATAGCGACGAAATAAATTATTAATCAGCTAGTGACAAACATTTAAATTGCATATCGTTTCTTTTATGCTTATCAATCGAATATTCATTTAAAATTTGTCCCAATTAAATCTCAATGAAATACGTTTAATTTCTTCGAGAGAGGGAAAAAGAAGAGAAGGAAAATGAAAGTTATTCGTACAATTATGTGGCGCATGCGTTGAGAAATATTAGTAAAATTTCTTGCATAGAAATGTGAATTAACTATCTACGGGTACAGGGTGTCTCGAGTGTTAGTGTTCAAACTTTGCTAGCAGTGTTCCGCAAGTGAAAACAAGACTCGAAATCAGAAACTCCATAAATTCATCGAAAGGTTGTAACAAAGATTTTGATAAGAATTTGATAAATATGGATCGACGTGGATCAATTTCAATGATACATTACTCGAGTAGGACCCAAAATATTCATCATCCTTGGAAGCAAAAATTTACAAGAACAATCAAACTAATTACAAGAATAATTACACGTTGAAAAAATTCGACAAAGTTCCAAATTTTCTTGGAACAAATTCAACAATTGTTCCAACACTAATTTTACATTGATCAAACTTCAAAGTTCACGCATTCAGCTGAGCTTTATATTTTCGTTACAACTTCTTAACGAAGCATTTATGGACTTTTTTTTCTGGACGATACTTTAGTCTTATTTTTGCCAGTAGAACACCCTGTTTGCAAAGTTTAAACAATAAGATTCGGAACGCCCTGCATACCTTTACATTTAGATGATTAAATGCATATAATATTTTACACTATCGCAGTAAACACGACTTTTTTTTTCTTTTTTTCTTTTTTTTTTTGAATATACACACGTACTTTTTATTTTACACAAACATCACATACACACACACACACACATACACACACCATCCGAATCTCCCTCCAGTCTCGAAATGAAGCACACCGTCGTCGTTTATATTTATTCTGATTATTGAACGCCGATAGCCAAGCAACTGCATAAAAGTTATTAATATTATATATATATATTATTGCGCTAGTTGTGCGACGTTCTTGTGTATTATCGTTGCTTCAGATTTCTCTGTCGATACTTTTGTATGTATGAAGTTATGTGCTTGTGTGCACCGTTTACGTGCATACAAATATGTTCTGAATGTGCAACGTTGAAAAAATTAAACAGTTAGCGAACAACAATACCGTGCAAAAAGCCGCTACGAAGTTGTCCAATTCACGAGACGTGATAACAGAGAGACATTTCTTAAAAAGTGTTGATTGTTCATTTCTCCTTTTTCTTTCTCTTTATTTTACTTGCAATTTGTATCACTTGCGTAGCTTCACTCTACCACTTTTCTTACTCTTTATTTTATTTTATCGTTGTAACTAACAGTTAGTATCGATTGTCAATGAGTTTCTCATGTTTGTGATTATTTTTCATATAATAACGAAGCATACATTTTTTTCATCAATTTCGAGAGGAACGAAATCAAGTTGCGGCGGAAGGGAATATTCCTCGAAATATAGTGCAAAATACTGATTAGTTGATTATCAATAAGTATAGTCACAATTGTTAATAATTCTTACATCTTTTGTGAGAAAAAAAAAACAAGATAAGCGTACGCAAGTTTCTTTCATTCATTTTCACTAAAATGAGACCATATTGTGGCAACGCCAACATTTCTCGATTATTTAGTAATTGTTTTAATTATCGTATTTATTTTATTTTTATTAATGATTGTAACGATAACAATAATCAGTTCTTTTGATTCTCGTTATAAAATGAGTAACTGAAATGAAGCTGCAATAACAAATATATCTTAACTATTTAACGAATTGCTTCAAATTATTTATTTTATTACCAACAGCAGTAACAATTAATTACGTTTAATTATTAATCATTCTTTTCATTCCTATTCCTTTTGTAAAATAATTGAAAACGAGTCTCTCTTGTTTTTGTTTTCTTTAGCAGAAATGAAACTACTAATTAGAATCAAAAGAACGTATCAGAGTTTAAGCTCAGTATTCATCCACCTCACATCTTTCGCGCATTTGCAACGAAAAGTTTTGAAACTGTTGCTCCTTTCTTTTAAAAAAATTACGCCCATTCTCTGTCTTCTTGTATATATTTCGTCTTTCGTTAATTCCACGTCAACAGAAACAGACAGCCACATTTTGCACGGTATTGTGCATCCAAGTTACCGCTTTAAATTCGAAGCATTCGCTTGAAATCGCTTAGAGAAAAAAAAAGAAAGAAAGAAAGAAAGCTCGCGCAGAAAGAGATGAAATCGAACGAAAAAAAGAAAAAAATTACGATCTGTGTACGCACGTACATGCAAACGTAGTCCATCGCCGTACATTCGACACGCGTAACGCGCGTTTCCTTTTCAAGCATTGTACGAATGACTCGCGTCAGAATGTACGTCAATTCGCAAGAAATGAATAAAGTCGAAGGGGTAAATTGACGCATAAGGACGTTTACCTGGCGAGACTATTCGTTTCGCACAACTTTCCCCCCCGTTCGAATTCATTCGAATAACACGCTGGATGCGGACGTACTACGAGTTGGCCCGTGAAAAGGTAAACAAAAGAGCAAAAAAAAAAAAAAAAAAAAAAGAAAAAAGAAAAAAAAGAAAAAAAAAGAAAAAGAACCGATTAATTAGGACTCTGCTTGGCGATTAGTTTTGATTTTTTCAGTGTCGACTTTGTTTGTTCGTCATGCTGCACAATAGTTGAAAGCGAAGGCATATATATTATATTATACATATACATATATAGTTGAAAGAGGACGTTCTGCTGATAGTTGATTCTAGATTCTTTTTCTGGGCCTTCACGATTGAGCGGCTCCATTTTCATTCCAGACTATTATTAGTGTTTTGCTCCCGTTGCGCTTTTGCGAACACTAAGTGCATCACGAGACATGCACTTTAACTTTCATTTCGGAATTTATTGTTCGTACTTAGCCCGTAAAACAACGGACCTGCAGCCACGGGGAAACACCTCTGTTTCTTTTTTTTCCCTGTTTTTTTTCTTTTTTTTTTCTTTTTTTTTTTTTATTCAAAGTGCGCTTTCATTTCGCCCACTTTGACATCGCGAATTTTAGATGAATTCTAAAAGCGTGGCATCAACTGTTACGCAGCTACTTTTATGCTCTCCCGGGTTAAGCGTGACGAGCAACGTACGTACGTTCCAGTTGTCGTTGTGTCTTTTCGTTCCCTTGAATAAATCTAAATATCTTTCTTCGCTGCGTAAAATTATTCGTCAAAATTTAGAGGGAATTTGGACTCGAAAATGAAATTTCAGCAAGAAATGGATACGTCTTTTCGATTTTAGCGTACTAGTTGGACTTTGAAAAATGTTTTCACGATACTTTCATCGCGTTTTAATTGCGAAAAGAAAATTGATTTGATTCGCGCTCACATATTTCGTATTTAGTTTTCGTATTGTTTTAATTGTAACGGAATGGTAGTTAATTTTTTTTTTTTGTTTACAAATTTAAATAAACATTTATGCAAATATATTGTATGATGAATGAAATATTCTACGTTAGCATGTAACTTAATTGTTCGCTGGGCGAAAAACTTATTGTACGAGAAAAGCAAAAGATATTGACTGAAAAGAAGTGTTATATCATCTGGGCTGCAGGTTCGTTTGTTAAAAGTAAACTACGTGGGCATGAAAATTACTAATTTGACGGACATCTCGATGCGAAGGTTGCTAATGCAGAGGATTCTTTTGTTTCGAGTAGGTCGATCTAAGGCACATGGACGAGAAATCGGGAAGCAATGTGGTGGACGTGGGAGTCGATCTTTCCGAATTCTACATGTCGGTAGAATGGGATATTTTAGAAGTACCTGCAGTACGGTGAGCATGTTATATAAATATTTCCACTGTACATAAAGTTGTTGCACCTACGTCAAAGCTAAATACACTCGTTATTCGTATATATATATATATATAATATTTGCACTATGTGTAAAAAGCTAAATATTCATGCATTTAATTTTTGCACAGATGTTTGTGATTCTTGTTGTCCATCGACACTTTGAAAAATATTTTATTGATCAAAATTCTAATAAAAAATCAAATCTAAATGAAAATATTGATATTGATATTTAGCATTAAATATAATGTAACGTAGTTATTATCGAATATTATGACATAGTATAATAATTCACGAAAATTTAATATCAACATTGTTGTAACAAAAACTGTTTTCATCGATAAAGAACCTCTCGTCGTAAGAAATTTAATTATCGAAGAAAAAAAAGGTCAGAGATAATGACATCGTATTACACTTTATTCTGAACGTCACTATAACAACTAATGACGTTACTATTGAGTGTAATATATTTCATTAATAATTTAAACGTTCTGAACGTTTTAAAGATGAGATATTCGATAAATTACAATAGAGGAGAGTGATATTTTGCCAAAAATAAAACAACTTTTACTCTATTTTACCATCGATTAACTGCTGTCAGTTGGACAGATAGCATTGGCACAAAGGAATTAAGAATATCTGGATTCGAGGAAAATTCAATGCGCGTTATTTCTTCCGAAGGAACGTGACGTTCAGTCGAATAGCTTTTTGCTGGATATTTAAACGATTTGTCACGTAAGTGGAATATCCTTGCTATGGTTAGACAGCTGGAGGTACGGTCCTAAATTGCAACCGGAATTTCAATCGATCGGCAGACAAGAGAACGGACGTCTTGTATGTCGTTTGACAGGATCGCGCTGTAAAAGTCGCCATCTGCTGCAAAAGCATTAATGAAAGACCAGATTTCGTTATTAAATTCCTATTCTGTTATTAATCATTTTTCGCGAGAAAACGACGAGGAAACATTCTCGTGGTTTCTTAAAATTTCTTTTGACGTCAAATTCGTTATTCTTATTTATCATTGGGAATGAACAGTCAGTGTCGATATTGAATTTTGGTTGTTATTGTTATTATTAGTTATACAAAAAAATTTCCTCTTATGAAAAGTAACAAGATTTTTGTAATTTATATTAAACAACTGTAGCAACTAATCACATCTCTATCATATGTCATTTATAATTACATGATACAACCAAAATATTTAATATAAATGTCATATGTATAATATTAATTACATACAATGTAATAATAGTGATATCCCTTTGTTATAATATTCAATTTAATTTAATTAACATTCATTGTAATAATTGTAATATATATAATGAATATAATGTATTAATGTATCTATAGTATATTAATATATAGAATTAAAAATTCAAAGTGTAATATTATTAATATTAATATTTTCAACGAGCATTTATCATCATCCATTTCACGCGTATGATAATCTAACAAGAATAATATTTTCAGCAGCGATTTAACTCATTTGTACATTCCGAGCTGAATCAATCTGTACCTTTTGCATTCTTATTTGTGCAGAAATGAAAAGTTTTACACCTGCTGCGACGAGCCGTACCTGGATATTACATTTAACATAACAATGCGAAGGAAAACGCTTTTCTACACCGTGAACATAATTATTCCGTGTATGGGAATTTCCTTTCTTACGGTACTGACGTTCTACCTACCTAGCGACAGCGGGGAAAAGGTAAATAGAATTTGCATTCGTAGAAATTTAACGTAGAACATCTTGCATGAAATTAAGTCAGAATAAACACGATGGTACGGATTTTAATTTACTCGCTCTCTAATTTTTCGCCTCTGTTCTCGTTTCTTCCATGTACATATGTGTGTATGTGTATTTTATAATATGTGTATGTTATATTGTGAATTCGATCAACCTAATGTTCCTTCCCAATTATTTAAATACGTATCGTACGTCGAAAATTAAAAGTTTTAATTTCGAGACGTTTGACAAATACATATTTTCTTTAACTTGTTATAACAACTTAGAAATTATGCATCTACACTTTCGCTTTGCATCGACACATTGTTAGGAAAATATTGAAAGCTATTCTACCAAACAATTGTTTAGAAATTCTAGTTGACAGTTGTCAGTTGTTAGGTTTTAATTTTATACAATATCAACTTGTTATTGTTATCGATATTATTAATATGTTGCGTTGTATTCATTATTACAACGTATTAATAATATTAAATATTTTTTTTTAATCGGTGTAAATTTTTGCATTATACTAAACGTATATCAAACTAAAATTAAATTAATTATAACATTAAACGTACAATTCAAACAATAATTTAATACATACATAAATAAATGTAATTGAACAATTTAGCACAGAAATTAAAGTAAGACGTCATATTATTGTCAATCCGATCACAAATAATAACTTCATTAACATTATTAACTCGATGAATCGCAGTTTCTGCAGTCTGGCGTTTTGAAGACAAGACTCGTTTGAAGTTTTCACCTTTTGAAGGCACCGTGACACGAGCACTTTACTCGCGAGCGGGAGAACGAGAGAATTATTATGTGACAAGTTCAAAGGTTTAAGTTGCCTGCGCGGAAGCTTTTATGGTAAAAAAGAAAAGGAAAAAAAAAGGAAAGAAAGAAACGGTCGTTTGCCGGTCCGTTTTCTGGAAATTTCAATCTCGCGAACAATAAGGAAGGCCGCGTCAAAGAGTCGGCCGAGTTAATTAAAACTCGCTGCCTGCAAATGCACTAGTCTGTCTTCCATCGACATGAGCGTTCGGCGATATGACTAATCGCAGCCCCCTTGAACCACCGTCGGCCACCGTTAATTAAAATCGGCCCTGCTCGCAGATTCACCGCAATGCAATTAATCCCTTTATCCACCGTGGAAATGGTAAACGTCTGTAAATGCCTTCAGAGCGAGCCTTCAGTAGTCGTCGATTTTTTGCGAGAGGATATCACGTGCAGTGGTCCAAACGCAATGACGACTGTAGCACACACCGATGGAAGATTCCTTTCAGAGGTATACGCAAGAGTAAGAGCGTACATGTTCGATAAACGAATCGGAATCTCGAACCGTGCAATTTTTAATATACGCGTGTCTGTGTATTTATATCTGTTCTGGAGCAGAACAACCCAGGCTAGGTTACTAGAATACGCTACTACCCTGCAGAGAAGTTCCAGATGCCATGGCGTTCTCTCTATCTAAGGGAACCTCTGTCTTGCCCTGAGAGGCAGAGTCAGCATCTGGAACGTTTCTTTAAGGGTAAGATCGATAAACAAAGGGTTTCTTGGCTGGCACCAAGAAGTCACGTAGACACATTCGCTCCTGTAAGAGGTCAGTCACCTAGCACGAGGGACATACACTCTACCACAAACCACTCAGTCAGTCAGTTCGAGTCTAGACGCGGAGACACCTGCCAGACTCACGTAACAATTGCACACACTCTCAAAAAACCTACAACCTGCATTTTTAACATCGCTCCGACGGCTGTGTAAAAGGCCAAACGAGAGAACCTCGGAGAAGCGGGCAGCGTTCCTCAAAGATCACCCGCCGTCGCGCTGAGACAATATCCAACGTGCCCGTACATATTTAAATACACTATTTAAACGTAACTTTCCTTAACTAACAATTGCAAGAGTCCGCTCGATACTTTTTTCCTGTCGCTTTTCATTTTATTCGGAGTCTACAGTTTCACAAAATTTCAAAGAGCATTTGCGAACTATCGCTCGGTTCTCGACGCGTCTGCGTGGAAAGCGTGGACGTGGAATTCCTCGATGCGCGTTTCGAGATGTGATACTCGTTCGATCGACGAGATGCCGAGGAAGAGACAGAGTAATTGCCCGTTTCCTGAGTTTCCGTTTTTCCGCGTTCTTCGCCGGACGAATGACCTGGCGCAACGAATATAAATCCGATGGAGAAACTTTGGATTTATGGCGGTCGTTAATCATCCGCGGAGAAAGTTTCACTAGGCAGAGCCGTACTTCCGTGGAATGCAAGTTTTATTGAACCGGGGCTCTGTCGCGCGGTGGATCTGCCTGTGTTTCGAATAAATCAGTAACGGTTGATTTCATGGCAGTTTCATTTTCGATTTCGCGCCGATGGGAATTTATTCCATTTTTCTGGAGGCGAGTCGATCAACATTGATCAACACTTTTCGTGGTTCTTTCCTTCAACAAGGGTAACGAACGATCGCGTCTTAAATTGTTTCTTTCGGTTTGGTTTCGAGACCCCTCGAGCGGATATTTTTTTTTATCGTCTTCGCTGATACAAATTTCCTCTCATTTCTGGTAATTTAGCCGTTGGCACGTTCGAAGTGAGACGGGAGTGTCACAGTTTCCACGTTCAAACACGGAATAAATTATATTCTGAACTATTTTCTGTCGTCAAATGTGTTTCGAGACTTGCAATAAAATATTACCAAACTAAACACTGTTGATGGTAACGTGTTCCGAATGCGTGTCAAAAGAAAGGAGCGTTTGTTTCGCCGTGCTGTGAGGTTGGAAAATCGATTGAAGCCCCTCACGAATGTGTTAAACACAGAAGCAGAAATTCCTCCTTTTCCCCGACTTGTGCATACAGGGTATGACCCGCGCAAACTTGTCTCGCAAACTGTTCGTTGTAGAAAGAAGAATGTTTCAAATCGAATTCACTTTGTTTCGAGAGAGACGAAGAATCCTCCCCAATACAACTATTGTAATACATCTTCCATAAAAATTGTAAGGTTTAGCTTCAAGTTCGTTGATAACCCACACAAAGCCGCACATGGCGCGACTTTAAACAATGAATTTAAAAAAGCAAGAGAGTTTCGCTCGAAACATTTTTTCTCCCTTCTGCAACGAACGGTTTACGAAATAATTGCTCACTTCGAACGGGACACCCTGTGCACGATTTATCCGACGTAAGACACGAGAACAGGGGTTTCACCCCCTGTTTCACCCCCTGTTTCGCGGGACGTCAACAGCTCGGAGCAACCGTGTAAACATACACGAAAAATATCGAGCGGAATTGACAGACGCCAGTCACGTCTCGCCGAGCGGGCGAGCGGGAAACGCCTCGACGATACGCAGAAAGAAGCGGATCGTGCGCCGCGGGGCAAAATGTTTCGGAAGGGGGATGAAAAGAAAAAGACGGATGGGAACCGGGACGATGCAATTAATTCCTTTATCCTCGAGAACCGGCGCGCTTGCCTATACTTAGCGCCCGTAATGCGGACGTGTGTGAAATATGCGCCGAATTAGTTCTCCTCCGCGCGGCTGTCGGGCCTCGTTATTCCCCCTTATCTGTAGGCAGAGGCTAGTAGTTACTTTTCACCCCGACGACGTGCGCCATTTTTCATTTGCGCGCCACCTCTCGCTCCCCGCACGAGCGATTGGATCAAGTTCAACGCGTGCCGACGAAGTCAAGTCGAGGACGACGTGCAAATATCGATCGATCACATTGATCGAATTGCTCGAGGATCGAAGACGGCGTTTCGATCGTTCGTAAGCACTTGCACTTAATGGTTGTTCGGACTTAATTTTGGGACAGGTGTTTGAATCTTTTCAACATTATTATAATATATAGGTACAATGGAGCGGAGTATAAAATATTACGCGTTGTGTCATAAACAAAATTGCATTTATATATAATTGTAATATTAATAAAATTGAAGAAATGAGTATAACACGTTTCGATACATTTGTCGATGTCGTTGTTTTTTTTTTAAATTATTTAAATTAATCATTTTAGCAGTAGGTAATGACGATTAAATTTCTACGTCACAAGAATTCAAAAATTATATAGCATTAAAATATGTACATATTGTATAGTTTGGAAATATTTTTGCAAAATTTTGACATTTAGATCAGGCAATGGTACAGGGAAAAGTATTCTGATAACATGTTTTGAGCCCATTTCTGTAATAATTAAAATTCCTATGAGAATACGACCTAATGTAACAAAATATTTCTTTCATCCACTGTACATCGCACTATACTCCACTTTGGATATTTTTATACATTATATGATAATTGTGGCAACTTCCAATCTTCCGTAAATGCATAAAATCCTAGCCATGTTAAAAGACTATCGAAAATACGTATTATGTATTGCGTGTTAGAAATACTTTTGTAAAAAGAATATATCAAATTGTCACAAGGGATGAAAATTAAAGTACTTTCAAGAATGACTCGATAAATATACATTCACAGAGATTCGATTACCTCGATATACATTTTGTAATATTTTCTTGCATAGTCACAAGGTACACGATCATTATTACACGACTATTGTTATCATTGGTTACACTTGCATACTTGGCCCCATCACCGGCTCTCTTGCCACCTTCGCCCTCTTCTTCATCCCCCCGTCGATTTTTCGCTTCTCTGTCCGTTTTTCCATGTTGAAGATCTGGCTGCAGGCAACGATCCCCTTTGTGGCCGTGGCTCTCAATACGCGACAGAATAAATAGAGGAAAGGAACTGCTCTCGGAGTTGCTCGGTTCCGTCATTGATGCGCTTTT
>KQ435691.1:315756-334059 GCA_001276565.1 Melipona quadrifasciata | reverse complement strand
TTGTTCGTGGCCGGAAACGTAACACGGAAACTCTGGATTAATAACGGCGAGAGATGCGTGTCGCGGCGAGGGGGAGATTCGGAGTTTCTACTTTTCGCGCAGTAGCGCGAGTCGACGATTCCGACGACTCGGATTGTCGAGGAACAACTTCCTCCGTTTCGCAGCGACGCGAACGTTGAACGTTCTCTCGCGAAGCTACAACATTTATTCAAATTGCAAAATTCACTCGATATTCGCGTGTCGAGAAGTGAAGGAAGGATAAGTTAATACAGTCAAGGATTAATTGGATCAGTTGAATTAATTTAGATGTAATTCGATGAGCTTTGAGAAACAGAAGTATAAAAATTCCCCAAAAGAAACGATAATGACAAAATTCGCAATCGATCAGTAGTCAAGAAGAATTAATCGGATCAACTGGATTAAATTTGAACGCGAGGTTTGAGAAGGGAACGTACAAAAACGACAGCTACAAAATTTACGTGTCAACGCGACTTCCTTCTGGAAATATCATTCCTACTTGAACACGTCTCCCTGAATAATTCATCGATAACGTAGTTAAACTTTAATCTAATAACTTATCATTACAGGTCACGCTCTCCATTTCCATTCTCATCAGTCTTCACGTGTTTTTCCTGCTGGTCGTCGAGATCATTCCACCTACGTCGCTGGTCGTGCCGCTGCTTGGAAAGTACCTGATATTCGCCATGATACTCGTTTCGATAAGGTGAGTGCCTGAAACGTGTATAATTTCGTATAATTCAAAAATCAACTCCTCCAATGTTGAACGAGGATTTTTTCAACGTTCTGTATGACTCGTACATTTTCACCATTTTACAAATTTCTTAGTAAGATCGAAAGGTTTGATAATAAAGTTTATCGACTATTAAAATTCACGAAACAGATTTTGTAAATCGTGTACATGTTTCTCGGTGCGGTTTGCAGGAACACGAAAGTGGACCAATCCATTCTTTAAAAGAGTCACTTTAGAAATAACTTACATAATTCGCATAATTTACAATTTATTGAACTGCGCGATGCAAAAGCATTTCTCTGAAGAATAAATGCTCATCGAAATTGTCACATTTTATTTTTTTCTTTTTTTTCAATTTTTCGAAATTTGCGCCATAGTTAGACGTTCTCTCATTGTGATTTTCAACCAGCGCGAGTTTCGACGTTTGCTTTGGTAACACGTTCGCCGAATCCGACGCGTTATTTGCGGTTGTATCTACGCAGAAACGTCAAACAGTTTGCAGACGAGCTGCGAGGTTTACCGTCGAGCAAAAAATATTTATTTATTTAACGAGATAAACATGCGTAGAATCGAAGTCATTCGCACTTCCACGAACGGGCAAATAGAATTTATGTTATTGTGGCGTTCGACGGCGCCACGATTTTCCCGATGGAATTTCACGGAGGTGTGAATCTCGCTGCGCTCGATCGCCACGATTACTCAGGACACCTCTTGCTTTTCATTTTTGCGATTTTATTTACAAGAATTAGGGTGAAACTTGAGTGACAAATGCACTGCAATTTCGTTGTTGATGATTACAAGTTACTAGTAATTATCAATACACTAGTAATATTAATAAATATTAATAAATACACTAGTAATTGAGTAATAAAATACTCGATCGTTACAATCGTCTTGTAATTATTGTTACAATATATTACAATAAGTGAAATCTATTTAAGAAGATAGAAAAAGAAAAGATATAAATCTGATGATAACTTATAATTTGTTCCCATTATTGGAACTTCAACAATTCAGGTGAATTTCTTAGATTGATAGACAAAAATAGATAAGTACGAAAAGGATCTAGAGTAGGGAAATTATTGCTTAACTGTGCTTTTCTAACGATACTTACAGTACACTCGAAGATACGACAACCTCCAATGTTCTTGCCCTTTAGTGGCACTTCAGTGGTTTTGAATCATATTGGTCAGCTCGAAGATAGAGTATATTGTCCTCAGCTCATCTGAATCTGAATACATTTGTGCAAAAGTCATATATGTACGTGCGTTAATACTTAATAATCAAATGCAAGTGAATATTGATTAATTGAGTCTTAAATCTTTAATACTTCTTACAAGTGAATACTACTGTAGTAACGTAATATTATCAATATGGATGTTATAAATATTATCAATATAATAAACAGCAAATAATATTATCTTAAACTACAGCTACAATAAAATTCGTTTGTAAATGTTAATAATTATAATTTAGATATTACACTGAATAAACGTTTTGTACACGAACGAAACGTTAAGAACAAATTAACGTAGGTTCCTTATTGCGTTAATGGATGTTCGATAAAGTAAATCCACCGGGAAATAGCGGTTTAATTAAACGAAACGAAACATCTAAAACGAAAGCCATTATAATGAAATTTTAACTGCAGAACGTAATTAGAAACCACGGGAACATGACGTTTCAGGAAATTATCTTTAATTGACTTAGCTATAAACACTCGCGTGAAACTTTCACGCAGTATCATGCCTATGATCTAAATTAGTCTTTAAAGCTGGATAAATTCGGACAATAACGTACGCTGATGAGAATTTTCCTGCGAAAGTGTTAAATTGAAAGCCGTTAGCCTACTTTCGTTCGGTGCTGTTTAAACGAGAAAAGTGTACACGGGTTTGACAATTTTTGAATTATACGAGCCAACAATTCAAATGGCCAATATCTGATACACAAATTTTATGTCACGAAAATATTTTACATTCGTAGAAACGTATCAGTGGCTCGATCGTTACAAGTGATTAATTGAAAATTTTAAATAGTCGTTGAAATAATCGTCTAATCGTATTGGATGATGTTTAAACAATTGGAATATTCAGAAATATTATGTAAAAATTCGCTTGTAAAATTTCGATGTTTTCATCGACGGAAGTTTAATTGGTAATGAACTCTCCGGTCAAGATCATTCCAACGTTTCGGTCGTCGGTGACGCGGAACAGTTGATAATTTTTGTCGATCGATAATTTAACAATTTTTACATTTCTGTCAAAAAATTTCCGGAAATTGAAGTCAAATTTATCTGTCGGGGAATCCCGAAAACTACAGTATCTCCCGCTGTCGCTGTATTTCATCCTTTTCCCTACTCTTATCGCAACCGTTGCTCATCTTCGTGTTCGGAAGCGAGCGTCTCTTCATATTTTATGTACGTTGGAAACCTTCTGAATTATCAAAAGGGACAAACAAGTAATATATACTCTTTACTGCTCGAGTAGAAATAACGCTCGCACTTACATTTGGAGTGGTACGTGATTGAATAGTTTTATTTTTAATATTCGGTATTTGCGACGGTTAATAAATCAGTTAATATCCAGTGTCTATGATAGATAACGCGTTTAAATTTTATGTGCGTTTATAACGCAATCGCTTACATCACATATTCGTTAACACTTGTTTAAATAATTAATGCATTAACGCTGTAATTACGTATGAAACGTAATTTGAAAATACACGTCAAATACATAAATCAATTACTGTAAGTCAGTTTACATTATGTGTTAACACTGCAACATGATTTGAGACAGATATAGTACTCGTTAACCTTTCAATTTATATACGATACAATTCATTTATAATGTACAAAAATACCTACAAATATTTGTCGACGAATTCTAACACGATCTCTCTGCATTGATATCAAAATGCAAAATTAATTTAGATTCATAATACTGTCTTTCAAAGACAGTTTGCAAGGGATATTATCGTTCCAATTAGGAGCCTTGGAAGTCGTAGATCATAGCACATTTGGCAAGCACGAGTGCTTTCAGCGCTTCAGCCCCTTTGCTCTCACCGACGTATCATAAACCTCGGGTCGCCGTTTGTGTAACTTTTCACGCTTCCTCATTCACGAAGGCCAGGTTAACCGATTGGAAATATCGCGTAAAATCTGTGCCAAGCGAACGAGATTGAGAATTATTGCGGAATTGGATATCGAGAATTGGCATCGTTCTTCCAAACGATCATTCGAATTCTACAATTGAATATTCTGACAGAGCCAGGGTCGTTCGTAGAATCGTATTTTATAGATCTTCTGATGTCAGTACGTGTTTCTCTCTTACTTCGAATATTTTAACGTATACAAAATGAATACATCAAATAGCTGATAATAAAATTTAATAATATTCAATATTTCAATAAGAATAATATTTATCATTTGTACAACAGTATGGGTTAACATTTACAGAACTATCGGTCTAAAGTGATCAAAATGCAACCAATTTGCAATTTTCATTGGATGTTTATTTTCAAATCTACCTGAATGATGATTTTTCGTAAAATATACAAATGAAATGTATTTATAAAGTTTCATTATTTTTTTACCTTCTATCTAGTATCTTTGATGGGAATTTTAGGCTTCAACGTTAAATTCATTTGGTATAGTTAACCAAATGAAGCGTACAAAAAATATGCAGCAATTAATATGTAGAAAAGTATTACCCAAACTTTGGACACTAGGATTAATTACTAGTTGAAGTAATGAAGATAAAACTCGTCGAGTTCTTTTGAATAGTCTGTCGGAGCTTTCGGTTTTGCCAATAACTCACTGTCTCGTCGTCATTGTTTTAAACATTATCTGACCAACTTCTTATCGTCGAGTCTTGTAGAAACCAAGTCACGTTCAATAAGTTCCTGAACAACGGATGGAAATTAAGCTTTTCGTCTTCTCCTCGCAGTCTGATCGCACAATCCCGCAGCGAGAAGATGTTTAAGAAATGAATGTCGTAGAGAATTGACAATGGTCTTTTTCGTCGCCGTTTCGATCATTTATTTTGTTCGAACGTTGCGATGTTTGAGCTCCACTTCTGCGAAGTTTGCACTTTGTAATTTTAAAGTTTCGTACATGTGGTAGTACGATCAGATATTTACATAATAGAAAATTTTAAATAAACAAATAATTACTCAATTACATTTACGATTTAGGTTTCTTCAACAAAAGTTTATCAGTGTACTTTATGAATATAAATGAGAAACAATAATGTGAATATGCATATTCATATTATACGAAATATTTTGAAGTTTAATTAGCATTATAATGAGGCACGACAGTTAAATTATATTTACAAAAGTACGTGCAATTGAAGTGAAAATATTTGGTACTTTTCATGAATACATTATGCGTGTTAAATCAACACGCAAATATATTTTTAAATTTGTATTAAATTTTTCCTAAATAATGGCTAAAAATAATAAGCAACAATTTATTAATTTACAGTATTAATTTTTTGAATTTTATGTACTTATTCTTTACTTGAACTTCCTTTCTATGCATTTTAAGTTTCGCCATTGTTTGAGTCGTCTTTTTTTAAACAAAAAACTATATACGTTAAATAAAATTTAATCTTTCAACATAATTATTTTAATATATCTATAAATATTAGTTCAACAAAGCTATTGTAAACCAGCATATAAAACAGTACTCCAACATAACAATCTCCAAATATCAGTATAAGCAAGTAATAAGTTACTCGGAATAAAATCAATTTTTGAAATTGTTACAATCGGCGAGATATATCTTTCGGTAAACAATCGTCTGTGTAACATAATGTAAAGAATTTAAATCACTTGTGTTCCTCGCTGAAATTAGCCTAGAGGGAACCATACACGCGCGTTTTATTACGGTAACGGTGATTTACCTATGCGACGTAGGATTTATGACCGGGTTGTTCCCCTTCGATTTCCCGCTATTCGTCATTTCGTCTTCTGCGTCGCTTCCTTCTGCGGCTTCCTTCGTCCTCCTTATCGTCAAAATTTCGCGTCACGTGTCGGATATAGGCGTGATTCTTCGCGATTCCAATTTAACGACGCGACGTTCCCCTGTTGATCAACGCGGAATACTTTGCACGTGGCAAGCGTAGCAGGTGCGTCTGATTTTACTCGGATCTTTCTACTTTACGTGTGGCCGTTGCTTCGAGCGCGAAACGATCACTATAATATTCAACAAAATTCAACGTGACCAGTAAAATATTTACTTTTCGTTGCGAAACTTTGCAATCACAATTCGATTATTATTGATATTTGTCTAAAGTGTATTAATATTTCGTAAATAAAATACTTATCTAAAATTATTATTCCAACATACTACTCTCTTTAGTGGGGTATCTTACAGATATTATTTACGTTATTACGTCATTTGTAAAGTTTTGTTCAGAGTTCAACTTCGAAGAAACTTTTATCAAGGGACAAACTTTCGTGCGCATAGTCGCTACTTTTCAAATATTTTTCCTTTAAAGCCGGAGGAACCTCGAAGGAAACCAAAAAGGAAAAAGGAAAAAAGAAGGGCTGATTAAAGTGTCGACGAAGTAGGAAACACGCACGCGTATACGCGCTTACATTTCCGAACGTGGAGAAAGTAGCGAAAAGACTGGCCCGATTTCATTCGTCGCGCCGGTTTCATTTCCTCGCACCTTATCGGTACGCGAGTTCTCGAAAGTCGTCTTCCTGATTATCAAAGTGCGTCATCGCGATATTCAACGACCGAACAAAAGGTTTTTGTTTTCGGATCTGGGTTATCACACAAATGGACCGTACGGGCCATCCCTTATTCCGAACAGGTAGTCACGCCATTCGAACGAACCGTTTATAATGTGCATCGCCGGCATTAATTCGAAGTGAACGTGTCGATGATCGCGTTTCGAAAGTTCTCGATACGTATACCGCTCTCTTCGCCGGCCGTATTTCGGCGCGAAGGTTTTCGAACGTTTCTTTGCAACGATACACGTGTAGTTTATTAAATAATTGACGTCCTATTCACGATCGAAAGATCAAGAAAATGTGTTCAGATTTTTGGGGAACGGAGTTTTATTGGATGGGAGCGTAACGTAAATGTAAATTCAAGTATAGATATTCATAAAAATACAAATACAAGTGTGAATAAAATTTAAAATGTAAACGTAAATATAAATAATATTTCTTTTAATACTACCTATGATTCAAATCAGACTCGGAAAACAGATTTTATTGAAATTGAAATGAATTTGGAACTAGAAATGAACTAAAATCAAGTTACAATTACTGTAATTGATATCTGGATAATTTCTTCGTTTGTTGTACGAAATTCTTCAAATCGCAGATTTTTCTCCTCTTCTTACTCCAAGTTTGATGTTATAAATAACCTTTATCGCATTGCGTCGATACTTTGTAAAAATCCTAAAAAAAATGTATTTGAATTTTGTACATAGACTTTCACGATTGAGTGCATTTTCAAATTTATTATAAACACATGCGTAAAATGACATCTTGAATTTAATTTCGAGTCTCCGATTTTATGTTAGACGTGCATTTAATATTAAAGTACAAGGAATAAAAGAATAAAATCCGTAGTAAAACATTTAATAAAGAACACGAGCTTTTATTGATACGTTTGACGAAAAATCGAAGAAAGAAAAGTTTTACTGTTTTAAATTATTTTTTGTGACCTCAAACAAATCTGTATTACATATACCGTATGTACTGTTAACTCGATTTCAGTCAAAAACAACACGTGCTCTCGTTCGAGGTCGCCATTCAATTCGCAACTTTTTTTTTTTTATAGAAATTTTACAGATTTAGAATTTAGTCAGTCTCTATGTGGAGATCGTTATATAGAGATTTACAGTAATAGACTTTTATATAATGATATTTGCAACACGATTGATGTAAAACAGAAGAAAAAAGTAGTATAATTTTAAATTGTAATTTAATTTTGAATTCGAATTTAAAACACTTGTAGTTTTTTGTTATTCACTCTAGTAATTGTAGTTGAATAGCATTTATATTTTATTACTCATATAATAATTTGATATTATTAAATTCAACAATTAAGAAATAATTCTTTTTGTAATGTGAATTTTTGTATTTATATTTTATAATTTACTTAATAATTCGATACTATTATATTAAATAATTAATAATTCTTTCTGTTATATATATATAGAATATAATATATTATATAAGATACATAAGATATATGCAATAATTGGAAGAGCATAATTGAATCAATAACAATGATAAGTTCTCGATACACTGATCTGTTAGTAACAAAAAAAATCATATAAATATCAACTTATCATTGCCATTTTCTGGTATTGAAGCAATCCCGACTCACATTATAATAATCATCAAAGATGATCGTGCACCGCGTAACGGGTGAGAAAATTCTATAAGAAAAGCTGCAAAAGTGTTAAGAAAATTTCAATCTAGAAATATTTAAGAAAGAAGATCTTCGCGTTTGTATCCATCATTGCCCTGACGTTCACCTCTTGATTTGAATCACGATTACTCAACACGTTTTATCGGACTTCGAACTTCAGGAATGTCAGACGGCGAAATGTTAGAACGCGAGATACAGAGCTCACCGTCGAAAGGGTTAACAAGAGTAGGTGAAGGTGAGACGAAGGGACAGGTCAGAGAGCGTAGGGCGGGGATGAAAAGCGTCAGAGACGTTTCGTTTTCTTCGAGACGACGATACGTACGTACGGCCGACGGCGAATGGAAGCGACCCCGAATCGTGGAAGCGATAAAGCAAGACATTAGTTTCATGGACTGGAAGAGAAAGGGGAAGCGAAAAACGAGAGAAACTGACGACGAAGAGAGAGAAGGAGAGAGAGTGTGAGCGGCCACGGATCCTGGACGTTCTCCAAACCTACAAAAACTAACCGGTCGTGTTCTTCGTTGTTATTGGTGCCGTTCATACAAAACCAAGATTTTAAAGTCGGCAACAAACTGCCGGAAAACTGGGACGGCGCAACGATTTCGCCGGTCATGCCTCGTGCTCAGTCGTTCGTTATTAACGTTTCACGACTTTTCAAACCCGTTCGAGCCTTTATTCTGTCTCCCTCGCTGACTTTATCTTCTGCCCTTTATCAGCCCGTTTATCCCTGTTTCGCGCGACGAGCGTGCGCTCTGTGCCAGGTGGAAAGCGGAAGCTGTAATGCCAAATTGGAGAGAGGTCGCTCGTGCATTGAGACAACTTCTCTTTCCATGTTTTATAGCTCAAGATTCTGCTCCTTCCTCTTTGTCTTGGGGGATCTTCGTCAATTTCGCATGAACGTGATGAGATTCCTGACGAAAATATATATATATATATAATTAATGTAATGTGTGCGAGGGGGCAAGAGATGGTTCTTGGTAACAAAAATATAAGAAAAAATGAAATTTTTTCACGCGAGAGTTGACCTTTCGAGAAAACCAAATTTGAAAATTTTTCATCGAGTATACTTGAGCTAATTCTGTACCTGGCAAAGATAGAGAAAGAATAATTAATACGTTATTCTATAAGATGTGAAAATAAATCGAAAACGTAGAAGGAGTTTTTGCACACGAGACAATTTTTAACGAAGCCTATTCACAGTCGATTTTCTTGAAAATGAAGCTTTAAACGAAACAATTTCAATATTTCTATATTTCCTTCTGCGAATTATTCTGTTTTCTCGCGTCTGGAATTATACTTGGTAAATTTTCAAGCTCGATTTCTTCGAAAAAGAATTCTATTCTTCGCTTTCGTGTAAAATCACATCCTCGCTGATTGACTGAAGAACGTAGTATTCGAATCCAGAGCACGTGCATTTGCACAAGGTGTTAAAATTGGTATAAATCATAATAAATATTCAAATGCGTTAAAAATTATTTTTGTTGTTACGATCGTGTCGTTACAACAAAAATCGAACTCTAAGCAACTCCGAAAATCACTGTACATGTTATAATAATTTGTGATATCTCGATCGAGTTTCGACGAGACATCTCGTTTTTATTACAAAATATATAAACAATTTCTCGGGGAAAATGGAGTAAATTTCTGTAATTTGGCGAATCGGTGTATCATAATACTTAATGGTCTCAGTTTCACCGAGTATCGCAATTGTGGCTCGCGTTCAAATTACGCTCTAAATTACAGTTTATAATCGCCTCTAGACGGAACAAGCATGAAACTAATCCTGAAACTTGTTTCAGGCTAGATCAGACGTGTTTACTCGGTCTAAACGAAGGCTCGAACATATTTGTCGATGTCTGAGCTTCCAAGTTTCGAGAGTTATTGGGACAGAGTGCAGGATCATATGAAATAATATCTGTCTGTACGCGTCATTTATATCGTGCAGTATATAACAATTCGTTTGCGAATTTAAAATATAGATATCTCGGGAAAGATTTAAAGAGAATATCGAGAAAGATTACCTTGAGAGGCAAGATCTTGCTCGGAGCAGTTGCAAGAAATTCTTCGATTCTACTTTTTAATGACAATGGGAGCAGTTCTTTTCCCATCTTCTTCGAATTACTTTTCAATGATAATTAAAACAGTTCTTGCCCTACCATTAAAAAGTAATCTGCCGGATCTCTGGAAATTCTCTTGAAATCGTTCGTTCTTTGATTTTTCTCGGTTTTCTCTCTCGAGCTTCTAAAAGTTTTGAGTTCGAAATGCAAATTACAAAAATGCTTCGTTATAAATTACACAAATACTTTCGCAAGAAAAGACTTTTTTTTTCAGAAAAGAAAGGCGTATCGTTAAGACCTGAAAAGAAAAAAATTTCAAGTTCTAAATTCTTGTCTCCCTTGACCATCGTGATCATCAGCAACAGGACTTCCGCTTGCCATCTTCGCTTGCTTCTTCTCCATCTTCATCCACCTCTCCTTCCTCCGCCGCTTTCACTCCAGTTTCTGCGGATCTTCGTCTTCTCCCTTTGAAAAAGCCTTTTAATGCCGTTATAATGAACGCCCGGCCGCGATTGATACCGATACTGAAGCGAGACAATGGTCCGGCCGCGATCGATCCCGTGTGCATCCTGGTTACGCTCCTCCGAGACAATGCAAATGAAACGGAAGCCGTGACTGCCGCACGGCAGGAAAAAAATTTATGAGCATTGTCCCGCTGCTTACCGCGCGCGGCGCTGATTCGACGAATAAAACAGACGAACGCCCAATGGAAAATGTGGATCAATGACGATCCGGGACGAAGGTGAGCCTGCTACCCGGAGTCGGGCTCAATTTAATTTGACACACCGATGTTCGCCAATGTTCCCCGTGAATGAGAACGAACAGGGGCATTTTTCCCTCCCTTCCGCCCTTGTTCCGACCTCTTTCACCCTTTCACGTTGCCGTGGACGAGATATCTCGCCAATATTGTGCTACCGACGAGATGTCTCGTTTCGTGTTTTCACGATTTCACTTCCTTGGTTAGTTAACCTCCTAAACGTTTTGTCTTATTTTGAGAATTGTGCACTGGTGTGCTTAATTATTTCTAGACGAAAACACAGTAAATACACAGTAAATTATAACAAAATGACAGATTCTTTTGGCGTTTCTTTGAAAAATTTTTAATTCTACATTGGTATTTACAGAACTTTTCTTTTCTTTTCTCGAGGATCATTCCGTAAGAAAAACCATTAAAAGTTCAAAATGTGGAGAAAAGAACTTGAATTTCCATCAATTCATAAAAAGAAATAAAAGATCAAATATTTGCAAAAATTAAAATGATCAGAGATAAATTAAATTTGTTTTTACATTTGTTTGCATTGATTCTTTGTTTGTTCTGTTGCCTTGAAATATTCTAAAATGTGCTAAAATTACAAATACATATAATTTTTTTACCTACATTTTACAATAAATAGCACTGTTTTATGCAGTGTAATAGCATTGTTTTTCTACACGACATAGCTTTGACTAGGTTTTACGAAAGGGTTGATCGACATACTCTTTGAGTTTCGTATTAAATTTTTTACATATCGTGTACGACAGATAACTCGTAAAATTGTCTCGTAAAATTGAGTTATATTCGAATGGATATAATATGATGCAAGGTCGAATAAATATGTATGATTATCGTTAATTTTGATAAAAAGGAAATATCTCGTATGAAAGGTACTAATCCTAATACGTACAATCTATGCAGTTATACACGGCAGTATCACGACAATATAGAATACCAATTTAAAATCTCTTTTTTCTCTCCATCACTGTATTTCTTAGTTCGATACAAAACTAATCGAGTATTTGATCCCAGTTGCAACAATTAACAGTCTTCGAGAATCTGTCGAAAAGTATCAATTTTTTTTTTAATTGAATCGCGCCCGGCGATCGCCGAATATGATACGACACCTGCGAACGTTGCCTGTGTATAAGTGACAACGGAGAGAAAAAAAAAAAAGGCTCGAATTAGATTAAAAATTGACCACGCGCTGTTGAAAAATTTGATTCCGTTCTCAATTAAAATTTATCGTTGAACTTGCAACAAGTTCGTTACTGCATCCTGAATTCCCTGCATTTTCGCTTCGAGAGATTCGCTTCCGTATATGAAGATTCGTATTTTTGTCCGATAATTAAAATTTTCCATGTAACTCGCGTTCGTTCGCGCGCACACGCGCATGTGTGTATGTATCTGTGTGCGTGTGTGTGTGTGTACGTGTCGTTCCCCCATTGCGAAGCTTTATTAATGCAAACAACAGTAATAAATTTTGTATGGCACGGACGTCGTGCCATTATAAAGCAAACCGCGTTGCTTTCATTATAACCCGTTTTTTTAAAAGAATCGTACCGGGCAAGCGTTAAATTCACTGAAAATATATTGTCCAGAGATACGAATTCATTTTTATTCTAATTAGAACGGTCGGGCTGTAAAGATCGAGTGCATCGAAAATATGCCTTTGTCGCGGTTCGTATGAAAATACTTTTTTTTTTCTTTTGTAGAATTTTTTCGCGGAAATTTAATAAAGACGCGCAATTAAGTACATCAGTCTGCTTCAAAATTACAAATGGATGTAAAGTATAAATTATACAAATAAACGTAAAATATAAACGCAATAGAAATCATCGGTCATCCCTTGATCAAAGTCTTTCTTAAGGGTTCATCGAAATAAAAATTAACGCATACGTTGTTACATGTGAGGCACGGTATTTCGTCCTGTGTATCATACGTGATGCGCAATGTTGATCAAATCAGTAACAGTCAACGAATTTGATTTTGTTGTACTATTCTAAAACGAAACTCGCGTTTACCTATCAAAAATTATAAAATACACCAGTCATATTTAAGACATGGGCAATAAAAACCCGACCAACGCGAAGTTTCGTTATTTCCTTCGTCCTAGTTACTCGTTTCCGATTTTTTTACGACGAACGTACGTAAAAAAAAAAGAAAAAAAAATGGAAGAAGAAAGAAATTCGTCGCGCGCTCGTTCGAAATTTCGGTACGAGCGAAACAAGACGAAAAGAGAAGAGAAGAAGGAAAAAAGTGCGGGAGGGGGGAGGGGAGAAAGTCAAAGAAGTACTACACGATGACCGAATCGAGGCGTCTCGTTAGTTAAATGTCGTTCATACGGAGCCGCAAATGCTGCTATTAATATTAAACGGGGCCCGGGTGCCACTTTCAAAGGGGTTCGCCTGCTCGCGCGAGCTGCTGCCAGCAGCGCCCTTTCAAAAGAGCCCTTACGGGCCAATGAACCTATGCAAGAGTGTGAATAGAAACACTTCTGAAATTAATGTTCCGGAATGTCGACGACCGGCTGACCCGTATATCGAACGTACGCGGATCTGCGTACTCACTCGAAGGAATTTTTGCCTTGCAGCGACGCTGCCAAAGGGCAAGGATCGATTCGTGATCGATGCAAACGCGCGCGAATTTTTAAAGCCGCGTCGATGTACGAAATTGTAACCCGCACCGACTTATCGCTGCCTTCGAGAAGCGATTTTCTATTTCATTAATCTTTGCCCGATCGCGAGGATAAGTCTGCCATTTTTTTAATCGATCCTCGTCGAATACACGACTCGCTCTGGATCGATGTCATTTGCATTTTAACTTTCTGTCATGTTTGTGTGTGCGAGTCACTGCAGATAATGATATTCATTTTTCTTTTTGTTTTACTATTCTGTTGTCGTTTTATTTCCTTGTTTTTTCTGAATTACAATAGCCTTCGTACTTCAGACGATATTTATAGATTAAATGTTTAAAGCAACAACTATATAACTTTGGTAGGAATTACATGGCAGTGTTGTACTTTGTTCAATACATGCATATAAGTATGTAGTTTGTTTCGTGCCAACATTTGCGTTTTAATGCGAAACTTTGAGTGTTAACTTGGGATTATTTGTTATGAGAAAGCTTAATATCATCCTGACGTTTCTAAACGTATAAAAATATAAAAAAAATCAATGTTACTCTAATACATCTGATCAAACTACATCCACCTTCATTCATCCAAATAGGTAATGAGTTATTTTAAATAATAATTCTTAATTATTCACTTCTCTCCATTATACATATATTATATTATCTATCATTATTCAATATTTCTATCCGAAATTGTAATACTGAAAGTAAAGGAGACACTAAATCCTATCTAACTCCGAGTCAAAACATACACGTCTTCAAAAAATTTAATTCAAAACGAATATGTTGAATATTTATTTCCACGAAGTACTAGAAAAGAAGAAAAGGAAAATAAAAATACACGTTAAAGAGGAAATTATGAGATTAACTGAAGGAAACAAAATAAACACAGAGAAACGAAATGAACCGTACAGATGTGTGTCCGATACGACATAGATGGAGAGGCTTAATAAAAAAAACAAAATCTTTGCCAATAACTTTCACGAGTCACTCGTTTAACGCCGGCATATCCATATTACGCGTTAAATACTCCGCTCACGTTTCTGGTGGATCGCTCTGATTGCCGCATTGTTCAACGACCTCTCCGAGTGAACGACGGGCGCAGGGCTGAACGCAGCGTTTTAACGTCGAACACGCAACGCGGGGAAACGCCTGTCCTAAAATTCCCAGAATGTGGATGATAATTCGTCCCTCCTAACGAGTTTTCGCAATTTAATTTCTCGGCGTGTTGCACAGGTACGTGCGCGCACGCGCGTGTATGTAAACAAGATGCAACGATGTGTTTTATCGCGCATTCGTGCTAACCGCAAATGGCTTCTAAGTGCGCGTTGAAAATTATGAAATAGTATCAACGTGGCCGATAAAATGAAATACAGGGGGTAGAAATGATCATCGACGGAGATAAAGCAGAAAATTATGTTACTTAACTCGTTGCGCTTGACTCCTTGTAATTCCAATCTTTTTTTGTATTGGCGAGAACTCACAAGTGCAAAATTCGATCGACTGTCTTTTAGCTTTTAGGACTTTTCTTTCATCATTTTTGAACCACTGGTTTTAATTTAGTGTTATCAAATTATAATTCATTTGTACCCAGCGATCGTCGTGGTAATTAATAAAAACAAACGTAATAGTCGAAATTGGCGATGTCAATTATTACAAGTAAATAATAAAAGTGTGAATAATCAAAATTTTTGATTGAGCGAAATACTTCGTATTGCAATATTTTGCAATATATATATTTTGTTGCATAATTCGTTTGTTAGGATGAAAATTAAGGTATATATAAAATTTCACGGAAAACAAATTTTCCAAAAGTTATGATAATTGTGTTATTATCCTAAAATGCATGCAAATCATATTACTAAAACTATTATTTTATTAAAATTGTAAATAGTTTCATTCTCTTAATATCAAAAGGCAGAAGGAGAAAGAAATATACATTCAACTTTTATGTCGAACTATCAAAGAGAATTTTAATATCGAAACGATAAGACATTTTTCCCCTTATATAAAGACCATTAAGAAAGGCTCAACGAAACTGCTCCTGATGTCATATACGCAGACTATAGTAGCTGATTTTCGTATTTTTATTGCAATTTTAACAGACTATATCAATCCTTAACTTATCCTTAAATATCATTAAACATTGAGAGACGTGGCAACTTAGCAAAAGTTTTAATATTACTTAATTTTTGAATTTTTCGTTTCATTCAACTTTACTATCCATCCCTATCAACGAGAATGCAAAAATTATAGGATGAAATTAAATTACCGAAATTTTAGCAATCTAATTACCACACTTGATTATATTGATATTAAACAACTGAATAAATAAATAATTATTTTAAAAAGTTACATTAAGACTGTATTAGATTGTATAGATTAGATTGAATTAAACTCATTGTGATCGCTTGATTAGATGATTTTACCTGGGTGCTCAGATCGCTGTTAAGATCACATTTTTTTAATCATCTTCGTGAAAATATTCGCGTAAACGTCTACAATCGACAGTCATCTATAATTCAACTCCAATTTCAGCGTTACTGTTATCATTATTAAACCTCTTGATACTTGAAATTGCCAAAACTCTAAAAGTTAATTAAGAATGCATTCATTTTTAAATATTCCATCGAAAGGTGTATCTCTTGATAAAGTTGCTTAAAGTATTCTAATACGTTATCCTCTTTGAACCTCTAATAACTAAACCAATTATTTCATTATTGATTATATTGATTATTTTATCATTTGTACAATACTTTGGCGAGAGATAGCCAAATGCATTTAAAACACCGTTCGAAACACCGTTGCAATTTTCATTTGAGATATACGACGATAAAACTAATTGCGGACTGTTACGCAACGATATATAATATTTACAAGCAAGAGTGGAAAGTAGAACAAGTCAACGATAAAAGCAAGTCGGGAGTCGGAGCAACCGCGAATCGCGCGGAGATGTAATAAAGTGTTCTCGTTCGCTATCCACCGAGATTGAAAAAAAAATTAAAAAAAAAAAAAAAAAAAAAAAAAAAAAAGAGAAAGAAAGAAAAAGAACAGAAATATTTGCGCAACCACCGGGGACTGTTTCGTAATCGTAAGAAGGAGAACTTTTGATGAAAGAATTGTGAAATAGACTTCGTACTGGTTTTAACGTTCTCGCGAAAATTGGCTTTCTTCTACGTCCCGGGTAACTTACGTGCTGTAAAATCTCGGGAGGAAGTTTATTGGACTATTTCAATCGCACTTTTACAGTTTCTTTCTTGTACAGGAAACTGGTTGGCAACGAAAGAACCTGAAACTAATAATTATGAAGTGAGTGTTAGAAAATTGTATCAGTCAACAATTTCGTATAGTTTACATGCATTTATGAATGGTACGAGTGTCCATTAACACTGCAGCTATTGTTATCGTTATATTTGAGTTGAGTTTATAAATAAATCCAAAGATATATGTACATAGAAATATTTAATAGGAGAATGTATTTCATAGAGATCAAAAAAGTATTTAAACAGACAATTAATTACTCATTGTACTAATGAATTTCTACATTGATGTACAGTTGAGATTAGTGTTTCTACTAAATATATGTCTGCAATAGATATCTTGCAACTTCTATATAAAGTTACATCTTTAGATTGGTTTCAAATTTTAACAATGTAATCGTGACAATCGTATTTCGTCAGAGTATTATTGAAATTTCAAAATGTTTTTTCGTAATAAATAAAATACATTCGTAACTCCATACTTATATCAATTTGTTGCATATTCTTGAACGTAAATTATACGAAACTATTAATTAATACAATTTTATGATGCTTACAATGTAATTGCTCACGTATAGAAACTTTTTACGAACATGTTATATTACGCTATGTTAAATTTCATAAAAGTATGACAGAATATAACGTATGTTGTAATATTATCATAATAAACATATACTGCATGAATACCAGTCATCAATGGTATTGAAATTCATCGTAAACATTAGAATAAAACAAGAAATTCTTGTGCGTGTCTTCGCAGTAAAAGATACCAAATTTTCGAAGCGTGAAATAGCTATCAACGCATTGACAAAAATTGTTATTTCAATTGTTATGGATTGGATTGGATTTCGCATTGTCGTTGTTTTTAATCGCCGTTCGCGAATAAAATTTGCTTGACCGAAGCTTTTACTTCGGCGAATAATTACGCCGTCTTACGCTCGACGTACGACAGAACACTGAATTGCGTGGCAATTCGTTGAGACACCTTGTCGACGCATCAGCCGGCCGTTTCCAGTGAATATTACATCAAACGTTAAATGCGAGTTGGCGTATCCGAGAGCACGTTTCCGACGCGGCACGCGCTCGTCCTGTGCATTCTCAATTTAATGCCACGACCGTCCTAAATATGGCGGGTTCCTTCTTCCTCCGTGGCAGGCGGGATTGGAAATTCCAAGCGGCCGGGAGGAAGACGAAGGAAGTGCCAGGAGACTTCCGTTTGCCAACCGCGAACCCCGTTAGCTCTCGGCTACTCCTTCGAGAATAGAATCCAATTTAAGCATGGCACGATTCCCAGGTCGTGATACCGAGCCTGCCTAACTGCCGCGCCACTCGCCAGCTACTTCTGCACCCGAAATGCACCAGTAAGATATACGTCTCTGGATATTCCGGCTTGTAAGTGTCGAGGAACGCCGCGCGTAGTTGAAAAGCAAATACGTATTGTATATATA
>KQ435691.1:301042-315697 GCA_001276565.1 Melipona quadrifasciata | reverse complement strand
GTACATTCACGAAAATAAAAAAGTATTTACAACATAAATTATATAACAATGTCAATTATGCGCACAATTTGCGACATTTCATCTAAATTGTTGTATTTGCAACAATACAATGTAATTAAACAAATTAAACAAATATAACACGTATATGTTGTATTACATATTGTGTTATTGTGTTACAACACATACATACAATTAAAAAGTTAAATTAAATACGAAATACAATTAAATGCAATAAATATAAAACTTTACACAATAAAGATTCTGTGAATGTATTAATATTTTGTATTGTTGTGACACGTGTATAACATGTGTATAACATGTTGTATTGCTACGTTACAGAAAATTAAATTATATTGTAAAAAGTTAAATTAAATACAAAATACATTCAAATTGAAATTAAATACAATACATGCAAATGTAATTACATGTAATAAATATAAAACGTACTTTGTACGATAAAGTCTCTGTTAATATATTAATATATTGTATTATAAAATATATGTAAAAGACAATTCACGATAAGTGCTGAATATTAAAATTAAAAGTGTCCAAAGATTTTTATGCTCACGAAAGTGACCTGGTTTTACGAACCTGGTTTTTCCTCTGTTTTATACTTTACAAACACCTGTGGCAACATGTTGTTTCTCTTCTATACGTGTTGAGGGTAACAAAAATTTGCTGTTTTATGCTGGATAAATACTATGGTGGTATTTCAAACGTACAGCACTTGCTGCACACTTGATTGGCTAATTCCAGATTGTCGAGAAATCTGTCATGTACTAACATGTGGATTGCATTCATATGACAAAGTGAGTAAAAATAAAAATTCATTTCCAAGTAATTCAAAAGTGAAATATCCGCGGAGGGGGTTAACGTAAATTAAATATTTTTGTAAATTTTGAGAGTTGTAAATTACCACTAAGATCAAGAGTTTTAGTTACTGTTTTAATTACTTATTTATATATATAGAATAATAAATAATAGATTTATAGGAAAATATTATTATACTTTGGTGAGCTTTGAGTGTCTGAAGGAAAAAGGGAATAAAAATCTCAAAATTTACAGGCATAGTAGTTTAATATAATTTATAAAATTGCAAACGGTATTAATACGAAACCTAAAGAAAGCCCTTGATTCCATTTGTGTGTTTCATCGTTTTAGCGTTTAGTATTAACCATTTTGTTACTACATACTAGTCACGACATAAGTATTTCTTCGAAGATAAAAATAGTTTTGCACAATAGATTTTTTTAATTATAGATACACACTATTTAAAATTAAGCTAAAATGTGTTTTATAATACCTTATAACGTTGTAATTGCGATTGTGCTTTTCATTGTTTCAAATGGTTCCATATTTTCAAGCTCGTCATTTATTTCCAGTTATTAGGGGCTGCATAATAGCTACGTTTTTCATCCTGACATTAATGTGTATAATAAATATACTATCCTGTAGTAAAAGCAATTTAAAATCGCGTTCAATATCAAAAGTAGTAATAACATTAACATCAACCATTAATAACCAGTTATTAATGAAACAGAGTACAACACGATAAAATGGGATTATTTAGTAACAATGGTATAATAAAATTTAATGATTTTGTTCTTTTTCGCACAAGTAAACAATTGCACGATATTAAATATATATGTGCAGCATAAATTCTACTATAGATATTTATATTCGATGTCTTAAAAGCAATAAGAATAAATGTTTCATCGGGTATCTTTCGATCTTGAGAATATAAAATAATCAGACTGTTATTTGAAATTTTGTTTTATATGGACATTTGTCGTGTTATACGCTCATACAAATTCCACGAAATATAATTCGAGCTTTCAGAAATTTACTTGAGTAGAGGCAATAGTGAAACTATCAAAACCACAGTAGACATTTACTGTCAACGACAATATTACATCCTCTCGATTCGTTATAAAATATATTACACGAAAGTTGCATTTTCGCAATATGAAAAAAAAAAAAACGGGGCTTAATTCGTACGATTTGTCGCGTTATGTGAGGGACTCGTGCAAGTTTTACGCTTTAATTGTCGGCAGTTCTAACGTTAAACACAGGGTACTCGGCGAGTTTTAAATTGCACACCAAGCAAATCGCAATATCGCAAATTCCGGCGCAGTTTAATGACGACGGAATGGCTTTGTAATCATTGAAAAGAGACAAAGACGCACGCTCGTCGCACGAACGAGGAGCGACGTATCTCGCTAAAAAGCGACGCGAAGGGAAATTCTGTTCATCGGGAAATTAGAGAGCAATCCACGAATCAAGGCTTAACGAATCCCGACTCTCTATAAATATTTAGCGTCAGCTGTTACTCCGGTTTTATAGTTCGTTCGTTTCACGGTGCTCGCGGAGAGGAAAATTTTCACTTCGAAATTCTTCGCGTTTCAAGATCATCGCTCACCTTCTCGGTAAATAATTTAACCCGTTAACTGTGCGTTCGACGAACACGTCCGTACGATTTTTTTTTTCTCTTTTTGCTTTTCAGACGGAAAATTTAGCGAAAACCAAATTAAAAACTGAGACAGTTTGCGATATTTGTGAATATTTATGAACAGCCAAGGAAATCTGAATGTTAACCGGATTGTTCGACCGTGTTTGTTTCGTTCACTGAATGCAGCGTGATTTTTATGCATTTCTATGTATTTATGCGAAATTTAAAAATTCAATAACGCACAGAATGCATGTAATATGAATGCAAAAGTATGTAAAATATTTGAAGCATTAAGCTATTTAATGGTTGGAACAAGCGTGAGTTTTCGTAATTGAGTTCAAGAGTTTGCATAAAAATCTACAGTCTATTTATTATGTTTATTTCTACAAAAATTATTCAGAAATTATACGTGTAAATAGTTTGAAGCTCCAAAAAATTATTTGAAAGAATTCGTTATCGGAAAAAATGCCATCGAGAAAGTGATTACTGTCAATTAAAGCGATTACATCGAAGTAAGTTGAGCACGACATTTAAAAAATTACTAATCGTCGAAACGCTTTACAATGTTTCGTTTGAAACATAACGATAAAGATCCTATTTTTATTTCATAGGTATAGAATGTCCTTTGTACGCATTTTCCTTTTTCTCAATGTACACTTGTGTATTTTAGTTGTTACATTTTTCGAAAATGTCAAATTTTTTATTCGTAGCGTTCTTCAACTTGCTGGTTCAATTGTAGCTCTCCGAAATTTATTTTAAAAATAGAATATTTACGTATTTGCTCATAATGATTGCACATCGGTTTGATAATATTTTTGGCAATTTTTTTTTTATTGTATTTAAAAGAAAAACAAAGATGAATAAAATTATTAATTCGTCTTCTTTTTCAAGTATTTAAGTTTTGTCACTCTCTTTAAATAAGAAAATTATTTGTAGTTATTTAAATGAAGAAATTGCGTACGATTTATATTATTTTTGTTTACAATAATATTCACTTTACAATAAAATTTTGTTGCAAAAATAAAAGGAAATAATAAGTTTTATTTCAAAAAAAAAAAAGAAACAAACTGCATAAAGTTTGTTGGCAGATGGCTAATATTGCAGAATTGCATTTCTCTGAAATTCAAAACATTTAAAATGTTTGCCTAGTTGCTCAGCAACTGTCACGTCGGTGATATTTCTCTCTTTTTTTTTATCAACTCTCTTTGTCAAAGCAAATATACAGGAACAAATTAAATTTCTAGTTTATTATCTTTCTCCGCGTTTCGTCCCTCTTGTTTTTCCTTTCAATGAAATTATTGACCTTTGAAAAAGAACCAACTATCATGCCAGTTGTCATTTAATTGAATTTGATTGCGAGCTCTGTTCGCCCTGCGTGTGACGAGTATATCCGTCGTCTCTTTATTTCACCTACAAAATTAACAAGTTAATAGAAACCTCGTGCGTGACACGTGAGTGAAACAAAAGTTCTTAATTAACTCCCAGTCCTTTTGCTCGTGTCAAAAAATAAAACCGAATAGAATTTTTACTGAATTTTTCACTGAATTTTTACCATCGAAAATAACGCGAGACACCTTTTTTTGATGCGAAATGAATATACGATATTTTTTGTTTAAGATGGATTTATTATGTTATATATGAACCGTTCTGTTCTATAACCTTCTTCCATCTCTCAGGAAGCCTCATTATGCCCTCTTTCCAAAATTGTTTAAGTTTACTCTTGTACAATATTCATCTAGGTGCGTTTTTATTTCGCTTATGGATTTGAAAGATTTACCACGGAGAGAATTTTTTGAGGAGAGGAACAAGTAGTAATCGGATGGAGCAAGGTCTGGGGATGAGGTAGAACGTCCCAGTCAAACTGTAATAATTTTTGCCTTACGGCTAACGCAACATGCGGTCTTGCGTTGTCGTGATGGAAAACGACGCCTCGTCGGTTCGCCGATTCTGGCCGTTTTTCTGCTACTGGCTGCTTTCAATTGATCCAGTTGATTGTAATATTTGTCAGCATTGATCGTATCATCTTGGGGAAGGAGCTTGTAGTACACTACACCTTTCCAGTCCCATCAAATGCACAGAAGAACCTTCTTCGGATCAAGTCCAGGCTTTGCAACGGTTGAAGGTCTATTTTCCTTGGACCAAGTGCGTTTTCGTTGCACATTTTGGTATAAAATCCAAGTCTCGTCTCCAGTGACAAGCCTCTTTAAGAAAGGATCCCTTTCATGTCGCTGGAGAAGCAAAGCATAAGGCCGGTCTCTGTCAATAGGTGTGGAACCCAAACTTCATATCGATTCGCATATTCTATCTTGATTAAATGCTTATGTACCGTTTTCTTGGGAATATTAGTGGCATCCACTATCTCACGCACGCTATATCGTGGATTTTCAGTGAGCACAGTCTTGATAATGTCCGTATCAGTCGTTGCTGAGCGGCCGCTGCGGTCTTCATCTTTCAACTCGAAATTGCCAGCTCTAAATTTCTTAAACCAATTGCCGACGGTCCTAATAGTGGTAGTACCACTCTTGTAAACGGTGAAAATCTCGTCTGCAGTGTCCTTTGCACTATTGCCTTTTTTAAAGCAATGAAGCGCAACATGCCGCAAATGCATCTTTTGGCTCTCCATATTGAACGGTGCAGAAAAAATTTTAAAAGAGACATTGTCACCAACGAAACGTACTTTGAAAGAGCTCTGGGACGACTGAGACCGATGCCATAAACGGCAAAGAGATAAGCCTGCATGTTTATATAAACACAGCCACTTAGTCACTCATAGCGTGGCGCGGAAGAAACTTATGGGACAACCTAATAGATACTATCAAACAGCGTGTCTTCTTGAATTCGTCTTTCTTGATTTCGTAAGAGAAAACTATACTTCTACTTCAAAAAAAATAATGCGACTGCACACGCATTGTCGCGTGTCTTCAAAAAAAAAAAATGATCGTGAATACAATGTTTTCCTAACTTCAATTAAAGAGAAAATGTGGCTTGTTGCGAATTACTCGAACCGTGTAGTTAAGCTAAACGAAAAGAAACAATGAACTTTCCCCTCAACTTCCATTTCTGTTATACTTTGTGAGCTTCGATTGAAAAGCTTCGCTCACAATCAGACAATGAGAGGGGAAGAGCTTTGTCCATTGGATACAGAGATCGCGCGATTTCACTCTGCGTAAAAGGCGCGTGTGATATTTTCGTTTTTTGATATTCCATTCTCCCCGCTCATTATTTGCATCTGACATCCAGCTTTTGTGTTTCGTTTAATTTCGTTCGTTTTCTCGTCGTTTATATATCGCCGAACGAATCACTGGAGATTATATTTCGTTTGATTAAAATGTATATCGCAACTTCTAAGTAACGTCGTGACACGGAGAGCGCGATTGTATTTATCGATGTTTCTATATACAGGAAATTTTCGATATTCTGTCAGATTGTACATCGTCCATATATATATAATCGAAGGTATTATTCTTCGTGCAGGAATAAGTTGACGGTTTCGAGTAAAATCTGTCCAGTTGTATTAATACGAGTATGTCTAATTGACATTAATGTTGAAATATTGTTTTTGATATTTGTTAAATTTGATGTTATTAATATCGTTTCAATGAAAGTTTTCACAAGCATTGATAAGTTCTCTGTTGCAAACTTTGAGACAGGAGATGAAATTAATAATATTTATTTTTAATGTTACTAATATTACTTGATATTATTTTTCTTAATTCCTTTATTATAACATTTTGTAAGCCGTGATAAGAGTTTTAAAATTCGTGACGGAATATGAAATTAACACTTTGAGAATATATTTTTTAATACTTTTATTTATATCTATTATTTTATCTGTTATTTATATTGTCTGTTAGTCGAATAATTGACAAAAGTCGTAAAAATGGAAAATTAGTATAATTTTGCTCAATTAGTACATATAGGTGTACATTCATATTTCTTCTTTTTCTCAGTTTTCTATCGGACATGTGTCACACGAGCTTGTGATCTATACTCACTTAAAATGATATGCAACGTACAGGAAGTATAAAATCTGCATTCTCTTCCTTCAAATATACAAAATTGACGTATATATGCAATGTCTTGTAATTTTATCCACCATTGTATTCTTGTGTCATTTTCCAGCTATTCGTAAATGTTCATTTTACATTTTTTTGTTGTAGCCGTACCATCAGAATTATTATTATTATTATTATGATAAGTGATTTCAAGTGCCGTCACAATTATTATTATTAATTATTATTTCTGACTCACAAAATCAGAAAATCAGAAAATCGAGAATGAAATAACCAGAAAACTTTGTCAACCATCGGTGAATCGGTTTACGGATTTAATTAAGAAAATTGCGCGATCTCTCCGGGTGTCTGATATGAATTGAATGGGAAATTAATAAGAAAATGATACGCAGGAATCTCCATGAAGCGCTCGGCGAGACGAACTCATGGAAATAATAATCGCGAATTTAATTTCCACGAAACGCAGTGGGAACGTTGGGAGGGGAGGATAACTATTGGGAGAAAGCAGAAACTAGCCAGTGGAAAATAACATCGTCCCGCATAAAATCCGTGATTACTCCGATGTGCTTTCATTCTTTCGTAAAATTGAACTTTGCGCTTTCTTTCCCCTTCCGTCACCTCGGCCGCATTAAAGCATCGTTTAATTGCATCTACCTTGCTTACCTAACAGACTAAGGTGTACCTCGTCAGGAGATTTTCTTGTGAAACGTATCCTTTGAATCTAAAGTTTAATCCTGCCTTAAATTTTTGCAATCCAATCTGTTTACTTTATTTATTACTACCACTTTTACTACTTTCTTTGTAGCTATTTATGAAAACGATTCACAGTGTCTTGGAAAGATGTTCAATATAAAATCAGAATGATACAGCGTATCTACTAAGAATAACTCGTGAATCGTTCAGTAACATGTACACAAATTTATTTATGCAGGGATTATCTGTTCCATTATACGACAATTTCATTAATGTGATGTAATCTTTAAATTCATAAATCGCAACATAAACAAAAATTGAGGAAACGAGGAATTGGATAATCGAACGTGCATTTCACTCGTTAATTTTTCATAAGAAAATCTGATAATAGAATTGTGCTCGTTAATTCTACATGTGCGAATAATCGATAACGATATTGTGTTACACGTGCCAGTGAAGTTCATAATAATATGAACCGCCGTAATTATATTCTCTTGATGTAATTACACCGTGCGTCAACGACGTGGCGGGACTCGCGAATTAAACCGCCGCAGATTTTTGATTTTGCTGGAAATTGCGGAGCCCGAGGTAACTAACTATTCCATTGCAATTGGTTGCCGGCCAAATTAGTTTTGGTCAACTAAAGCGACTGAATGCACCGGAAAGGGCGACCGAATATCGTTGAGCATAATTTCGGTTAATGCGCAGTGTAGAATTCGTGCACGAATAAATAAGACGGTAATGAAATATTATTGACTTTGTGCTTTTATGTCACTTACAAGTTTTGAACAAAGATACGACATTTTATATGAACAAGTGCTCGTGAGACAAAAATAAAATAATAATTAATTACTTAATGATAATTAAATAAATTTAATGTCACATTATGAATTATAATACGTTTAGAATTTATCTTAAGATTAATATCTTCCCTTTCGTGTATGTATAGTCATTATTATTGTATTATAATAAATTATAATATTAAATTGTGTAACTACATATAATTATATTATTATATTTTGTTGTCTGTAAATTAAATTCTGGAATAACTGTCTCTTATAGTGTCAAAATTTCACTACTGCCGTTGCTTTACAATTTTAATAAATAGGTAAATAAGTTACTTCATCTCTGTTAATTATATTTAGAATAAATGTTTTAATACATTAAAGACTAACTAATCCAATAACACTATTATAAATAAATCTATAATAATAATCACTTCAACACTGGTACTTCAATATGAATAATCACTATATTTAACATAGCTATGTGTGATAACAACTATGTGATTTCAAATTTCAAAACGTTTCAAATTTTATCAATATAATCGTAGCAGTCGTCTCTCATGTATTGCAATGTTAGTAAAATTTCAAAATTGATTGATAATTGATCGCATGATGTGATCGTATACGTAACAATCAGTTTAGCAAACAAAAATTAAATTTACGATATTTCTGGAAGCTATTTAACGATATAAAATTCGATGGAGAAATCACGAGATTTTTTCATACATCTCGTTCGAACTTGAGATATTTTTTAATTTTAGAGAATTTATATATGGGTCGAAAATGACCAAAGAAAACACGCCGCTGGGGTTAAAGATTATCATGAAATTACGTTTTCACATCGATTTATCGTTGATCTATATTCGATAATGTTTCGAAGAAGGGGAGATGTTTTTTTTTTTTTTTTTTTTTTTTTAATTAACACGATCATGATGACCATGATGCGACCACGTCGATTGTCGAAAGCGAGAAGCGGTTTATGACAGCATTGTTTCACGAGTCGGTGATAGTTAACGACATGAATGATTGCCCGGCACATCAACCGTTTGTGCATCGAGCTATATATCTCATATGATTTTAATACGTCAATGTTACACGCATTGAAAATTGAAAAAATGATTTTGTGACATTAATATTATAACGCGCATCTCGTTAAAAGTTATTCACACGAAATTCGAAATTTAATTAGAGTTTGAAAATTGTTTCACTTTTAGAATTAAAATTCACATCCCATCGATATTCGAATAATGCGATGCAATGTGTCATAAGTATATTCATTAAAAATGATGATAATCAGATCGCGAATTTTTATGCAAATTCGTACTTTTTAAATGTAACTTTTGAAAATGTAATTCAAAAAAGGGAGAACCTTGTGTATTATATAATGTTTTTTGCAATTTTGCAAATTTCCTGCAAATGCGTATATATATACATATATGTTGTTTCAAAAATAGTTAAGAATTATGAACAAAAAGAATTAAAATAAAATATTAAACAAGTGCAAAGATATTAAAATAAAAAGTGTTGAAATTAAAAAGTTTGACTAAATGAGGTAATACCTACGAATTCGTTATAAATTACCGAATACTTTCGCGAGCAAACATAACATACACACGTATTTCTCTTGATACTGTAAGAAAAGGAATTCAAGGAACAGTCGGGGATATATCGTTTGCCGGAGTCTGAACGAAAAAGGATAAAATTAAAAGACTAAAAGCACTCTCAGAGGACACTATAATACTTGAAATCGATCGATCGTTCAGATAATAGAAGGAATTTGTCTGTGCGATTTCAGTCGACTTTTCTTGACAATTTCTCGATAATGACGAGGGTGTTCCACGAGGAGGAAGAGCTTCTCCCTTTTACTCCAGAAAATGTCCTTTAACCTTAAAATATTAAATTCACGGGAATCTTCTTATTATCAGTTATGGGACAATTTATTACATTGTACATTACTTTCTAGCCATTAAAAAGAATAATGCGACGTAATTTTAGTTTCACGTCTATCGTTCGATTATTTATTCTTATGTCTTGCACCAATTTCTTACACGGTGCACTATTATAGTATAATACAAGTATTAATGACTATAGTTTACAATTTATTAATATTCTTAATACTTTTTAATAGTATACTATGGTATACAATACGAAGAGAAGAAGGAAGAATTCAAGTGACTTAATTTTCTATTATTAGACTATACTATACTCTGTATCCAATTGTCTAGTAATATTATACCAAGCAATTGAACAAGATTAAAATTACTGTAAAACATAAACGTCTCATTTTCTTTCATTGCGTTTATGTTGCTTACAATTTATTATTCGAATTTTTTCGTTTATAAAATATCAAATTAATAACAATTGAAAAATATCAATTTGGTGGTATGAAATGATAGTATTCTTCAAATAATACAACTTCGTAGTACATTAAATGACAGTACTTTTCAAATAATACCGTAAATAAATATGAAAACGAACTGAAAAGAAACTTCCTTGTTAATGGCTTCATCGAATTGAGCAACTTTTCTGTTCAGTTAAACTTTATCGCACAGTTGAAGGGAAAGAACACCGGACGGCTAACAACGAAGCTTCATTATTAAATTAATACCATTGTTATTTTATAATTATCGTTCAATCGATAAATTTAAAATTTTGTGAAATTTTATCCACGAATAAATTAGTTAATTGCTGCGCAACAGAAATAAATATAATTAAAAATAACGAAGACGTACTAAATTGAAGATTGATACTCATTGTTAGTTTACTGCTATTTGTTTAAATTTTAATTATTGCACATTGCTTGTTGAATTTCTAATGTGTAATTTTTACCAATAGTTTTAAATTCTGAAAAATGCACGTGTACATATACACAGTTGATATCTATCTGTATAATTCCTTCCCAATTTCTTACAACTTCGATAACTTTCAGATAATTTTCCAAATTTACTCGCGTATAACGTAATACATTACATAAATAAGGATCCACTTAACCGAAGAAGAAGAAAAAACCACGTCGTAGCAACAAATATATCTGTACGCGATACAAATCCTTGAGTGCATTTGCGACTTGGCTTTGCATCGGATTTCGAGCGACCGATGTTTCTCGCCCTCTTTTCTTCTCAAAGTAAGAAGAAGCTACAATCCTCTTCATGACAAGAAAAATATATAAGGGATGATCTCTTTCTTTTGTGATGGAAATATCTATAATCTTGTAGGATATGAAATTTCCAGAAAATAGGTGAAGCTTGCAAATTTTTTTCATAGTTAATTGCAGTGTATTTGTTATATACCTCGTGGTATATTTTTAAAAATTAGAACTTCAATATATAACGTAATTTTATACAATATTACACACATGTATAATTACTTTTTCATACGTATATTAAAATTTTTTGTGTTAATACAAATCACAAGTACATTTCATTTAAAGTATGATTATAATAATGTAAGATTTAGATATTTTTAATTAAAACGTATCTAATACATAGTAAACAAAATATACAACAAAATATATTCGACACAATTTAATTACAAAACAACACGTTGCAAATAATCGGAACAACATTTAATTAACCACATATGAAAATAATTTAAAACATCATGGAAGAACATTCAATTTCGACTGGGTTTTCAAACATTATTTTTATCAGAGTTGATACGTACTTTTGTGGTCGAACAGCTTATAGTATAATCCGCCATTCGCTTGCGAAACAAGCTACGATAGAAATAAAATATCTAATTTTCTTTAAATATCTGCAAACATTTTCCTATAAAACAAGAAAGAAAGAGGGAAAAAAAAAGAGAAAAGGAAGAAGGAAAAGAAAAGAGCGTCCCGTTCGGCAATTCAGGACGCGACGTAACTTTCCCCATAACTCGGGGATTAGATTTAAGCGGATTTTTTACAGGAAGATAGCCACCGACGGAGAAATCTTTTCAAAGCCTTGGGAAAGCCTCTGCGACACACGATACTCGTTCCTGATGTGTAAATATTATCAAGCTTTATGTCGAATTCTAGCTGACCGTTCGTCATGATAAGACCGTTACGAACGGATCTCGCCCCAACTTGAGACAGTATTGTATTTTTTTTTATAGCACTCTCTTATCCCCAGTAGCTTTTTTACGCGAAAGTCACGGAGAGTCCTTTGTATTTCGACCGCAGTGATAAAGAGGACAGTTCTCAGGCTGATAAGGATAATTTGAGCTGTTTCAAGTCGTTTGAGACTACGACGAAAATGAAAGGAGAGGAAATTACGAAATTTGTATCTGTATTTTAATGAGAAATGAAACGGAGGAATGTTACAATCAATTAGTTGACATTTTAAACGTAAATTAACGTAAATATTTGGGAAATATGATATTATCAAATATTTAATATATCCGATGAGAACTAAAGTGTAAAAATACGCGCAATGTACACGAAATTATAAAAAGTTCAAGTGTTACGGTATTTTTATGGTATTTAACAATGAAAATAATTTACTATCCAGACTTCCTTTTTCTAAATTACACGTGAATTCGCATGGACGTCTGCAGTCTCGTTCTAGAAACAGACAAAACGACAGAAACCATCCCTCCCTTCACAATGAAAATTTATCATAAGAACGATAAGAACAGAACCGTGATAAATTAACTTAATTGCTTCATATTTCTACTGTGGCAATAAAAACATAATAGCAGTTTGCCGTGATAAAAGTTTGCTAGAAAGGAAATTGCGAAAATTTGCTCTTTCATCCCTATATATCTACGTGATTATTATTTGTTAGCACAACAATGTTCAGCGTTACATAAATAGTAGATTCAATTATTTCAGCAAGAAACACAGTGCAGTGATTACACTGTAAAGTGAAATTACACGAGCTGGAAATATGAGCAATTTTTTTCTCAATTTTTGCGAATTGCAGTTGAATTAATACTATCTTCAAGAAGAAAGATATGAAATGCCCAAAAAAATTTGTATATTTCGTCGATTTAGATTATTAAATTAAAAATTCTTGACAGTAATAATAATCTTCCCAGAAGCCACGTTGAAAGAAAAGACAGCCCAACATACTTGTGAAAAATTTATGTTACAAAGGCAAATGTTAAATTTGATAAATTTTGAGGAGCACTTAAAAGGTCAAACTACCGTTTTATCACAGCCAAATTCTATTAAATCTGTTGGAGTGGGGATTTGATTATAAAACTTCCATTAAGAATTTATTCGTTTCGTGTGTTTGATTTGATGTATCTTTCACATTAAATTCTGCAAAACTTCCGCTTGTCCTTCAATTATGGAAATTGGCCGTTACTGCAAAATCTGTTTTAATTAGGAAACCAGACTGGGGGAGGTATTTCAAACGTGCTGGTTAAATGAACTACGCAAATATTAATGCCTTGGCACGTGACTTGACACGCTGCGAATTCTCTTTCTTCGTCGCTCTTCACCGGCCATTGTCTCTATTCAGGCCGCTATCTCTGTCATTTTCACTGACATTCCGGCTCAAGTGGGCAATAATGTCGTTAGTCGAGCTAAGTAAATTTTGTCACCTCGAGCTCCTCTTCGTCGTTCCTCTTCACTAGACACGGTTCAACTAACGCCTGCATAGACTACTTACACGTACACACAGCGTGCTTTCACTATAAGTAGGCCACATCAATGGCCTGGGTTATCTTTTCTCTAGAAAGTAGCTTTTTGGAAAAGCGGTGTTCCAACTCACGCTTAGCTTCTACTTGAAATTGAGTCAGACGAAGAGAAAAACAGTTGGAGCTTCCTAAAAGATGCAATCAATTTTGTTATAATTGATATTTATAGTATAAAACTTCACTGTGTGAATATCCATTTGTGGTATTTATATTTTGTAGTATCGAAGCTTTAATTTTGCGATCAAAATAAATATAAAAATTAATTTCCAAGTAAACTTGGTGCTCGAAAAATATTTTGACTTTAACTTTGTAAAATTTACGAATGAGAAACAAGAGCAGCATGAACACAATTTCTTCTTGTCTTTTTACAAGAATTGAAGTTAAGATATTTCCTGAACTATTAATCTTTCGACATAAATTGATCAACAGCTTTTTATATATAAAAGGCTGCATCGACTAGTGTATAAAAAAAATATAGAATTCTATTTAAAAGTACAAAGTTAACCCTCATTAAAAAAAACTAATGACACTATAATATCGCTGTTCCCTTCAATTTCCATTTGAATATTTTTGCTACAGTAATAGCGACATAATCAAGATTAAGTAAAGCATCCTGTCTATCTCACTGATAAAAATATTTAAAAATAAAATGAGAAAAATTAAAAATTTTCTATTATATTAGTAGAGTAAAACTTAACATTTGATTTATTTAAAGAAATTATTTTCAGTGATTCTTATTAATATTCGAAATTCATGATATTGAGACATTAGAGATTTATGTATATATTTATTTATAATAGCGTTAGTGAATTAATTTTTAACATATCGTAATAATTATTAATGTAAAAAGAATATGGTATTATACACTATAATATAATGTGTTGTAATTACGTAATAATACAATTTAATATAATTAAAATAAAATATTATATTGCATTAATTATACTATAATATCACAGTATTAATTTAACTAAAATTATAATATTAATCATGTAATAATATAAGTACACATTTATAATATTTATAACATTTATAATATAAGAACACATATTTCAATCTGAAATTGTGAAATTCCGACGATAAACACGCGCAT
>KQ435691.1:235041-246784 GCA_001276565.1 Melipona quadrifasciata | reverse complement strand
TTTAATATCATTTAGTAAACGTTTTTAGTAAAATTGTAGTAATATTTAGTTTTATTGAATTAGTCGACCTACTTCGACTAATTTATTTTAACCATTTCTTGAATTTATTTGTATCATTTCATTCTATTTACTAAATCTATGATAACTTCTGCTATTTTATATTAACTCATTTCAAAAGCAAGTCATAAACGAAGATGTCGTCTAAAATCTTGTAAGTTTGCTCCTGGCATACAATATTCTTTGACCTATATTCTCCCTTGCATCTTGAAAAATATGCAAACTTCCTTTATCGAATGCATTCTTATCTTGCTTATAGCTATATACACGTTTTATAACCCTTTAATATTTTTTGAATAAAATTTGTTTTAAATTAAATGATAAACTACCTAATTAATGGATTTATAAATAGACTTATGGGAAATTTAAAACTGCAAAAATGGACAGAATATAATATGAAAGAATATATGAAATATTTAAATACTTTAAAATATTTAAATTAAACATATTTTTAGACTGAAAATTGAAATTTGCATAAACATACATTATTATATAATGTATTATACTACATCAATTTGGATTTATACCAAGGAACAAAATTAAGTTTAAAAAATAAGGAACGCCTGAAAGAGTAACAAACATTTGATAAAGTAACAAACACACAGACTTTCCTTATTCATCAACGTAATTTATTTGTATTATAGCATCGCACATTGCAAACACAAACAATCTGTATACCATGGAACGCGGGCTAGTTGAACCAGATTGAAGTAATTAGATCTAAATCATTGGACGTGATCAAAAGAAACCGACTCTCTCTCTCTCTCTCTCTCTCTCTCAAGCTGGCGAGTCCCCACTTCCTCCTTGCCCCGCAAAAGTCGAAGGAAACATCAAATCGTGACACGAGCGACGCGAGTGGCCAGGCTGGCCTACAAACGTTTGCAAGGAAAACCTTACACACAAAAACCCGGGGGCCTATCAATCCCAATTGACATCGAATCGGAAACGCGCGCGCCGGAGACCACCAGAAGAGACCTGAATTGCTCGGGCTTTTCAAACATTAAACGAATACACAATGGTTTCTAGTTGGAGAATCGGTGACAGACTCAGAAGGAGGCGGAGGAGCTGGAGGATTCACAAAGTAGCTTGTGGCATCTCAATTTCCATTGATGCCTTCGGGATTGGCCATTGACGCTGCGCTTCGCGTCCGTCACCGACGGTTACCGGCCATGATTAGGCTCTTTTGTGACGTCTGTTCGACGGAATTGGATAATGGACGATCCACCGATTACGCGGCTAAGTGGATCTAAGCGCTTTGAATCCGTGCTTCGGACACCAATCCAAATGCCACGGGCTATCTCTGTCACGTGGTCGTTCAACGTTTTCATCCTCCACGCGCTCTGTTACAATTTCTTTTCTTCCCTTTTCTTTTCTCTTTTTGTCTTTCTTCTTTTTCTCTTTTTTTTCGTTTTGCGTGCACGCACGCAACGTTTTTCGTTTCGTTTTGTTTCGTTTCGTCTCAAGTGGATCGTGATCGTGATCCGTGATGGCTGGTCCAGTTGGAAAGAACGGGAAAAGCTGGAGGACAGTTGGCCAACGACTGCGTTCGGACGCGGTCCTTTCGCATTCGCAATAGGGATATTTGGCTGGTAGTATCAAGGTCAAACGACAACTTCGATCGAAGCGGTCGTAAGCGACGATACTTCGAAATAGGCGTGTTACATCGGTTAGATCGTTGTCCACCGCATGCAAGTACGGACGTGTTGGATAAGGATCGCCAAGTAAGTTCGACGTGAGAGGCGTCGGTACCGCTAAATATTGGAATGATACTGTGTATTTCAATTATTATTGGCTATCGATACAAGTGTCCCGAGAAACACATGCCTCGTGATATTAATTATACGAACGGATAAAGTGGAACAGACGCCTGCGTGTTACGGTGACGGACGAAAAGTATAAATACTGAACATGAAAAATTGCCGATGTCTTAAAGACTCTGGTTAAAAACTGGATTGTAGATTTTTATGCATTTATGGAAAATTTGGACTGTAAAAAATACATAAATTATTTCAAGTATGTGTTTAATATATAAAACATGTAAGATAGGTTTCTGCATAAGGTCCATTTTTCAATTTCTTTTGAAAATATAGAAGTATGAACATCCGTAGTCCAATCATAACTTTATGAAAAAAAAAATTGTACAACAATCCACTTGGTCTCGTTTAACACCTAGAACAAAATAATCAAAATTACCAATGCATAATCCTTCGAAGAAACTTTGCAAACTGACAACGGTGCATTTTTAAAGACTTGAACAATCTCTCTTTTTTCGAATTTCTTTGAAAAAAGTTTTGTATTTTAATCTAGTCTAGTGTTAAAATACGATATAAAATATAATAAATGGTTCTAGTGTTGAAAGTGTGAAGCTTTTATTTTGAGTTCTGAACTAGCCTTTTTAACACTAGAATTATCGAAGTAGTCAAAATGACCAATTTATAATTTTTGTCTGAAATTTTACAGTAGAACACTGTATTTTTAGAGACTTAAATAATTTCTCGTAATATGTATGAATAAAAACTTACGTACCGTATTGTGTTATAAAGATCCGTTATTTTCTTGATTTAATATCTCTGATGCAAATTTTGGAATTTAGTGTTCTAGTGTTAATACATTCAAGACGGACTTTTCAACCTCACAGTTTGAGGAATAAAATTTTTCCGTCCTTATGATTTTGATATCGATGTGTCCCGAACATGTTATCATATGTTCTTAATATTAACATATCATTTTATATTTAATACATATATTTTATGTATTTTCAAATGTGAAATTTCACATAATACACAATGAAAAAAGATATAGTTTTTTTACAATACTTAGTGCGCAAAACAATTTCCTATCTCTTCGGCTCTTTATTATATTCTCAAAATTATTGTAATCTTCGAGGTATAAAATACTATTGTATTTGTTAAAATATAAAATTTGTATGGGAAAATAAAATTAGCAATCTTAATTTAATTCATAAACACAAAATGTTTCATTGTTTTAAAATACTGTCGAATATCTGAGTTTGTTCTGATCGAAATTTTACTTTTTCCTCGGAGTGTAGTTTCAGTGAAGAATTTAAAGAATTTTAGACTTGATCATCTGCTGAATCACGATTTATTTGTTAATTGAGATCTTGTATTTAAAACTGTAACATGGAAATTTTCTTCTAGCATTTGTTCTTAGTATTATGGAAACAGTAATTAATATGAAATATTAGTTAATATTTAATGAAATAATTTCTGGATGAAGTAATCCAGTTTCGTTTGGTTAGTTTTGTATAACAGGCTGAAATTCAACTAAATAACTAATTTTACTCTGCAGGAGAACCATGAGGTGGATAGTAGCAATCGCTGGCTTTTTCCTAATCTTCATCTTTCTACGGGATATCGAAGCCCGTGTAAGTAAAATTACTTTAAAACTATTTAAAATTTAAGAATCTCAAGGTGGGACTTTTTTACGTTCATTCGACACACTCCAAATCAAAAGTTTGAAACTCCCGTTTTGAATTTTTTAAACGAAACAAACTTCTCCACGCATTTTTCTGAAAAATAATATTGTACAACAAATTCAACAAATTCTAGAAGAATAAAATAAGATAACCGGATATAATTTGTGGAATTTCAAAAAGAAAATAATCGTTGCCGTAATTTGTGCAACGGAGTATATAAAATTATTTAAAAAAATGACTGTTGTGAATTCCATTTTATTTTAACAAACAGCCAAAATATGTCCAATTAATACGATTCAGATCGCGAAAGTGCATTGAAAATTCATTTTGCAGATTGAAGTCAAACGCAGTATAGACTTGAACGATGTTTACCTGTCGAAAGTAAATCAACGCAGATTACCAACGGAAGTAGTGCCCAACAGTTATCACGTAGAGCTGCAACCTTTCATCGGAAATGACAAATTCAACGGTCGAGTCAGAATCCACGTCAATTGGACAGATACCAGTGACACGATCGTTTTAAATGCTCATCCGGACCTAGCGATCACCAAGTACAATGTTAAGATCATTCAGGCATCGTTTGAAGAGAGGTAAGTGAATAAAATCATAGATGAAAGCACTACTCTATATTGGATCACTCGAGAAAATACGAATAAATACGAAACAAAACGAATCAATTATAAATAAATTGATGATAAATATTAATTTCAAGAATATTGTCAAGTTCCATCGTTAATAATTATTTCTTAATTGCACATTAAGAGAACTAACGATTAAATAATAACTCGTGAGTATCTCCATTGCTCAGATCTTCATCGATTTTGAAATTATTCCTCGAAACTAATATCATCTGTGGTTATTGAAAAAAAAGGGAAAAAGGTTTGCCGCTGATGGATGTAAACGTTGCGAGGGTCAGCCGTCGCAATCAATGGCAATCCAGCTACGCAATTTATCTCGAACAGATGTTGAAGAACGGTAGCAGCTGCGAGATAGATCTCACTTTTACCGGAAATCTGACCACCGACGAGACCAGTGGTTTGTTCAAACATGAATATTCCGACTCCAATGGGAAGAAACAGTAATTATAAATTACAAGGTTTTAATTACTGTGATTAAAGGGAACGAGTTCCTCACTCAGTCGTTGTTCTCTTCTCTAGTTCCTTCGTAGCTACCAACTTCAGATTGGACAATGCACAGACTGTCTTCCCTTGCATGGACGAACCTCCTTACAAAGCAACCTTCAAACTGAGCGTTTTACGCCGAAAGAACATGATTGCCCTTTCGAACACTCCGTTAGAAAGTACCACAGAATCGTAAGTAATTCGAATTTAAATTTCTGAGAAATAAAACTAAATAACTCTTAGTAACCCTTGCAAATTTTTCTATATATTATTTATAACTGCTGCTCGTAGAAACAGAATGTGTAAAAATATGTACGCATACTACCTCTCGGTAGAAACATTTTGTGAAACGTTAATAAGAAAAGTCGAAATATTCGAATGCGCAGAAAATGTTCAAAGTATTAAAGTAAGACAAAAATCGCTTGGCTATTAAAAGAATTGATCTTTGCATTGTATTGCATAAAAAATATATAATTGTAACACCATTCATCTAAAAAATTACAACAAAAATTTTATCAACTATTTCAACATTAAAGCTAAAGAGTATTATGAAAATTTTAATTACACCGATACAATTGCGGAACATTTACTATGCAATTATGAGAAATTTGAAGGTGGAAAAATTAGAATATCCAAGAATGAAGAATGTTCGTTACAATATTTAGCAGATGAAATAAATTTCTCTTTACTGCCATTTTTTGTTAAATTAAACTCGTAAAAATATAAAAACCCGCGCTCTGATTGTTTCTTGCGATCTGAGCGTTGAATTCTCCGATTAAAAATCAAGAGCGTTAGATTCCACGATGAAGAAAAAATATTCTCCTTGCGCAGAACCGAGGACTCGAATTTAGTTTGGGATCATTTTGAGAAGACACCGCAAATATCGACGTATCAGTTAGCTTTGATAGTGTCGGATTTCCAGAGCATCTCTCCTACGCAGGAAATCAATGAAATGGATGGAAGAAAGCTCAAGATCAACGTGTGGGGACGAAAGGAATACTTGGACTCTTTGTCAGACGTTCCTGACAAAGTTGTTAGGATTATAAATTATTTACAGGACTACTTCAACAGCTCGATTGTTTTACCGAAACTCGATTTGGTAGCGGTCCCTTCGTACGGTGCTACCAAAGCATCTGACAGTTGGGGCCTGATGTTCTTCAAGTATGTATATTATTTAATTTACTCTGTTTTTGTTGGCCACATAAGATTTTATAAATTACAAGAAGAAATTTATTATTTAATCACTTAACACATTAATGTTGGATATTTTTTTCAACTGTCGGACCATTTTAGGAAATACTAAATAAGATATCTCGTTCCCTGACTTCAATATGTTACCGCATATACGTCTGTGATATGTTAGACTCTCAGCAACCAAATTGACTGAACTCCACTTTTTACAAACTTATTAGTTTCAAATTATCAACTTCAAAAAAGGAACCTTATTTTCCTATAATTCAACAAAGCGTTGCAAAGTATCAAGAAAGAGTTTGACAGTGAATAGTAAGGTAGAAATATGTATTATCGACTTGCGTTATTAGTATTTCGATAAATATCTAGCTTTCGATTTTCTAACGTGATTTTAAAAATTTGTTTTAAATGTTTTCACCTCGAATACGTCAGTAGCCATTTCTTGCTCGGTTTAATAATTTATTAAAATTTTCATAATTTTGACTTATTTCTCCTCAATTTATTAAAATAAAAGACAGTAGCATATCAAAAAAATAATAGAACATTTTTTATTATATTATTTTTTTATTATCATTAACTCTTTTACTACGATATCTATGAAATTGAAAAAATTTTTTATATTATAAATCGATAGATATTTTTTTAAGAAAATATACATATATTTTTTTATGTGCGCAAATATTAATATTTAATGTGATTAATTATGAATATTCTTATTTGATAGATAGTGCATGAATATTCCTATTTAAACAAATTTTAGCAAATATTTTTATGTCAAATTTGTATACATGGATGTAATATATATTTATAGCTACATTTTAATACTTTTTTAAATGAAAACGTTTATAATTTGTAATTCTGTAAGTAATGTCCTAAAATAATGTTAAATTTGATAACCAAAACTAACTAAAAATTTATTTTTTATTTAAAAGAGTACCACAGATTATCTTGTATCTTTTTGTAACTTTTTTTTTTATTAATAGTTTGTCTTGTGTTGATTTTAAGCTGACAATATGTTTAGTATATAATTGTTATACTTTACGAAATATTAATATGGAGGAACATTATATAAGTAGGATTTATATCATATTAGATATTATGTAAGAGGAATATTATGTAAGTATAGGATTTTATTGAAATCTGGAAGAAAATTTCACGGAACATCCATTCGAGAATTATTCAAAAATATGTCAACGAAAAAGTAATTAATAGTCTTATCATAATATATTAAAACATTTACAGAACTTGATATCACCGACTGTCGAGACACAGCGATATGAACCGTTCGAAATTTGAATAAAACGTACATTTTAGTAGAAATTAAATTCATAAAATAACACGTCAAAAATTATCTATAAAATTTGATGTTTTTGCTGTTAATTAATTAGTTTTATTTATAATTTGCTCTTTGAATAACGTAACATATCGATACTTGTATCGTAGATTAATTACCAACAACTACCAAGTAACCTGCAGAACGAGCAAGAATTGAAACTGTTTAAAATTACCTACGTCCGATTTCTGGTATAAAAAAAAATCAATAACTTTTGCACAAACTTAATTAAATAAATGAATCTCACTAATTTACACAAACATTTTTTGTTATAAAATATTTTTATGAGGAATGATTTGTATCTCGCAGTTGAACATAAAACGTTATCGTTTGAACAACAAAAATAACAAACATTATTAGACTGTGGATTTTTATGTAAATTCAGATTTTTTAGAATGTGATTAAGAAAATAGAACCTAGATAGAAAGTTGCTTCAGGTATTAAAAATCACTGTACTTTGAATATTTTATGTATTTTTTCATATAAAGTGTGTACCGTGCAATTTTGCACTTTCAAATTTCCCATCAATGCACAAAAATCCACAGTTTTAATTCTTTATACAAGAATATTCTTGATATTATTAATTTGAAATCACAAAGAAACACGTGATATTTAAAATTTAATTTACTGTTTCCAAAATTGCTTTTTTCATAATTATTAGATATTAGAGGTATTTTACAGATTTTACACAATCTACAAGATATGTTCGAAGATACAAGCACTAGAACTTTTTCAAATTAAATAAGTCGACTAAATAACTCGCTAATTATATTATAAAATAAGGGTAATTTGATTGACAGAGAAAGTGAACTGAGCAGCCCATCTATTTGGAACACAGCCTACGAATTGATTTACCAATGGATCGGTCAATACATCACACCATTCCGTTGGAGCGATGCACCTGTTAACAAAGCACTCAATTCATTTTTAGCTTCGATGACGACGGTGAATGTACGTATATCATGTTCTATTCGTATACACACGAAGATCAAGAAATTAATCAGAGAAGCAACGTGTTTGTTACAGCTCAATCCAGACGAAATGGAAGGAAAATGGCCAATGACCATGTTATATTCCCTTTATTACGAATTTGGAAAGTTCGAACCTTTCTCAAGGGTCGGTGGTATCAGAAACGAAGCTACATCGGCGAAAAGTAGGTTTTAATGAAACTGTCAAACCTTGAAATCAGTAATGATAAATGAATAATATAATAATAAATCTAAGAGTGTTTAAATGCTAAAAATCAGACACTACTTCGGGTTTATAGTACAATATAATTATAGTCAATATAATGTAACAAATATCAAAGATCTAAATTATTATATACGTAGTAATTTCTATTGCAAGAATTTACTAAAATTTCGATTTTTGATGATATTGAAAATGATTGCATAATAAGAAACATCAAGTAACATTTAGTAAGATTTACAATTTGAAATGTCCACTAATTTTATACGGTATTGAAAGCAAATTATCGTGTAATTAACTCAACGAGTTGCTTCTAATTGCATAAGACTAATTATGTCATTTTTTTCTTCTTCCAGCGGAACTAGTATTCAGGATGTTCAATTACACTCTAGGCAAAGATCTATTCCAGAAAGGCGTTCAAAATTTCATTCGACAAAATTCGGAAGAGTAGTAATTGTTTTTATCAGTTAGCCGGGAAGCAAATGTAATAACGAATGTTTAATTTATTAAACATGCAGTATTGTATTGAAATAATAATTATTGAAAAAATATAGGAAATATTTCTCAAATAATTTAGTTGTAAATTTACATAATTTAAATAATTTTCAAGAAGTACATATTTTTGTATTGTTTTTAAAATATTTTTAAAATGATTTGCGAAGTATGTAGTTTCCTTTTTTGTTTATTGACCTTATTAAATATTGGCCTTATATTTAATATTTAATTTCCTAACGTGAAATTTTAAAATTTAAAGTTAATAAAGTTAATAATTTCTTCAATTTTCAAAATAAGAATGAAAATGCACTTATAAACGAAATTGAGTAACTCCATCTTTTGAAATTTTTTAAATTTCAATCCACTTGATCAATTTTTTCATATTTAAAAATTCTCCTCGATAATTAGGCTTGACATCGTTAAATGACAAACATTTTCCCGACCGTGAAATAATAACAAATAATTTATTTCAAAAATTAATACTGTTTTAGATATTTTATATTTTGATAGACAAAAGCTATGCTTGTAACAGACATTGTAATTCTACAAATGTTTAATTGAGTCAATTCAATTTCAAAAGTTTTATCAATTTCTCTATTTTTTGTATCGTGATATTTTTTGTATCTTGATATTCGCTTTGGCAAATGAATAGCTCGTTTATTAGAATGAAAATCACTTTGAGAAACCTTGCTTCCCGACTATTCTTCTTAATCTCATCTTCCATCTAATTTTATTCACCCGTTAAACGTGATTCTTTTCAGAAATCAACGAACCTTTTTCGCAGATGACATTTACAGCCGATTGAACGATGTCGCGGCTGAAATGGACATTTTACCAAACGGCTTGACAGTCAATTCTATCGCGGGCCCATGGACTAATCGTGATAGGGTACCATTGGTCACTGTCATTCGCGAGTATGAAACTCAAACAATTACGCTTAGCCAAGTATGTATACCCAAGTACACGTTACGTATCCGTAATCTTACCGAACAGAAACGGTGTTCACCTCCTCAGGGACGCGAAAAACTTAACGATAGCATGATTTTCTCACGGATAATGCATCAATAAGGAGGAAACGAGGTGCTGAATTTACTTCTAAGCACTTTGAATAAAGTCGATTCTGTTCGATTGCATAAGTAGCAAGAATCTGTACGAGTAAAGGTTGGTCGAAACCGAGAAAAAGAACGTACACACATAATAATGTCGTAAATATAACGGAAAAATATTAATGTCAATATGTATTCTTTAGTAATATTTATAAAGAAGAAAAAATTAAAGACGAAAATTAAATACGAAAGGGGAATTTTCTCATCCTACATCGATTTCATTGCAATTTTACAGGATATATTTACAATTATGATTCTATAGAATAATTGACAATAAAGAAACAGAAACTGAAGTTAAAAATCAAATATGAAAGAAACTTTTTCATATTATATCGACTTCATTCCAATTTTAGAGAATAATAGGAGTTATCACGAATGTTCGTGATATTATTTTTTATTTTCATTAAAATGTAATTTATTGTAATTTTTAACTCATAGAAGTTAGATGTTCAAAATCTGATTATGTATCATATTTTGTGTTTCAAAACTAGTAGTTCACAGTTTTAGAGATCACAGTTTTAGAGATCACAGTTTCTTCGTTCGAGGTTTTCTAAATTTACTATTAATTAAAAAAATTATCTTTCGTATAAACGTAAATATAATTTAAATCGGACGGACGTACTATTTATCGGATAAACGTAGCAACACGATAAGAAAGACTCTGTCCTTGAAGATGAAAAAAATACCTCCCCATCTTCAGAAAAATCGTTTAAGTAATCTTAGTGATGTAATATAATTGAAATAAAAACTTTAGAACCTGATAACTTTTCCTCTGAAATGCATTTATATACTATTGTGGATAATTATCGACTACATTAGTATGCACATATCTTAGATCCTGAGGTTACACGTTCAACACAGAAATAGCAAGGTGAATAATTATAGCACACAGTATACAGTCATTCATAAAAGTATTTGAACTCTTGCAATAGTAGAAATTTTATGTATATATTATGTAAAATTATATTAACACTGTGATACAACATGAATTGTCGTGATTACATTGATGAAATTTGAGTTAAGAGATATTTATTGCAAACGTATATCTAGTAAAAAAATTAGTATACAGTAATCTTAATATAGCCAATATTGTATACTTAAATATCTGATAACAATATATTAGTATACTGTTTATGAAATTTATATACAAATATCATGGCTCTACATTTACATTAACTAATTGTCAGTATATATGCCATACTTTAAATATAATGATTTATCTTCATACGTGTTAAAAATAATACGTGTTAAAAATGATCTCACTGAATATTCATGCTTATTGATATAAAAGATTATATTTGTTTAAACGTTTGTGACCTCAGCGAAGTATGCATATGCGTGTATTAAATATCTTTTAATTTCCATATACATTTTTAGATTTGTTTTAAATTTTACCAATACAGTCGTATTTCGTTACAAATTAATGAAATTTCAAAATGTTTTCAAAATAATATGTATAACATGTTTATTAAAAATTACTATGAGCATTTGAATGCATTTTTAAGTGATTTAGACGTGAAAATAATATCAAGAATAATTGTTGACTTTTCTCTACAAGTACATCTGTAAACGAGAACTTATTATTAAATAACTAGATAATTAACCAGAATTTTTCGTCGTTGAACTAAGTTATTCCTTATAATTTAATACTTTAAAAAGATAAACGAATTCGAAGATTGAATTTTCATCAAAAATTTAGGAAGAAAAACGAATTCAAAAATATAAATTCACATAAAAATCTGCAATCTAATCATAACAGTCTACACATTTCAAATAATATTGTAATATTATAATAATTAATATTATTAGTACTATT
>KQ435691.1:212014-232958 GCA_001276565.1 Melipona quadrifasciata | reverse complement strand
ATTTTCTATATTTTCTTCGTAAATGTTCTTAACTATTTTTAAATATATCTACCCTGCTAAGTAAACTATATTGAAAGTATACCAAAGAGTATAAATTCTTTTTTTTCTCTGGTGAAACAATAACAATATTATATCTTGTATTTTCCTTTATATTGCAGGTTGTTAAATGTAACAATTCTCGATCAGAATGAAAACTTTACTGATTCAGATATTCAATTAATTTTTGCTACATTAAGTGGTGGAGCAGCTGGTTACACAACTCTCCTCAACTTTTTAACTGATAACTGGGATACAGTGAAACAGAGATTTGAAGACAAAAAACACCTTTGGTACCGCATGATAGAATCTGCAACTTCCTCATTTACCTGTCAAAAGGGTTTAGATTTAGTTCATAAATTATACGAAAGCCATTCAGAAGAATTTCCACCTGATCTTATGAATGAAAAAACTTCCAAAACAGAAATAAAAGAATGGAGCGAAAAGAATCTTCCAGTAATTGATGCTTGGCTTATGGAAAATCTGCCAAAAGAGGAACTGAAAATTATTCAAGCTTATCCAGTTAACACTACTACAACTCCCCTTTCGGTTGAACTTGAATTTTGAATTGTAAAAGTATTAAGAACTTAGAAATATGAAAAAAAAATTTTAAATTTTCTGAAGTGTTTACAAGCTATATTTTAAACCAATGACACACTGCTTGGTTCAGACATAAATAATACCAGGACTTCTAACAATAAAATGAAAGATTATTTTATACTAAATATAAATTATGTAAAATTATTAAGAGAATTAGATACAATTTGAATTTAATGATAATTTGTTGTTATAATTTTCTTTATTTATTAAAGGTACAAAGCTTTTGCCTATGTATAATTGCTATTATATATGTAATTTAAATTTGAATAAACAATACAATTATATATATTGTAAATTTACCAAGATCTGATAAAATTTACAAATAATTTTTATCTGTAAATTTTTATCTGTAAAGAGGAGAACTTCATTTATATCATCTTAATTATTAATTAATCGAATAAAACTTTAACAATAACATAATAAGTATCTTAATTTTAATTTCCAATTCAATAATTTCTATATTCAAAATTTCTATATTCTAAAAATCAATATTTCTAATAGATATTCTAATAGACATTTCATTATTACATCTTCATTCAATAAATAGTGATTGATTTTTATCCAAAGAATTTCTATAAGCAATAAATGAACACAATACAATAACAACAATACCCAACTTAAAACCATGTAGCCTAATTAAATCTAATTTAGTCTAACATCTTTGTAAAAAAATAAATATAATTTTTAAAAAAATAAAGTGAATGTTACATGAAGTCTTCTTCAATCGATTCCATAATTTGTACCTAAAACAAATCTAAGAAACTGAAAAAATTGATAAAATCTGTAAAATATAAATTTCGATAAGTTAAAGCCAAAGTGCAAGTTTTATCTTAAAAATACACAACACGCAAATTTAACAGCTATTGATTTAAATTTTTACCTGAGAACTTTTGGATGATACTTCTTTCTAGATGAAAAAAATTTTCTTATTGTCACAAACAAGGTGAGTTTCTTTCTGCCATTTTTAACCGCTATTTCTCGGTTTAAAATCGATTATAAGAAATATCGATTTCGAGTTCGAGTATTGTAGGAAGTGTATTACACATTTCGTCATTAGCGCTATAATCTTTGACTAATTTAAACCCAACAAGCATTTCGCATAAAATGTTAACTTGGAATAAAAAATAAAAAAACTCTGGTCTAAATCAAATACACAAAATTCATGAGAAATTCTTAAAAATTGTCAATACTTTAAACTATTATAATTATCTGAAAAAAATTATGGAACAAAATTAACTTGATTTACAAATAATGAAGTCTCCATTTTAACAATCTTGAGTTTGATTCGTTCAAAGATATTTATTTTTACATCACACAGCAAGTGTGAGAAAAAGTAAGAATACTTTTCTTTTCGAAATCGTAAAAATTCAAACATGTCGCCGAAGAGAAATTTTTCACTGAACAATTTTTCTTCATGATTAGATCAATTATGATCTTGAAAATTGAAATCTCTCTTTTACAGTGAACTCTTAAAACTAGCTGTACGATTTATTTTTAAATTTAATTTTATTGAACTTTAAACAATAATTCATTAATTTTTAACGACAAAAGACCTCGTATGTAAATCACTGAATACATTTTAAGAAATAATTATTTCATTTAGAAAAATGAATTTAGCGAATTTCGAAAATGAACAATCTGCAAGAAATAATTTACACCACGCACAACGTAACTTTACATCAAACAATTTTGTAACTTTATATCAAACAACAATTGTAGAAACATTTCTTCAATACTTCCAAGTTTTTATAAAATCTAGTTTGTAGGATTCATTCAAATTTTGAACCTATACACTAAAATAAGTACATCGTATCTAATTCATAATTATGTTGTTACAAAATATATTTCAATCAATTTTTCTAATACTTTTAAATAGACGTAAATATTCAAATATATAGTCAATTTCTCATTTCAATTTCCATTAATCACTGTTTTAAATCGTTATATTTTTTCATTGACAAAATATCACCACATTCAAGTCAATAAGTTACTTCTGAAGCAAATATGGCAACACTATCCATATTTTTTGATTTTAATTCTCATCAATAGTAGTGCTACATTGTAAAGTCTAACTAAATCGGCATGACAGGATATAACAAGAAAATGGTAAGGGACCTAAAATCATGGGGCAAAAGAATACATTATATTACAGACCAGGTATATTCAAATATCTTGTCTGTGACTGTATGCTAGGTCCAGTTACATACCTGGTCTATAGCCCAAGCCTCAAGACACAAAGGATAACTGTTATAACAATACAATTAAGTCTGGATTTTATTAATGACTTTCAAAAGTCTAAGCAGAAGACATTGAACATTATGTTTAGTTTTTGTATTACTAATATAAAGCACATGACTCTTAGAAATATAATCTAGGAATCTGAGAATTTAAGATTCAAGGTCAAGGACTGAAGACCTAACAGACAACTCTTGTAACAATTGGATTTCATTGACTTAATTTCATTAAAAACAAGAACTAAGCAGAAATTGAACACTATATTGTTCTTTAGTTTATTTCTAACATAAAATTTCTAACATTATAAATATTTCAATAATTATTTTCTGATCAATTTACTTCTAACTTCTACCTATGTAAATAAATAAACACTAAATCTAAGGATCCAATTGAGAAATAGTACATTCATTGATCAGCATTATATCACAAATAGTAAAAAAAAACCAATGAAGAAAAACGAACAAATTCTTTAATATTTGAAGTTTAATTTAAGCTACAATATATAGGTTAGATCTTATAGGCTACAATATATAGGTTAGATCTTATTTTGAATTCGTGTTACCAATTAATATTATTCAAAATACTCTTCGCGTTTCTTCATTGTACAAATAATTCAAACAATACCAGAAATTTACATTTATAATGAGGATTAAACTGCAGCATACGAATTATACATAAAAATTATTATTATTACTTAAAAATATAATTACTGTTATATTTATGAATATTATTATTAACGAGCACTTTCAGTAAATGAAATTATTAACAACTTGTAACAATAACAACGTTTGCAACTCATAATTTGCCGTAAGATGGCAGCGCATGGAATCTATTTGAGGTTATTCGAGGTTATGCTATCGTTATTCTATGTTGAGAAATATATTCGTAGGCGGACGTAGAGTATATCTATATCTCGATGTAAGATGGCCAATTTTTGAGTTTCGTTTATGTCCTAATTTCGTGCATTTGGACGCGTTAGTGAGCAAATGTTGTTTAAACTGGTTGATTTCACAAACCGACACTCCCGGTGGTGCTTCATGAAAGTCGCCAAAAAGTATACAAATGCGCTATGTTATTATCCGATATTAATCAAAATTGATCACACGCATTTAATCAAGGGTTTCAGTACTTTTTTTCAAACTATTCTTGATAGAGGAAGACTAACATTTTAATAATATTTCAGTAGGTGCCTTTACAAATATTATTAATTCGCTAGTTAAAATATGTTATGCAATTCTGATGATTTCATTCACCACTAAATCTATTCTAACCCTACCATTTTTTTTTGGTTTTTCTCCACATGCAGATACAATGGTCGAGAGAGCTAAACGCTGTGTCCTGCAATGGGCTGATCATGCAAGATATATTTCAGAGAAATTTAGTAGACTATTGGCACGTCAGGCACTTGTTGATGTAACACTTGTATGTGAAGAACAGAAGCTACGTGTTCACAAATTGGTCTTAGCATCAAATAGTACGTACTTTGAGGTATGTTTAAATGATATAGTTAAATTTCTACCGATGAAATTCATTAGAAATTATCATGCATGTAAAATTCTCAATATATATATATATATGTTTCAGTTACATCAATAACTTTTTTAAAAAGTATTAATGATATAACTCGTGTTTTTTTCATTACTTTTAAGATTATCTGTTTCAAAATTAACAAATATATATAAAAAAATTGATTTTCTCAAAAAATTTGATTTGTTAATTTATTAAAAAATTTAACGCTAACTTTATATTTAGTTAAAAATAACCATTTAGGCAATTTCAACAATATTAGTTTTAACTTCTCATATATTAGTATTTTTTTGTATTTTATTATTTCTATAAACTTGTAAATTTCGATGCATTTTAAAAATAACTGACTAGCATATAGCCAGCAAATGTCTTATGTAATCATAAATTACAGAAATATCTAATAAGAGATTTTTAAAAAATCTAAATTAATTTGAAGTTTAGTAGTATAAAAGATAAATTAATCGATTTTCGTATTTAAAATGAATTTGTATTGTTTAATAAAAGACATTTATAATTCTGTAAAATAATGAAACATTAATTCAAACATATAATTGTAATTCATATTTAGTTTTTTATTATTATATGTAAAACCGCTTAATTACATTAATATTTAAAAAAAATTATATATTAGACAGTCTTTATTGAATATATTTGTTTAGGGTTTGGATTTATTGTATGAATGAATATATTTTTATAAAATTTTTAGATTCTTTATCTTAATAATATGTATTACTAATTGCTATTATAAAATAAATTTATAAAGAACACATACAATAGTGAAAATACTTTAGTACTAAATTACAATCATAAATATGTATATAATGTTTTATTTGTCATATAGTTGTAATATATAATAGTGTGGTTTAATTAAATTAAAAATTTTATTCAACGATTGCTATATGTACAGACATATAAAATCATATATATATAAGATATATGAAATACTTATAAGAGGACAATTTCCAGGGATTATGTAATGTTCATATAAAGTAAAGAAAGCCTTATATATTGGAATTTCCTTATTTGTTTGCAAGCATTTGAAGAAACCATATTTGATGGACATACTTTTTACAACTTATGAAGAACACCTATTGAATATAAAGGTAGTTAATTTGAATTCAAAATAATCAAATAAGTGTATGTTGATGTAAATAGCTTTTTAATGATACATGTAATTTTTTTTATCTATTAGTAGATATAAATAAAACTAAACATATTTCAAAATATGCATGGGTAAATTTATATAGATAACATTAGAATAGACTTAGGTAACATTAGAATTTGAAATTTTAGACACTAAAACCTTTTACTTGAAGATAATATTAGGGTTTAATAAAATTTAAAAAAAAAAAACAAAACAAATATTTAACACTATTAAAAGTGTTCTTTGCATATAGTATCAAATTTTGTAGCACTCAATAAATGTATAAATTTAAAAAATTCATTTAAAAATAGTAATATGTTGATAGAAATCATTTTGTTCATTTTTATCATAATTTATAGATATAGTACACTTTTATCTATTAATATATTTTATTGGCTTTACTTTATAATGTAATAGGAGATCCTACAACAAGATTTGGGTCAGGAACCAGTTATATTTTTGAAAGATTTAAACTTTGAAATCTTAAAGGCCATGGTTGAATTCATGTATTGTGGAGAAACTACAATTCCTTATCAATTATTATCACCTTTGTTAACTGCCACCAAAACTTTTAAGGTTAGTATTAAAATTAATATTGATAATTAGAAGTGGCTATATTCCAAATAAAATTGTATAAATATTAAAAATTCGAAAATAATTATATTTTTGTAATGTATGCAAAAAATTTATATTAAATTTTAATATTGTTTTGTTCTATTTTCCATTTTACCATTAGTAACAAAATTATCTTAACTTCTTTTTATATTATTAGTAGTAGGTAAGGATAAATAGTATAATTGATTCCCTAAAAATTGCAATAAATTTAATATTTTCAAATATTATTTGAATTTTTTATATGTATACAAATAAGTATAAAAGATATAAAATTTGTTTTTATGAAATATTTAAAAAATTTTGTTTAATATATGTAATAATGCATGTAGTTTCAGTTACTTATATATAAGTTTGACATTGATGAGAATAAAAACAAAAATAAGAATAATAAGAATGATAACATCTGTCTATCAACTTAAGTAGGTTAAACATAAGAAGTTTTATGATACAAATATCAGTTGTTTACAAAAAATGTATATTAAAATAAAATGTTTTATGTATTATTATTGTTGAATTAAATGCTTCTCATAATTTTTTGATCAATTTTAAGGAATTAATTATAATATTAGTCTGTAAGATATAAAAAATCTATTATCATTACTATAAATTAAAAAAGATGTTCACATATATATATATATATATACATAAATATGCTAACAATTTTTTGTACATATGTAGGTTAAAGAGTTGACAACTGTAGTTGATACTATGATGAATTCCAATGTAGGAAGATTTGAATTTAACACCAATATGGACAAGGAAGTTACTAAATCAGAGATTATAAGCGATACATGTAATAACATAGATTATATAGATGTAAAGTGTAATGAACTTGTTAATGATGAGTGCTTTGTACTTTGTAATAAGAGCAACAGTGATGTGAATTCAAGTGAAAATCAATTTTTAGAAGGTAATGCAATCAGTGATCCTCCTAAACAAGAATTAGAACATATGTTATATGAAGAGTCACAAGATTTTGAAACTAATGCAGAACAAACTAATACATTATTTTCAGTAGGAAATTCTACAAAATTGGTAGGAAATGAGAATTCAATCGTATTAACAAGTGGTAAAACAAAAGAAGTATCAAATAGATACTCAAAAAATAGAATGATAAATAGTGATACATTGTGTACAAATACTGAATTAAAACCTATATTATATGAACAATGCTGTGATTTTTCAGATATTGATGAGTGTGAAGAAAGTTCTATGTCATTATCACAATCTTGCCTTCAACAAATTGAAGAAGACTTTGTACAATGTAAGTTTGAAGGTAGTACTGACGTTCCTAATAAAGTAGGAAAATGTGTTAAAGTTTACACTCATAAGAGACGAAAATCTGTAGACGAACTAAAAATCAAACTAACAGACATGAATAATGTAATTCAAAATCCACCATCTACTGATTGTATAGATTTATTGGATGAGCCGTCCACTAATGATATACCAGTTACACTTTTAACCTCATTAGACATGGAAAGTGCTGAGTATATTATAAGTTTAAGTACTGAAAATATTCAATCTATAGTAGGGACTACTGGAACAGCATACGTTAAACTCCTGTAAGAAAATAGAACAAATTATTGAATATAATACCCAAAAGGATAATATAAATAAAATAGAATTAAATACTGAAAACACTGAAACTTCTAATTATACAAAACCAATATTAAGAAGAAGTTTGCGATTAAACCAACAAGAAACAGAGGAAGCTATGAATAATAATGAAAGTATTAAAGATCCTCATGAAAAAGAAAAACATTTAAAAAAATCAAATTTCTCGAATAAAACAGAATTATGTATTAAAAAGAAACGTAAAATAAAGGACACGGATCGTAAAGTCGCAGAACGAGGTATTAATAATGTAATGCAGCCCATTAAAAAGACATTTAATAATTCTCGGAAAAGTAATGAAAAATTAATTGTCAAAAAGAATAATAAATGTACATTATCTAATAAAGAAAAAGATGAACAAACAATTAAAGCAACAAATAAATTAAAATGTGACATATCAGAAACAACAGAAATTGATTCCATTTTTACACTATCCAAATTAAATACAATAGAACATATAAATCGTGCACTGTGGGGTGATATGTCAGATTTTGCAGAAGACTATGAAAATAAGATAAATTTGCTGGAATGTACCCCAAATACAGAAATTCCATTTGCTGTTGGTTTATTACCTTTACGTACTGCTCTGGAAAAAATGCAAGCAACACCAGATTATCAACCTCGTAAAACTCGTTCATCGGTAGCACCAATTAGGCAAGATATTAATTATCTCAAGAGAAAGAATTGTACCTCTTTAAGCAAAGTTGTGGATTCTAAAAAACAAAATACCTGCATTAATAATGATCCAAAAGAAAATGCAAAAGCAGTTTGCCATATTCAGATTAGAACAGCACCGCCACAGTACGTACGAAATCGTAAAAAATATCTTTCAACGGATGTAAATGCACTAGAACCACCAGCTATCGTTAATAAACATTAATAAGTATAATTATTTATTAAGGAATAGATAATAATAAAATAAGATGGTAATAAAATAATATTCTCAAATGTGAATATCAATGGGAATTGAGAACGCGCAACTTTATGCATGTAATTTTATATTTTGGAGACATATTTTTAATATAAAACTCCTTGTATATAAAACATAGACATAAAAAAAGAACATGCGATAAATTACGTAAAGTGTGTAAACAATTGTAGTTCCTTGATTTCTACAAGAATTGAAGATATATTCTTTTTATTGTTTGGCCATATACTTTTTAATTTAAATACTATAATGAGGGTGAATCGAAGTTCTTTTTTTTATTGTAAAGAAAAATATTAATATGAAATAGTTATAAAATAATATTTTTGTCTATTAAGTTTATTATTTTTTTATAAAAACTTCTTGTATATTTTTTGAATTGAGATAAAATCATTAATTAACTTACATTCTATTTAATTAACGATGTGAATTGAAATAAATTTTTTAATTTGTAGATGTGTAAATGAAAACGTGTGTTTATATATTTGGTGCACACATAGGGCTACAGCATATATATATACATACATACACAATGATATATTTTGTTCTTTAAGATCATGCCCATTTTAAAGATTTTGTATTTGAATGTCTTAGTTTGTTATTTTAAAGTAAAAGTATAATAATTTATCTCTCTATTTTTCTTTTTCTTTTAATGTGTGAAAAATGCATACATATCATTTATACTAATGTAAATGTCTTAATATTATAAATTTCAATCTATTATGGATATACACTGAGAAATCCTATGTATCTTACATGATTTATTTTCAATTTTATTCATCATTATATTTTCTAATCCTCTATAACTAGAATTTTGTTTCTTTTTGAAAACAAAGCTTCACTGAAATCTAAAAATTAATTAATAATTGTGAGTTAATCATTTAATGCCATTATCATAGTATACTAATAAAATATCAAAACAACGATAAGCAAATAAATTAAGATTTAAAAAATATAGATACGTTGCATTATATAGGGTTAATATCTTTGTTTCATAAACGTATTTTATAATACTTTAGTTGTAATAAGTAATGAAATCATAATAATCCAGTGTAATAATTTGTGCTATAAAAGCAGTAACTGTGAAACCTCAAAATTAGCTGTATTATGTTTATGACTGTTATATTTTTGAAATAAATTTGTGTAAATTTATTTGTACATTTATACAACATTTACAATATTTTGAAATGTTAGCAGTTGCTGCAATGTAACATAAATGGATTGTTTATTGCAATAATATACAAATATTTTTTACATAAATTTATGTATACATATACAATAATGAAAAAATATATATTTTTTTTCATAATAAACATTTTTAACGTTTTGGAGTATTTTTGGAATTTCTATTAATATTTCAATTACATTTGTTTACGCTCAATTTATATTTGTGTGGGTAAAACAAGAGTTACAAATTTTACAAGATTGTAACAGTATTATATGGAGTTGTGTCATGTCCTTACACCTTATATTCTTGCCATTACAGGTTTTTATTATTTTATGGACTATTATATTCAATCATATATTGTTAGAATAATCTTAATAAGAAACTGTAATCTGTACAGAAACATACAATATATTCAACATGCTCTTGACACTGCGCAGAGGACAAAAACGGACTAAAGAAAGAGAACCATGTTTATTTATAACTAGTAATTTGATTGGTTGTGCAATATACACTATGATACATGTACAATCAATATGAGTAAAGTATAATTCTCGTTATTTTAGTTTTTTAATTTCCGATATATTGAAAGAAATCAATAAAATGAAAAGTAATAAATCACACTATTAAATTGAATGTATTAAAATATATCGATCCTATTATATGAATATGCAATTAAAAAGATTAAAACACTGACTGCTACGTTTTATTTAAATAATTTTGTTAATAACAATATTGCATTTCTAAAAAAGATACAATGAAATTAGTGGAAATTGTAGTTTGTGCGTAACAATGTACAATCTATGTTACATATGATCATTGACGAATTATCTTTTGTGTCATCATATAGGAAATGTTCTCGTAGATATAGGTATATATAAATAACAAGAGATCGCATATACAATACAATGAGAATACTTTATAAGACGAATTTAATAACTTATTTATTTAAAATTATTTACGAATTAACTTCATAATTATTAATTTAAGAGTTAGTCAAATTCATAAATATATGATGCATATTATTTAAATCTATAACTATGCAGCAAATAATGTACAAAATCTATATAAATGCACGATAAAATACGTAAGAATATCGATTTTAATACTATTATTTAATATAAAACTTTGACATTTGTAAGATAAATGACAATTCAAATTAACAGTCAGTGTATTTTTAAATAAATAACCATCCGAATTATTTTAAAAAATTTTCAACGAAATGTTTTCTTTGATAAGTATTAGCATCGCCAAAGTTGTAAGATGCATTAAACTTACATGTATTGTTTATACATAACGTACGATGATCGATGTAACAGGTAATTACGAAATTATCAAACTTGCTTGCTTATCACCAAATTCTGTAACGAGAAGCTGTATTGACAGAAAAGACATTACGTGGCATCGTATAACGCGTTTATTCCAGTTTTGTAATTCAATTGTACAATCGTCGGTGAAAGGTACACGTTGGGACTCGACTAGCAAGTACGTACATGCTCAATGTTTAGTTCTACGAGGAAGACAAATTCGATGAGGCCGACGCAGCGCAGCTACAGTGCAATCAATGAGCGCATATTGATCTTCACGGATTCTACACCTGCAGGGGCGGATCACTTGAGCATCATAGATATCGGAAGTTGACTGAAGATATTATATCGAGACCATATGCAGTATAAACAAACTTACTTTTTCTATTGTGAAATTACGTTTATTATTTCTAATCATAATATTTAATTGCTTGCGTTATACTTTAAAGTAAGTCAAGTTGTTCGTAATTGAATTAATTTATGACGAAAATTATATTGTTGAAAATATTTAACTGACTCTTTGTAGCGATAAATTTTAAAAAACGATATTTGCAACAATCGGAAATTATAATAAATATAAAAGAATAAAAATTTTATGCAATATATGAAATTCCAAATTTCTCTGATGATACAGGATTTATACAAGTTATGTATCAACTTACATGTATGTCAGATCAAATCTAACACAATGTTTAATAATATTATACATTGTAATTATAATTGACGTTCTTGTGTTCTATATATATATATCAATATTTCCACGTCGATTATTATAAAAGTATTAAATAGCAATAAATTAAATATTAAACGAGAGAAAACGTGAGACTTACTTCAAATTGTTTCGTTTTATCGATGTTCGAATTTCGATATCAACTTCGATACCTCGCGCATGCAATTGTTTAATGTTAATGGATAGTAGAACAAAGACTATCAATTCGTTCGTACGTCAAGTTGCATGTAGAATTACGCCAGATTTTCTTAACGTTAATGTAACGGTAATTACGTAAAATAAACTAAGCATAAGAAATCCCCGTGGTCTAACACGAGCGCCGGAAGCTTAAAAATTAGTGCGGTAAACGATGCAAACTACCAAATTTTTTCACCATTATTAATAAAAGAAAAATACGAAACGACCTGCGTTGTCTCATAAATCAACCACCTGGATTTATTAACAAAATAATAAACTTTTAAACGGCAAAGTTGTTGGAAAGTCTTACTATGAACAGCAAGTCCATTAGGCCTAATTAGATACATAAAGGAAATGAATTTAGGCGCGCTAAAGCGAAGTTCCGTAGAAGACCGTGAGATGTCAAGTCGATCGGGACCGCGAGCGAACAAAAGAACGGGATTGGTCGCTTCGAAAGTAGTGCCAGACATGTGTTTCGTTTCCCGCCTCGTGGGTTGTTATTGTGTGGGGGCCCCGCCAGTCCGGTGAGCCGAGTGTAGAGAGCATAGGGCCTAGGCCAGAATCGAACCGCCGTTGGGTTGGCTCTTCGGTACGGTGGTGGCTCTGTCCGACTGGTGACCGACCGTGGTCCGTCCGTCATATTCCCGGTTTGAAAGCAAGGTTGCGACTAGTTGTTGCGACGCAGGAAGGTGTAGTGATCCGTGTACGAAGTTACGAACGGATTTTTGCCGACAATGGAGAAGCGGATAGAGCTTGAGAAACGGGGAAGAAACTCCAGTGAAGTAAGTCGAACTCCACTTATTTTAATCGTACTGCTTTGCTCGACATGAGACTGACCGACACCGCGGGTTGTTGCATGCTTGGTTGATTCTATCGTGTAGCAGGTTTAAGAGCGGGTGCAGAGAGAATCGTGTTCCCTCGCGCGACACCGACACCACGCACTCGCTCTGCGGCACGCCACTGGCTTCTCGAAGACGCACGAGAACTCGGGATTTCTTGACGGCGACCGCGTGGCTCCGACAATTTATCGAGCAAGAAAGACGTGTTTTCGATGCCGACACGAGATGCTACTGATCACCAGAAGAGTAATAGGCATGGCGTGGTCTGCTTAAACGGCTTGTCTCCTTCATTTTTCGATGTGACGCGTTTCTCGCTCTCTCTCTCTCTCTCTCTCTCTCTCTCTCTCTCTCTCTCTCTCTCTCGTCTTCGTTCCGATATTTCATTTCGAGTTTTGTACTCTGTTTCGTCGCGTGTAGCTTTTCTACCAGATTTGCAGAAAATTCGAAGAAACGAATGATCTAGTTAAAGAAAATTCCCAGGCCAGTTATTGTATCGTATTAACTGAAAAATTGAGAAATTCGAGAGCTGATTGGTTGACTAAATTCAATAAATAGTTAATCAACCAATTGTTTATTAAATTTTCCCGATTTTTTCTAGCGTACTGAAAGCTTTCTACTGAATTACGAAGTGTCCCTTATCGTGCCGCAGATGTTATTACATTCGCAGAGAGAAAGCACTATACAACCCGCAACCAAATGCATTTGAACTTGAATTATTTTATTTACTATAAAAACGCATATAGTATTTTATACACACACACACACACACGCACACACACACACACACACACTACATCTTGCTGATTTGTGATGTAATACATCGTAGAATCAGCGTCGTTGGCATAGAAAGTAAAACATGTTTAATCAATGGAGATATTGCTCCTTACAATGGCTGATTTTTTATCTACGTGCCTATTTTGATCAATTTCTGAGAGATCCGGAAAATAATATCAGTATAAATATTCACGAATGAAAACTATATTATTATCTTCATATGACATGATTTGCCTCCATCATACCAGTAATTAAACATTTTCAATAAAATGTGTTAAATAATTTCACAATTAATTATTTCTTGCAACATTCCTATATTGCTCTCGAATTTTTTCTTGTAGAAGAAAGTATTCAAAGTTAAAAAATTTCTAGTACACCTTTCTATTATTAATTTTAAAGTGAAATTGATTTGTTATATTGATGTAATGTTATAACAAACGTCGTGTTTTCGGATTGGAATATTGAAAAAAGAATTGAACGAAATATTTTCCAAAGATTTAAAGTGTAGTAATTTTTTTGATAAAAGAATTCATTTAAAAAATATTTTATATGAAACGTTTAAAAAAAAGTAATACTGAGCATTTCGATAATCAATAAATTTCTCCAAGGGAATCGAATAATTTCAATCATAATAATTTCTTATTTAAAATGCCATGTTATACGCAAGTCGTGTGATCAAATTATAGCGTGGCGTGGCTGTCTCTAGGAGCCTCTCTTTTTTAAACTACTGTGCATCGTATGTGTGTTCCTATTACAATGTGAGCAAACACATCTCGGCAGATCGTTTACAAGGCATTTTAGAACACTGTCCGTTTCAAATGTATGAAAATATCATTATCAATGTGTGATTTTTTTCGTTGATCTTATGTACAACGCAATAGCGAAGTACAAAAAGGCTTTGACAAGATGGTGCCCCTTTCGAACGAGTTTCGAAACATATGCAACCTCATATGCATCTGCTGACAAGTTACGAGTAGTGCTTACATATAAAGTATTATGTCAGAGCTTAACAGTCCTTTGACCGCGATTTTTGGTATTCCAAGAATGTTAAATCCATCAAGGTCAAATGTAAACTTGAACTTGAAAGAATTTACAATACAATAAAGATTCGAAGATTCTGCCTCTTATTCCGTTTTTTCGTTACGTATATGCATATGAACCAATTTATTTTGCTTTTGTAACAAAATTGCAATTAGTTAACACACGATTCAAAAGCTCGAGTACAATTAACATAAAATGTAATTCTATTTATAAACTGTCGTATAAAACTCAGAAGATATACCTATTACGTGCACTCTCTGGCTTGCGAAAGTAATAAATCGTGAATCGTGTTTTACGTTACGATTCGCATAACGATAAATATTCCTTTTACATCGTATTGATACAAATATCTCGTGCATGTAAAAACGTAATTAGAATTGCAAAATTAATATCGCGGTACATTTTCTTTCGAAAAAAAAAATGTACATCTTTTTCTACGTGTGGTAAAAATATATTATGTAAATCAATTATCAGCGGGAAGAGTTGTGCGTGCCATGAGGTGCTGCCATGAGATGCGCGTGCGAGCAAACGTCGCCATTGTTTTCCGGTGCGCGCGAGTGTATTCTTATTATCAATCAGATTTTTTCTGTATCTTTTGAAATGGAACAAGTTCTAAAAGTTATTCCCGGGTGTTGCAACGCATACGAACGATGCCAAATCGATTATAAGGTTTCTTATGTATCTAATCTACGATAATGTCTTATGGCGTGTTACTGATCATTGCGCAGCCATCTTGGACGAGTCCACTCTGTCACCAACTGACACGAGTACGTTTTAGAGCAATAAAGAGATCAAAATAATCGTTTTTCACGTTTTTACCTTGCATTACAAATTTCATGATATTAATTCAGCAACACTCGACACCGTTATCTAGATTGATACATTCGTGTAAAATACATATGCGTGGGCGTTTGCATCAACTTAACCGGCGTTGCGATGCAGTCCATTCAGCAGTGCCGTAACTACTAACATCATAATTTTATTAATGACTAAATGAAACTTTATTAATACATTTCTAAATTTTTTTTGCTACAGTCTCTGCACAATATGTTATTTAAATATCGAAATGAATAATAATAGATATATTTTTTCTTAATAATTTTAATTAAAAAATTTTCAGATCTTCAATATTACGATGCAAGAACATGAAGATTTTAAAAACTTAAACAATAATTTTCAATTTGTTTAAATGTAAAATTTTCATCGTATCTTTGTTCTGTATCTAATCTATTTTTCTATATCTAATCTTTTTTCTTTCTTCTATTTTAAAAATAATGTATTTCAAATTACTCCATTAATTTGATTCGCATATTGATTAATCTATTATTTCCTATGAGAAAACTGTCCTCGCCCTTCTCCATTGATTTAATTTTGAAATTTCATCAAATCTTTCCTTGTATCCATCTCTTAGTTAACTCGTAGCTGTCATTGATCCGCTCCTATAAGCCACGACAACTTCTCGTAAACGCTTCCACTACGATCAGTGCAACGCACAGCGCAGCCAATCAGCCGGCCGGTCAGAATGTCGGGCAGTGAATCTAAGATAAGGACATGCGACGACTCCGAGGCTTCGCGTGAAAGCGGTTTGTCGTTGTTGCTAAGACTTGTTATGCAGTAATATTGCATATTCAGCTTCGTTTAAAAAACTTAACAAATTAATAAAAATTGATTAACAAATTATTTTCTCTATTTACCATTGTAAAATATTTTCAAGTAATATGTACCGTAGTAAATGGGATACATTGTAATATTTTTACTATGTAATTTTAAATTTCAGATAAAAACGAGCTGTATCGAAATTCATTTTAACTCGTGATAAAGTGAATTCCGATAACATTAGAACTTGAGTCTACTCGGATTCGCTTGTCGCGTGCCGCAGTCAGTACTTATCGCTTGCCGGCTTTTCTGATGCCGCTAAACAAGACGCGTCGTGCACTCTACTACCATCACCCCTGTATCCCGGCCACCCCCTCACACTTCCCTCCTCTGTTTCTCCTGTCTCCTTTCTATCTCCCCTCTCTCTTCACCTTTCTCTTTCTCCGATCAATAAAATAGCCCATCTCCCGCGAAAGCTTATCGTTCGTTTGAATTTTAGCGACTATTACTGCCGACACTTTTTCATACATTGCCAACTTTTCATATTCACACTTTCACTATGTACTGTAGATTTGCAAATATAATTAAGAATGGGTTGTCGTTTATGCGGACAGTTCTCTTAATCAAAGTTTTTTTTTTTTTATTTTAATACCCATTGTTTTATTAATCTTTCTTCAAATTATTAGACTTTAAGTGATTGATACAGAAACGTTATATATATTTTTTAGTTAGAAATTCTATTTATTTTTATCTTTCAGCATTTGTATATAAAGTTATATTTGTTGAAAAATATTATTATGTATATTTATTTGTTTATATAAATGGAGATATATTATACTTGTGATACAGTTTTGAATAGAATGTGATATACTATTTTTGATATATTTTTAAGCCTTATCTGCTTTTGTATTTAACTGTAGTTTATATAAAAATTATTTTTTTTTCAGGTTAAGGAACTTGTTCTTGACAATTGTCGGAGCACACATATAGTAGGTCTGACAGATGAGTTTGTTGCATTAGAATCGTTAAGTCTCATTAATGTGGGTCTTACCAGTCTAAAAGGCTTCCCAAAACTATCAAGTCTTAAAAAGGTAAACAAGTGTATTTATTATTACTATTATATTACATGTAATTTATAAATAAAGTAATTATTTCTTACATATATTTGAAAATAACATATAATATAATATTCTATATTTTAATTAAAATGCAATATTGAATTCAAAAGATAAAATGGAATACATAAATATTCAACTATTTTTATTTTTTACAGTTGGAACTTAGTGACAACAGAATTTCTGGAGGTTTAAATCTTCTTCAATCAAGTCCAAAACTAACTCATCTTAATCTTAGTGGAAACAAGATCAAAGATCTTGATACACTTCAACCTTTAGTATGTTTATTATTTCATTATTATATGTATGCATTTTAAATAAGTATAAATATATATCTTTTTTTTTTTTTTACAGAAAGAGTTCAAAAATTTAAAAAATCTGGATCTTTTTAACAATGAAGTAACAAATTTGGACAATTACAGAGAAAAAGTTTTTAGCCTTATTCCCAGTCTTCGATGTCTTGATGGGTATGTAATGTAGAACAGTTGTTTCATTTTGTTCTCATTTTTTAATACGTAAAATATATTTTAAAATACTGCTATCTGTAGATTTGACACAGACGATTGTGAAGTAGACAGTGAAGGGGAGGATGATGAAGTAAATGGAAATGAAGATGGAGATGGAGATGCTAATGAAGAAGATAGTGAGGAAGGTTAGTTAAAGATCGAAAATAAAGTTGAAAGATTTATTGAAATGATAAATTAAAATTATAGTTTCAGATGAAGAAGATTTTGAAGATTTTGATGACCGTGGTGTAGGATTAGCGGCCGTATACAAGGATGGTCTTGAAGTAAGTCATCCACAATTCAAATTATTATTTTATTATTGTATATAAAATCTTCGTTATGAATTATATTTCAATATTTAAATCCGGGTTTTGTATAAATTTTAAAATACTACACAATATGAAATGTTGTATATAAATAAATTTTTAGAAAGAACTACTATTTTTATGAAAAAATGCTACTTCCCTAAAGATTAACGATGTTTGTAATGAATTATTAATGTTGTGATTTTTTTGCAACTTCTGATTTATAAACATATTAATTTGACTAATATAATACAGGACGAAAGTGATGAAGATGATTTCCTCTGTGAAGATGAAGAAGAAGAGGATGATGATGATAATGAAGATGATGAACAGGATGAGGAAGAAGGTGAATAAGTTTTTATATATTTTCGGATTTAAGATAGATTTATTTATTTTTTATTGTCATTACTAAAATATTAGTGCCTTAAAAGATGTAAAAAATTATATCATTTTGTTTTAAATAGAATTTTTTATTTAAAGAAAGAACAATTTTCATAGAGTATGTTATTAATTTCATTGCGTTTTTATCATATATAGAATCGTCTCCTGCTCGAGGAAAGAAGAGAAAACATGAAGATGGAGATTCAGGGAACTAGAACCATAAAAAGCAGGTTTCTGATACTGTTGAATGAGTGTAAAATTCATATAAATAATAATAATTGAGACACCGAGTGAACATCTGGGAATCAAACTAATTGACCGACCAATGACAGACTACAGTTAGTGGTGTGAATTTATCAGTAAATCATTGACTGACAAATTGTCTGTGGAATAACAAACCATTGCGAAGAAGAGGAATGTGAATGAAAATGAGAAAGAGGATAATGATGGCATAAAATAGGACTGCATTCCAGCTGGGCACAGCGCGTTTTAGTTATACTAACGATATTTTATATAGAGTATATAGTTAGAGTATTAGTGGTGTTGCATAGTGGGTGAAAGATCAGATATTGAAGGACTTGGAAAAAGCAACAGAGGAGTTTTACACTTGAAGGAGCATATTTGTCTGTTAGCTCCAGTCGGCCAAAGGCTGGTCACGCTGGAATGCAGTCATCGTTAATCAGTACTAAGATTACATAAGTTACATTTTAAATACATTATTATTGTACCATGGATAAGTATAGAGTAATTGAAGAACAATCTTTTTGTACAGGTTTACACCATACATTGAGGTGCATTACGCCTCTGTGATTTTTGGGACAGAAAATAAAGAGATAAATATATGTTGCTCATACATTGAGCTTATATCTATGAAAGATGTATTAAGATAAGAATTTACATCATAAGATTGAAAAAATGAAAAAAAAATATGTACATTTTATTTATTAAAGTAATAATATTCGAAATGTATAATTGATAGACACGAAAAAAAAATCATTAATGACATTTTAGTATTTTCGGTTCCATTATTTTGATATAAGTTAAATAGTTTTGATATTTTAAAGACTTTTGAAAGGAACTGCGAAGTAACAAAAGCATATTTAATGAATTGTAATATTCTGACTAGTAATTTTTAGTAAAGTTTAAGTTTCACGTGTTTATGTATAATGGTAATAATATGCCGCACTAACATGTCTGTTAAGATTACTGTTTATTTTTGGGCATTCCATATGCTACGTGTTATGCTCTAATATGACAATTTGATCAAGAATTATAATATTTCCCTATTTGTAATTGCAAATATGCAACTACAATGATTAAATGTTTTTTATATTAAAAAATTGTATTATTTGTTTACGATTTACAAATTACTTAATGGATTTGTATTGTTTATATGCAACAACAAGTTCAAATATTGGAACATGATATTAAACACAAACAAAAAATCAAAATTACCATAAATTACCTTTAATTTCTGTCTCTGAAGTTACCATAGCGCTGACACATCTCGTGATCATTGAAGTGCGAAGTTAATGAGTAATGATCATTAATATTATTATTAATATTAAATTAAAATTATGATTTAAAAAAGGTAACAAATATTTACACTTGCGCTTTCGCACTTTTGAATTGTATTTAAAAAAAAAAGAAACGCAAAATTTAGATCAGAGTGGAAAGATAAAATCTCGAGAAATAGGCGCAAAAATAAAAGATGGATCAGACGATGTAGTTAATGGTGAGACTGTGGCAAGTGGATTACCGAACGGACTACCAATTAACTACGTGATCGTGAGAATGGATGGGAGTGAAATAGCGAGTGAGAGTGCAAGAGAGGATCGGTTTTATAAGAAAAAAATTATGGTAGAGTCGAGGATCTGGCGCCTCTTTGTCGCCAGTTTGGTTATGGCCTTATCCAATTTTTCCAAGACTAAAGCAAATTTATATTAGGTACAATGAGTATATGACATGTACAGGTCCAAATCTGTAAATTTCCAATCTGCAATTTGTAATTGCGGCTCGCGCGAATGTCGTATTAAAAGTTAAATTATAAATAATTAAAAAAATTAAATTATAAATAATTAAACATTCCGCGCGCCCCGCGACACATACACTTTTGTCAATTGCACTTTTGGATAGACCATTTACATAAGGGAATCTATCACCTTCTATTATCAGATCTATAACATCTCTGTATTGTCTGTCTGTTCCGTTGTTAAAGTGGATTTTTATCATAACGTTTGTTTATTTCGAGCAATCCTCATCACAAAATAAGAAAAAATAATTTATTAATAAAATCATTTACAAATCAA
>KQ435691.1:182601-192717 GCA_001276565.1 Melipona quadrifasciata | reverse complement strand
ATTGAAAATCACTTAATGTAAATGAAATCTACAATTTCATTTTGGAATAAACGTCCTAAGCATATCTGTTATTGAATTTATTAAATACTTATGATATAATTAAATAAAAATGTTTAGTAAATCTGTATTGTTTAAAATTTTCAAAAGACTATTGTATTAAGATCACTAACACTTTCTATTTACTGATTGGTTATAAGTAAAGTATTAGCCAATGAAAATAAAGATTTTGCTAAATAGATGATGCAAAAAATTACAATACCACAACCACGGTGTCGCCAATGGTAAAAGTTCTGGGATTTTATATGCTTGTGCTTGTGCTAATGGCAGCCTTGACAAATACATAATGGCCGTTACCAGTTCTAGTTACCTCCGAATAGTGTAACGCGTACATGAAACTGTCGTGTGCCAGAACAGTGTATTATTTTAAGTAGAATTTTTCCTCTTATGTACCTCATGTATCGTGTTTCTATTCGTGAAAAAATAAAATACTGTGTTCAGAACTGAAATCATGTGAAAAGAAAGGTGAAAAAACGTAAAATCACGAGAAAAAAACACGGATGGTAAAACCGCGTTCGCGGAGGTAATATTGACAATTTTTCATCACGACGCTATTCGCATTTTTTCGCGTCAATATGAAATAGTTGTATCCCGGGCACCTCCACCGAGTTTTTCAGCTAGTCGAACCGAAAAATTTTTCACAGATGGTTGCTTTTTCTTTTGTTTACGCCTTGTCAGTTGGGCTTTTGTTGTGTGCATCCGCGCGCCGCTGGTACCTATAAGTGAGAGTGAGATGTATGCGATTCTTGTATGCGTGTAAGTGGCTTGTGTGGCACGTATGCTTGCACACAGGCGCGTAAGTTATAACCTCAAAATATGCTTCCAGCTGTCGAATCTTTTTACAAAACTTTTTCCGCGCTTTAAAACGGTTATTTGTACATACAGGTGTTATAGTATCATAACAACGTGATGGTTTCTAACATAGTGTACATGACATCGTTTCTCACCAGTATTATGTATTTTGTTTTACAGTACAAGTCCTAACAAACTTAAATATTAATAGTCTGATATAAATTCAAAAGAAACAATCCAGTTTGAATGAAATTATAAAGTGTTATTTTATCTACAATGACTAATTGAATATTGTTTACATGTTACAGGATACAGATTGAATATAGGATTTGTGAAGCCATAAGTGTGGTGTGTGACATTTTTAAACAACTCTAAAGTTGACATAGATCTGAATTATGTTTATGGTTCAAACATAAAATGTCTTGATATTAGTATTTTAAACATTAATGAATTACTAAAGGATATCTACCAAATGTTATTTAAAATTGAGATAATACACAATACATTATTTATAAAGTGACGTACAAAGATGTGTCATGGAAAAATGTAGTTCAATTGTGTTTATACATGGATGTAATTTTGCAACAAATGTGCTTTAAAGATAAGTTAGAGTACTTTCAAAATGCAGTTGTACAATTATTCTTTAATGGATAATGTAGTTCTGAAAAGAACTACCTACTACATGCAAGGAATTAATATTCAAATATGGTTAACATTAAAATGTAATATTGAGAATAAATATCAACAACCTATGTAAATACACATATTTTGAAAAAATAAAAGGGTATTACCTAAACAACAGATGAAATAAGAAGTTACATGCATGACAGGAATAGGAGACGTAGGTCGCAGACGCGTTGAATGGCGCCGTAGCGCAAATACAATTTTCTTCTATCACTAAGCTGTAATTCATGAGTGGTAAGTCCATATAATTAATTTGTATAAAATTATGTTTATTAGAAAATTTATGGTACAAAAGATAAAAAATATATATAATTATATCATTTATATATATATAAAAATATATACAATTATGTTATAATTGTATCATTTTGTATAGCTGGTTATCATATAATTTTCATAATGTCTTACAAATATATAGAGATATATAGAAGCAAAGATAGATAAGCTGAAAAGGTGGAAAAGGTGGCTAGACGCTACCCAGAGTAAAGAGGGGCTGCGTGGGCATGCAGCAGCCTCAGTCACGCCCTCTTCTCGGGGACTCAGTATCCTCTACAACTTCCCCGACTGCTCGGCGTAATAATCCTGTTGCTGTTTTGACGCATCAACAGGTATGACACTTCTAAATGAAGCTTTAAATATCTAAGGATTGTATAATATTTAAGTTTTTATTGTAATTTGTTTTAGTTACAACAATTACAACAACTGCAGGCTCAAAATTCGAGTGGTCAGTCATTGACATTTGCTTTACAACAAACATCAAATAATGTAAGTACTTTAAAGTATATATTCATTTGGAAACATATATCATTAAAGTAAGTAAGTAATATTTCTATGATAAAAACTTACAGCCTCAAGACCAAGGAAATAGGTCAACAACTGGAAACCATATAGTATATGTAAACCAGTTAAACCATTTAAATCAGAGTACCATAAATCCCTCAGGGACTGGTATGGGCCTACCCCCGGCCACCCCCACTTTTGGGGTGGGCCTTAATATGGGATTGCCACTATCACTTCTAAATACCAGCCTTACATCCCTCACATCTAATGTTATCACTACATCAAATCCTCTGCTCAATTTGGGCCTGCCAAGTATAAATACAGGACTAACTACAATAAATCCTAGTCTCAATCAGTTAAATACCATAAACTCAAATTTAACTTCAAATATTGGTTCAAACAGTATTAATAATGGTTTATCTGGTTTGGGACAGGATATAAATAATATAAATACTGGAATTAATAGGCTCAGTACATTAAATTCAACAAATATAAATTCTGGATTATCCAGTGTGAATACTGGAATTACCAATGTAAATCAGAATTTGACAAGTTTAAATTCAAACATAAACCAGAATGTTACCAGTTTGAGCACAAATTTTACATCCCCAAGCTCTGGTGTATCTGGTTTAACTGCTATTAATCCAAATATAAATGCAAATTTAACTACTACCAGTATAAATTCTGGTATAAATCAAGGCCTCAATCGATCTATTAATGCTTTAACAACTGGATTAACTCAAACTAGTCTAAATTCCAGCAGTACACAATTTCCATTCCAAGCCATACAAAGTATACAGAGTATTGCACCACACATTGTTGGGTCAAATATTGCACATGTACCAAGTTCTGCTATATCGCAGCACCCGAATTCAAATGTTTCTACTATTTCACAAATAACAAATACTGGTACCTTGACAAGTTCGAGTATATTCACAAGCACTTCCAGTGAACCAATTCATTCAACCACAGCAAATGTGAATCACGCTTCAAACGTGAATCTTACTACAAATATTCCACATCTTGGTACAATGCACTCAAATTTATCTAATGTATCAACATCTAATGTGCAGCATATATCTGCATCAAATGAACCGAATATGTCACTGAGTCATACTTCTTTAAGTTCTTCTCAGTCAACTGGATTTCAATCTCAGCGACAATATTCACAGGGAATTAACCCTGGTTTAAGTTCATCGGTAACATTAACGGGCTCGTCTCAACCATCAAATGTGGTCAGTACAATAAATACTGTAAAATCTATGCAGAACATTCAAAGTCAAAATATTAGTTCTCCAAGCAGTCCATTTTCAATACCATTAAAAAGTCCAGCGTCTAATATTGCACCACCTACACCAAGCCCTAGTCCTAACAGACTACTACTTAGAAGTCCAGCGTCTAATTCAATACAATCTAATAGAAATAGTCCAAGTCCTGTTGGAACATCAAATAATAATTTTAATATACAAATGCAAAGCCCAATGCAGAGTCCAATGAGTGTTAGCCAAATTCAGAGTCCTGTACTTAGTCCATATCCTCCTGCAAAAAGTCCTCATTTGTTAAGTGGAAATAACTCTCTGAACAACAGAAGTCCAGCACCTGGTGGAAGTCCTGGTCCACCTGTGGTAAGAAACAATTTATTATTAACTTAATGTAAAAAAAAAAAAACTCAAGTGCTAATAATTAATTTACTTGCAGGTTAGACCCAATACACCAATACTCCAACAAGGTATGCAAGTATTGCAAATAATTCATGGGACACCACAGGGATATCAATCAACACCAACACAACTAGTGACTAGGACACATTTGATTGGAAATCAACAAATTCAAATAGCTGCAACTAAGCCTACAAAACAACCACCACAAATTTTACCAAAACCTCCAAACCAACAAGCTGCTGGAACACAACAAAAACAGCAACGTGTTACTACCACAATTACAAATCAAGTAATATATTTTGTGTACAGTAATCCTATTTGAATTTTTTTTTTATAATATTTATTCTTAATAAAATTTGAATTATTAAATTATTATAAGGTGACGCAACAAACTCAACCACAGTTAGTTCTTGCTGGACCACAACCAAGTCCTACAACAGCTACAATGATACCAACAGCACAAGGTCTATTATTAAATCAGGTAATAACATCTATTTAAGATGTTTATTGAAAATGATACGCATGTTTGTTATGTGATCATTTAAAAATATATTGTGCCTGTTCCAGTAGTTATCAATATTATATGTAGCATTTTTAATATGCTTGATATCTATTGTAACAGCTTATGTGCATTTTGGTGTCACGAATATCTGCTTTGTGCTTCATATGTTTATCACATTTCATACATAGGTTTTGCCGTCAACTGGACCCGTTATTGTACAGCAACAACCAGGTGGTGTTCAACTCATACTAAGAACGCCAGCGAGTGCCCAGCAACAAACACATACTGCACAGGTGATGGTTTCATTCATTCAACCATTCAATTTCATCATGTCCACAGTCATTGCTTACTTAATACTTTAAAAATCTATTTTTTACATCTCATTTTAAATTATTTGAATACATCGAATTTTTACATGCTATATCATCAGTTGGATTTTATATATATTTTATGTTTTATATTTAGCATCTAAGTTTCAGATAAATTACCTTAATGTAAATAAGTTAAAAAATATATTAGAACAATAACATGAAAAAAAAATTAGGATTTTGTTAACTAATATAATGAAAAAAAATGTGTTCACTTCTTCTATAAATCTATTTTCTTTTTATAGCTAACACAACAACAATTAGTTAGAGTTGTGACAGCACAAGGTATGCAGTTACAAGGCATTACACCTACGTTTTTTGCTGTACCTAATGGTTTTCCTCCAGCTGCATCTCCAGTAATTAGACATACTCCTTCTAGTCCAGCACCTTGTAAGTTTTTATATTTGATAATTTGTTTAAATATACTTTAGTATAAAAAAGTATAAAAAATACTAAAATTACTTATCTTCTAATGTAGCTGCTACTTCAGGGACTGGTAATTCTATAGTGATTCAAAATGCAATGGTACAAAGTCCTCAACCACAAATCTCACAAGTAGGATCAAGTTCTAATACTGGTAACACTCCATGTACGCAAACTGTTGTTGAACAATCTTTATTACCACCTCCTAAGAAAAAAGCGAAAAAGAAAAAGAAAGCAAAACGAAAAGACGATGAACCACCAAAATTGGATCTTGCTAGTATAATGAAAATATCAGGAATTGGAGATGATGATGATATTTTTGATACTGATCTTACAACTGAATCAGATGTTTCTTGTCAAGTTCAAGTTGACTCAAGTTCAGGACAAACTTTGGGACAACTTTCGTCCCAAGTAACGATACCTACCAGTTCTGCTCAGAATCTGATACAAGTACCTGCACCAAATACAACGAATACACAAACTTCCGCGTCTCAAACGTTTAATAGCCAACTTGTTGCCCAACTTCAAATGCCTGTGCAAAATGTACAAGGACAATTACGATTTGCTCTTGGAGAGGATGGAAGAGTTGTTTTGCATCGTACTCCAGAATTAAATCAACCTGAGATGGATCAAGCTACTGCTCAAGCACTGATACGATCATTAACACAAGGTGGTGGACAAAATTCTCCAATTATTTCTCATCTTCTTGGACAAGCGCAAACGACAACACAATCTACACAAAATACTGTGTTACAAAGACAAAAATTTGTTAAATCACCTTCATCATCCAGTGTTTCAACGGTTACTACTACTATAAGTTCAACAGCTCCACAAAGTGTTACTTGTGCAACTAGTCCACAGCATGTGCAAGTATGCTCAAAATCAAATAATCAACAGAAAAGTGTAAATGTTCCTCAAGAATCCAGTCCTGTGTTAAATGTTTGTGTCCAAAACAGTCTTGTATCTTTACAAACATTGGATATGCAAGCATCGAAAAATATCAATGTACAAAATCTCGCATCAACAACAAAAACTAATCAGTCATCTAATTCTAGCCTTTCACAACCAAACAGTAATGTTCTAACGCCTGACGTTTTAGCAACAAAACCTTCATGTACTACGTTTAATGTACAAAATTCTCGATTAACTAATACGAGTCAAGGTACTAATAATCAACAAAATTCTAATGTTTCCACACAAAAATCTAGTCAAGTGCGACTTACAAATGCTTGTGTTACTACTAATGTGCGACAAAATTTAAATAAAATATCTCAGAGTGCTGCTCATGTTCAAAAGTCATTACCAAATAATTTAACTGTACAAAATGAACATACTGTAACAAAAAGTAATCAGAGCCATCAACAAGGAAATCAACAAGAGTCAATAACATTGCAGCAAGAAACACCAATGTATCAGCATAACCAACAAATAACAGCACAGACTGTACAAACTCAGAATGTCCAACAAGTTTTCGAACAAAATCTTCAAACTTCTGGATCAAATGCTCAACATAATTCTTTAAATATGTTACAACAACAAAGTTCTTGCAATACGGCAATGCAACATGACGCTATGAATGTTTTGCAACAACATTCTAGTATTCAACAAAATACAATTAATGTTTTGCAGCAAAATGCATCTAGTAATGTACAAAATATTGAACAATCTGGAATTGGTGATTTGAGTCATGCGCAACAAAATGTTGTTACAAATATGCAACAGCAAAATACATCTGCTATTTTGCATAATACAAGTGTACAGCAAAATGTAAATGTACAACAACAAAAAGTTGTTGCAGCAAACACATTTTCTTCTGTGAACACGCATCATTTTGAATCCCAGAATACAATTAATGCTATACAACAAGGACTAAATACACAACAGAATAATCAACATCAAAATATTGTGATTACAAATGCTCCTCCTTCAACTGCTATGCAACAAAACGAATCTCAAAAAGTAGAGACCCAAAGTACAACAATGCTTAATTCAGCAGCAAACAATATATTAAATAATGCACCAAAAATTACTCCCGAAATTTTAAATGCATTGAGTAATTTAAATCCTAATGATCAGTTATTAATTGCAAATGCAAATGGACAAATGCAAGTAATCAGTCAACAGCTATTACAACAATTTTTAGCAGGACAGTTAAATGCAACTAATCAGGTACAAAATCAAAACCAAACTCAGAAAATAGTGATTGGTGAGCCAGATGCAAATAACCAGAATTTACAAGGTGTACAAATTAATACTCCAACGAGTCAAATAATTGTGAATAGTTCTGGTGGAGCACCTACGATTCAAAATAATATACAGAATATTGTAGTACAAGCTGCTCCTTCTCAAATGCCACAACATATACAAATTCAAAATTCCAGTTTTCCTAGTCAGTTTATTGACAATTTAAATCAACAACAAATCAGAAATCTGGGTAATAATCAACCAAAGAAGGCAAAAATTATTAAAAGAACAAAAACTGCTGTTACCACCCAAAATACTGGAAATGCACAGGTATGCGTAAGTTTCTTTGATTTTTCTACGTTTTTAATTGTTAATAAGTCTTCTTTTTATTGTTAATTTAATATGATAACAGGTAACAAAAACAATTACTGTTTCCCGGCCAACAATGTTATCAACAAATATAACTAATCTTCAAAAAGTTGATAATTCTAACAAAGTAAATACTGTAGTATCACAAAGTACAAATCCAATTAAGAGTGAATCTTCGCAAGTTGTTACAAATGGTCCTGTACTTCCGTCTTCTCCTGGAAATCACTTATCAGTTCCCTCAAATGGTCAAATGGTTCAAAGAGTACAGACTATTCAACTTCCTGCTCAAAAACAACAATTATTAAAAAATATACAATCTCAAATACAAGCTATATTAGCTCGTAAATCAGGTTCACAACCAGATCAAACTGTTCTAACAAAATTATATCAAGAACAAGCAAAAATTTTGGCAAGTGGGAAGGTTGTTAGTACTACAACACATTCTGTCAGTAGTGTAAGTCATATTATTAATACAAAAAAATAAAAATAAAATTGCATCGTATTGTACATTTTTTGACGTTATTTAATTTTCAATTAATTTCCAATTTTTTCAACATTAATTTTATATTTATACAGGGAACAGAAACAAGTTTTAGTGTAAATGCAGTTTCAACAATGGCACCAAATTTAATATCACAAAATTGTTATAAAAATCAGACAGCTGTACAAACTCAAACACAGACATCAACTACTGTGGTAACTTCACAAAACTTAAATCCAAGTACATCTTCAACGGTACAGAATAATTCATCTAATAATTATATGAACAACCTTTCGGTATACAATAATTTTTTTATGTTATAATTGAATTTTCATTTATATTTTTACTAATTATTTATTGTGAAATTTACAGATATCACAAAATGTGCAAGGGCAACAATGTGTACAAAATAATCAAAATGTACACCAAACGCACACAAAACAGCACAAGATTTATCAGAATCATGGAAATCAGATATTAAGTCCGTCCTCTGCCAATATACAAATTTTCTCACCACCAATTACCTCTGTAGCTACTGTGCAGAGTAACGCACAACAATTATCTTCAGTTCAAACTCAACAAACTGGAATGCAACAGTCAACCCAATGTCAAACAGACCCATTAGACATAAAACCAAATATGCAAATATCAAGTCCTGTTAAACAAGAACTTTCTTCACCTATTCAAATACAAGTTCAAAGTGGTTCACCTGCAGGACAGGTAGCTTCACCTAGAATGATTGGCAAAGGATCACAAAGAATTCAAAGTCCTGTAAACACTAATGGTAATTCCAACAAACAAACTGTCAGTCCCAATAGTAATTCAAGTCCTTTAGTAAGTCCCAGACAAGGTGTAAAAAGACCAGCATCCAGTCCAATTTGCAGACAGATTAATCGTAGTGACTTGTAAGTAGAACTTTTTATTAATATGATAATATTTATTCTTAAATTCTTAGTGTTATGTTTATAAATATATTTTTATTTTTATATTTGCAGATTAGAGCAGCAATTAAAAATTGATCAAAACGGTGCGATAAATCCAGACGTAAACACGCCATTTTTGAGCAAGCGTGATGCTTGTAAACGTCTTGTACGATATCATTGTTTAAATGAGCAGGTACTTAGTTCTAAAGATTTGGCAAAAGCTGATGAGATGTTTGAAGAAACAGCCAAACATCTTCTATCAAAATTCAATTCCATGATGAACAAATACACGTATCTTCTTTTAATGGAAAGCATGGTATGTTAAAAATATTTAATCTTGTTAAAATTATGATAATAATCACTTAATTGAAACTTACAGCGAGAAGTGAGGACATCAGAATTGATGATGATTGATAGAACTTTTGTTGCTGAAGAACAAAGTATATTAAATAGGTTACGAGAACAAGAGGCTAAAGTTAATGGTAAAGTCAACATGTTAATATATAGATATTTTCTGATGTATTATGTATTATAATAATCTTTTTCTTTTATTTCTTTTTTATAGAAGAGTTCAAAAAAGAAGAAAAGCCATTGGTGCCAAAGGTTGAACCTGGTCTTACAGAAGAAGACAAATTATCACCGTCATTAACTAACGTGTCTGTAAAACGTGAATTAGAAGACGACTTTCTAAGTGACGAAATAGAATGCAAACCAGTGATTAAATCAGCAAATTGTACTAGTGGTGATTATGATGAGTGGGTAGAGATACAAAAAGAACTTGGTGTATATCCATCTACCACAGACTCATTTAAATGTAAAAATATTAATAATAGTGGTAGTAATAGTGCATGTGCTGTGGCTTTTACAAGGTCATCTAAAACTGAAAGAACAC
>KQ435691.1:140066-165571 GCA_001276565.1 Melipona quadrifasciata | reverse complement strand
TCTGTTCGTAATTCTTTCCCTCTATGTTCCAACGGAGGCACTTACACCCGTTACCGTCGACCCGGGTTTATGAACGGTACAATGCGATTTATTATCGTCTCATTTCTGCGCTGTGCCGCGCACTTCGCTCGGCGGTTGTTTGAGTATGGCCGCCCCCGCCCACTCACGATCTCTCCCAGCTCTGCCTTCGTTAATGTACTGGTATTCAATAGTTCGTACACTTTTCTATGCCTCGGTAGCAGTTGGTGCCTTTAATTCGGCCTAGAGCCTTTAAATAATTATTTTATAGTCCCCGATGCTCCTGATCCTCCTGAAGTTTCTGTCCTATTCTTTGATGAGATTCATAGAACACTCTGTACTTAGCTTAAGGTTTCCCTCGGCGAAACTTGAAACACGTCCTGATGAATAATGTACCAGTTGCATCGCAACCAATCAGAAAATGATGTTCAGTGTCAACTAATATCATTATATAATGTATCGAGATGAAATTTACATATGTTGAAATAAATCACTGGAGGCGCGTTACACGCAATAAATCTAAATTGATTGTCTATATTTCATTTAAAATTCATTGATAGCCTTGCCAAGTGTTTCCAAGTTTCTTCGCTGTATTCGAATTGATATTTCACGTAAAAATCTTTATGTAATATAGTTCAGTTTTTATGTAAAAGAAACTAGATATGTTATTAATAGTACGCGTGAATAATACATTTTGAATGAGAAACATTTAGTTATAATCATATGACAACTATAGAATCTGTTACAAGATGGCAATACTATATACGTGAATCATAATGTCTAAAAGTACCACCAACTGCATATGATATATTTCTGATTATAACCAAAAAATATTTTTGTGGGTGACGTTTGATCAAAGAATCCTTTTAGATTTTTCAACGTATGATTTGGTTGATATTTAATATTTATATGTCTCACGTACTGCGTTGAAGTGTTGATAAAATGGATACCATATTTCACGAGAAGGTAAATAATAATATACGTAAGTACCTAATGGTATTTCTAATGTAAATTGTTTTAACGGGAAAGTTTATTACAGCAGGAAGGATTTCTATGTGCACAACATTGTTTAAACGCACTTTTACAAGGATCTTATTACAATGCTGTAGATCTTGCTAGTTTAGGTCACCAAATGGATGAGGAAGAGAGGATAAGAATGGCAGAATCTGGTGTTGACAGTGAAGAATATAAACTTTTCTTAGAGGTGAATTTGTGTATTATAACTATTTTATATTGTAGCTATATTTTGTTGCAATATATCGCATAATATAATAACAAGTTATAATATTTTTCAAGTATTTTATTGTATTTATCAATTTATTTCTAATTTGAAATATTAATATATACTAATAATGTTATATGTGGTAAAGGGCATTAATTATTTTGCTTAGCAACCATCAGGAAACATGGACGACAGTGGATACTTCTCAGTGCAAGTAATCAGTAGTGCGTTAAAAGTGTGGGGATTAGAGTTAATCCCATATAACAGTACGGAATCTGCAGCTATAATGGCACAGAATGATCCTTTGTATGTTATTTAATTGTTTCTGATTTATTTCATTCAAAATAGTTTAAAGATATTTACGAAGTGTAATTATTTTGTACTACTATGAACAAAAAAGTGTATATATATTATGTATGTAAAATAGATAAAATTATTTTATGCATGAATTATCATATACAAAAATTTTCAATTATACTTTGTTACACACGTAATTTCAAAAGTGATGCGTATCATTTTTAGACAGATGAAGGCATATATTTGTAACTACAAAGGTCATTGGTTCACCATAAGGAAAATTGGAAAACAATGGTTTAACTTAAATTCAGTACTAAGTGGGCCAGAGCTTATATCAGATACTTATCTTTCAATGTATTTAGCCCAATTGTTACAAGAAGGTAAACATCTTAATGAAATATCATAAATTATAAATATTTTTTATCTTCGTAGGTAATTATGTATGTTCGTAGGTTATTCTATTTTTATTGTTATTGGTGCACTTCCACAATGTACTGCAGATGATATTCTTATGAAAACTCCAATAGAACCTATAACAAAAGGGCAAACATCATTAAGGACTAAACCAAAAGGTTATTATCTAGGAAGAATGTGAATTTCTAAAGTTTACAGTAGACGATATATTCAGCGATATATTTTTTGTTTTAACAGGTGTAAGTAACAATGTAATATCAAATACGTTTACTAGAACTTTATCGAGTAAAGAAAAGCTATCAACAAACAAACTGCAAGAGAAGATAATTCCGATAAAGGTTGAGAAAAGTGATGAAGATGACGATGAAAATGCAGAATTGCAAAGAGCACTTCAATTAAGTTTCGAAGAGAATAAAAGGAATGATGTAGATAAGTATCTTAAATTAAGTTTGGATTTCCACGATTACAATAAGAAAACATCCGGGACTGACGATACAGATGAGGATGATGATTTAAGAAGGGCTCTCCAATTAAGTTTAGAGTGTGCAACAGCTCCTTCAACACCAGAATCTGAAGACTTACACTGGCATCAATTAAATCACTTTGGTACATATTCCAGGACGTCAAACGGAGAAACTTCACAAAAACTTAATATTTAATAATATGTGCAAGAATATTTTTAATATTATTATATTAAAATAAATTTTATTTGTAAATTATTTAATAAATATATGAATAAAAAATATGTATATATACATGTTGTAAGTTTTAACTGGCTGTATTATCAGTTTATTTTATCAATGTTGAAATTTTGTCATTGAAAAACGAGCAATTTTCACCGCGTGTACGAAATACTTGTTTCTTCGATAATTTCGGAGCAAATTATTGAAGTTTTTCGAACGCGCTTTAATATCATTGGTTTAAATGTTCGCTGTACATAACTCAAAAACGTTATGTTGAGAACACACTTTCATTTTCATGTGTGTCAACCAATTATTTATTCTTTATTAAATTTATTAGTTTTTAAATATAGATTTATGGTTTTTCACGGCTAATAGGACAAGCGGATAGTTGCTTTTGTAGCAATATTACCAGACGGCTATGAACCGAAATTTTTAATTGTGGTCACTCTGTAATTGCTCCTGTTTTGTATGTGAATACTGAATGTTGACATTCAACATGGCGGCATGTCGTCAGTGCTGTGCTGTGTCGTGGTGAGTTTTATAAATCTTTTTAAACCTATTTGATTACGAGCTTTGCAATGAAACATTCCCAATTAGCAGAATTACTTGCTCCCTGACAGTTCTACTCATATTTTATAAACGTATGGGACCTTGGTAAATCTCTACGATATCGAAAGAAACGAGTGACCTCATAAAAAATTAGAATCTCGTAACTGGCGAGCATGTACAATATTTCAAATATTTATTTGGACACGTCCTTTAAGTGTTGCGATTATTTTAAATTCAGCGTTACGTTACAATAAATTCCGTTGAATGATATATCTGTTTATTTACATTTAGAGAAACTTGTAATGCTTGTAATGTTACATATATTTCAAACATTTTCATGTGGGTGTCCAAGTATTGCAATCCCATTTCAAGCAAAGTTCGAGAATTATAATTTAAATAATAAAATTACGGCAATGAAATTTCGACTGCATGATATTGATGAATGGGACTTGGATATGAATAAAATTTTGAGAAATAAATGCAAAGCATTGGAAAGAAAGGACTGGTTGGAGCATGAGAAGTCAATGTCAAATTGCCAGTCAATTATTGTGAATATCTTGTTTGTCTTGTATGTAACCGCAAATAGAACACAATAAATATATTCTACGGTGCTATATATACTTGAATATTACTGCGATATAAGAGCAAAAATATATAATAACCTATATGCACAGATGAGATATTGGTCATTTTATCTCTGCTAAAAGTTTGTTTAAATTTAGTTGGGATCCGTACTGATAGGTAATAATAAAATTATATTAATCGTGAAAATTTATAAAAATATTCAAATCATAATAAGAAATAAATAATTTTTTTCATTCTAATATGCTTAAAAAATAATTTATGACTATGAATGTAATAATACTTTATTTAGATATTTAGACCATGTAATTTAATGTATAGATCATCAGACATTTTTCAATTTAGGGAAAAGATATTTATCATTGCTTTCATAAAGCTCATAATCAATATAATAATATACTATTATTTCTTTAAATCTACATTAATCATGTTAATTGAATAAATGTTCTTTTTATTTCAGCTTGTGTAATTGTTAGTTTAGGACATTTTTGAAACCAAGGCTCACTGTAAATTCCATAATTAAATGCTGAAGAAAGAAACGCTAACATAGAAATATTGGAACAACACAATCACACTCAGCACGCATTGAAGACATCTGAGGATTTTCAAGTCAACATTTATCTTTTAAATCTCCTATGTTTTTTGATTTACTCCTTTTATAAAGGATGACTGCTGTTTAAAAGGAACACAGTTGTTCTAGTGTACGCTAAATTGAGTAAATATCAAACAGTTGTTATAACACGTGCATACATATGTGGAAAGTATCAATGGTCTATGATGTGCTAAGAATTTTGTACTTGTATTAATTCATAAAACAACATTAACTATATTGTTCATTTGTATATTGTGTACACAAGCTTTGCGAGAAAGAGTTAGGTGAGCTATAAAGTGACCGTGATTGTGATTGCGGCTGAGATTGTGCTGCTCTTGATTAATAAAACACTTGTATTTGTATTTAAAGAGTGCCAATTTTGCGCAGAGTTGCCTGGGTACTCTCTTATAAATAATTTATGACAAACGTCAAAATATTTTCAAACCCTTCCTTCCACTTCTTGGTCACAAAGGAGCCTGCATTTCTGCAGCATTTTAAAGAGCCTCTCTTCCTCTGTATTAAGTTCTTGTAACATTATAATAGTGAATGAAGATATAAGGTACCAAGAACCGTTCTGTGATATCTATGTTAACACTTAAATAATTGAAAAGACTAAAAATTTCTAAATATAAGTATATATATATAAATATATATTGTGGTGAAACAGAAGTGAACATAAAAGAAATTAAGTAATTGTTTCAAGAAAAAGGGAAACTTATACGTAAAGATTACATTTAAAATTCTGCAAATTCGAGACAATGTCCAACAATCCTCAGTGGAAAACGTTCCAGCCGCCAATCATGAACTCTGACCCTGCAATACTTGATTACAAGTCTATGACTATACCAAGTCCCAAAGTTATAACGGGATCACATCAAGCAACAACTAATATCTACAGAAATGGTACCAATTATAGTGGTGATCATTATATGATGGATTCACCTCCTGGAAATGGAAAAAATTCTATACAATATGCTGGCTATCCCAATACTAAAATGTCACGTAATGAAGTTACCAGATTTCCTTTTGGAACATTTACAGGGATGGAAGGAAGCACTGGTTATACAGAAGAACCAACAACAAATAACTCCACTTATCAAGATCAATCTGAAAATCAAGGAACTCGAGAAACTGGAATAATTGAGAAATTATTAGTAAGAATTTTAATATTTACTTTTATATTAGATTTATATTAGTATTTGTTTCACCATATAATTACAATATTATCATTTTTTTCTAGCATTCATATGGATTTATACAGTGCTGTGAAAGACAAGCAAGGTTGTTCTTTCATTTTAGCCAATTTAGTGGTAATATAGAACACTTAAAAATTGGAGATCCTGTTGAATTTGAAATGACGTATGATCGAAGGACAGGCAAACCTATTGCTAGTACTGTTAGCAAGATTGCTCCAGAAGTGGTTAGTATATTATTAATATACTGTATGAAAATGATGTAAAATATTAAATCTAAATGTACGAAGAATAGTGAAATATAAAAATGTATATAGGTGCTAAATGAAGAAAGAGTTATTGGAAATGTAACAACAGAATTGCATGTGGCGAACACAAGTGGCGATACACAAGGACGTATCAGTTATGAAAATCGTGGAGAATGTTTTTTTCTGCCATATACAAAAGATGATGTTGAAGGAAATGTTGTTTTGCGTGCTGGTGATAGAGTGTCATTTCAAATTGCTACTAATCAACGGTAAATAATGTATTTATTGTAAAATTTTATGATTTTATCATCATTTCATTAATAATACGTTTTATTATCATTTCATTAATTACGTAATTGTGACAAAATACAGAATTAATTCATTACTATTAATTACAGCGGAAATTTAGGTGCATGTCACGTAAGACTGGAAAATCCAGCACATCCAGTCCGTTATCGTGGAGTTGTATGCTCGATGAAAGAAAATTTCGGCTTTATTGAACGTGCTGACGTAGTTAAAGAAATTTTCTTTCACTTTAGCGAAGCTAAGTCTATGAAAGAAGAACTTAGACTAGGAGATGACGTTGAATTTATAATACAAACACGAAATGTATACATTTTTTTAAAAATTTTGTGTAAATAATTATCATTTCACCGGTATAAATTTAATCATTGTTAATATTTCAAGGGAAAAGAAGTAGCTTGTAATATTACGAAGCTACCACCTGGTTCAATAGTTTTTGAAGAAGTTAGCAATGAAATAGTAAAGGGACAAGTATTGAAACCTCTGGAAAGGGGTATTGCAGCGCGCCATCAAAATGATCCTTTGCCTGGAAGAATTCGATATAGAGATACAGATCATTCTGAAGTTGAGATTCCCTTTGGTGATAAGGATCAAAAAGGAGATTTTACTCTCAGGTATAATAGAATTTCATTTATTTGAATCAAATTTTAGTCAGTATCCAATTAAATGAATTCTTGCTGATTGAATATACTTATCTGAATCTGAACTCGTATTATGTGAACGAAAAATCATTACTAAAGTGTAGAATGTGTGAATTCTTATTATACGAACTTCGATTATATAAATTAATCGATAAGTTTCATATAAACGAAGTTCTGCTGTATATTTATAGAATACTTTTATTTTTCCTTAAAGTAATTACAACTTCATGTTTTTAGACATGGGGACTGGGTCCAATTTCGTATTGCTACAGATACTAGAGATCAACTCAAAAGAGCTACTGAAATTTTATTGTTACCTGAATCTTTTACTGTATCCGGTGAAAGACGAGAACAAGGCATTATAGCTGCACTCAAAGATGGATTTGGTTTTATTCGTTGCGTAGATCGAGACCCACGGCTTTTTTTTCATTTTAATGAAGTTTTGGATGTTGATAGAGAAATTAGCGTAGGAGATGAAGTCGAATTCACAGTAATTCAAGTGAGAATGACTTATATAATTTTAAATTGTTTTAGTTTCTTATATTAGGATCCTTCCTCTTCATTTACAAATAATCGACAAAGTGCAATTAGGTTGAAGCATTTACCAGCCGGTACAGTCCAATTTGAAACAATTATAGAAAAAGATTTATTGGGTACTATAATTCAGGGTATAAATGGCGTTGTGCCTGGTCTTATTGGATATACAAAAGAATATCAACAAAAGAGCGTTATTTTCTTTAGTAAAGATTGCGATCCTAAGAATATCCCAAGACTTGGCGACAAGGTATATTAATATAAATATGTAATATTATGATTTTATTGATACATCTTTTTAAAGTATTAGTGTTTCAGGTTCAATTTAGTATCTGTCAAGTAAAACGAAATAAGGAACTTGTTGCAGTTGACATATCTTTAGTGAATTCTTCTGGTGAAAACACTCAAAACGGCAACAAAAAATTAAATGGTCAAGTTTGCCAAGGTTTCATTGCTGCACTTAAAGACGGATTTGGTTTTATTGAGACTGTAAATCATGATAAAGAAATATTTTTTCACTTCAGGTACAGAATTAAAATATGTTTGAAAGTATTATTTACTTTTTTTTTTACGAAAATATTTTTTTTTTAGCAATTTTGAAGGGGATGTTAATGCTTTGGAAGTAGGAGCTGACATTGAATGTACGATTAGTTCTGGAAATGGTAGAGGTAATGGTGGTTGCGTAGCGGCAGATTATGTCAAATTGGTACCTCGTGGAAGCATTCCTAGGCCAACACCAGTTAGCGAAGTACTTGATGGGACGGTTATTAGACCTTTACGAAGTGCAAATCCTGACCAGGCAGAGTATGCTGGTTTAATAAAGATAAATGCTACTAACGAAGACGAAGATACTCCGGAGTATGAATTTAGAATTATGGGACTTGTCAACAAACGCGAGCTGTTGCAAGCTGGTGATCCTGTACAATTACAAGTGGATTCGACAGGTCACGCTTGTAATATCGTAGCAGTTAGAAAAAAGAGGAGAGCAACAGTCGATGCAGTGAAAGGCCCTTTTGGTTTTCTTACTTATGAAGTTGATGAGGGTAAGAAGTTATTTTTCCACATGAGTGAAGTTCGAGATCATGCAATACTTCAACCAGGGGATCAGGTTGAATTTGTTTTGATAACAAATCAGCGTACTGGTAAATCATCTGCATGCAATGTAACACGATTAAGGTGAATTTTTTACATTGTTATCGTATTTAAGTATTTTTTTCTTTTTTACAATTAATATCTTGATTAATTGATAAATTATTTTATTTTCTTTACTATGCAGTGACGCAGTTCAACAACGACCCGAACGTCTGATCAGTCGATTACGTACTACATCTTTGGAAGACACAGGTCCTAAATTAACAATAGTTAGACAGCCAAGAGGGCCAGACGGCACACGTGGATTTAGTCAGGAAAGATGCCAGCATACCCCTGGTGCCATCCAAGAGTAATGTCGTATTGAAAGGATTATTGCTTATCCAAATTGTAATCTACATTACTTGTTTTTAGTCCATACACTTCGGTACCGAGATTATTATTATTATAAGCATCGTAAACATTTGCCAAATTGAGACTAATGTGACAACAATAATAACATTGATAATAATCGATTGGATCATGATCTTGTTGAGAAAAGAATATAAAATAAAAAAACAACGAGTCATTTTATCATCTTATAAAGTATGAAAATAATCAGGAAGGCAGTTTGTCCGAACTATTTCAATTACTTTAAACAATTTACTGAATTTTTTTTTTAAAGAATAGATTTTTATAATTATGAACAATAATTACAGGATATTATTGAAACTTTTAATTTTCTCTTCAATAAAAATTTTTAAAATATTTCCTCCATTCAGTTTATTATCAATACAGTTATGGATTGGAAAATAATTTAACATTGAACTGTTTGACAACCTGCCTGTTTGTAATGTTCAAAGATAATGTCCCGTCTATCTTTATAAAAATATACGTACATGTTGATAAAATCTTTATTTATATTATTTTCTTTAGAATATTTGTTTTACCCGTAATATATATTGCGATCAATTAAAATATTGTATAATAGTCAAAAATGAAGTCATATGCAATACAGCATATATGATAAAATATTAATTGGCCATATAATCAAAAAAAAAAAAAAAAAAAATTGAGAAAATGCATTCGTATTATTATTTGCTAAAATTTGTGAATTTACATAATTTTATAGTCGAAGAAGCAGACATGTGTTCTACTATAAATTATTGTAACGTGTTACTCTGTTGAAGAGAAAATGTCTATGAATTTGTAAAAAAGTTACAACTGGCCAATTGTTTGTCCTAGATAATATATAACATATAAATATATATACATGTCGTTAAGTTCCTGATGCAGTCTCGTGTTATAAAATCAAACTAGTATTATGAATTCAGTCGATATATAACACAAAAAATTACAAAAAGTACTTATGTCAGGAATAAAAAAATTGCATTTTATAAGTTTTGCCATCAGAAACAACAAGCGAGGTACACGTGGCATTATGTAGAAAATAGGAAAGGAGTAAAATAACAACTTGCATTAACGCAAGCACGATACAAACTGAACGTTTGTTGAAAACTCATGGATCCAACACATCATGTGCATACATATTGTAAAATTATTGATGAATAAACAGTGAAAATATCAGATACATCTCTTTTCTATGAATCTCGAAGATTTGAATAATCGCAGAAATAATTGAGATTTTTATAGATCATCATTTTTTTAATAAGTGTTATTTTTAATAATTTTTTAAAATATTTCTAGTAATAAAACGATTATCGTATATACAATATATTTATTATGTATGTACAAAGATGTGTAAATTTTCGTAAAATATGTTTATTTTTTGTACTTAACATACTGGATGTATTTGATTTTTGATAGATTAAAAGAAGGCAAATTACAAATTAAATCACAACACATTCATAAGGAAACGGTCCCCGGAAACGTTGATTATTTGGTCCTGGGCAAGCTGCAAAACACATCATTTTATTGAGAAAGATTTTTTTTATAATTATATTTTCTAGTATTAGACTAGACTCGTTGAATTTTATATCAACAATTTTTTAATGTATAATCATACAAGTATCAAATAGTCGGAAATTAAGTAGATTGTATAACAAATTGAACAGTTACCAATTAGTTGGTCAAATGTCCGGGAAATTTATGATCATAATTATTATTTATCGATGATGATTACTAACGTTTATCACAGTGTGGTCCGTAATAACCAGTTCCTTCGCAGCGACATTTAAATCCAGGATCTGATGATATTTGCAAGCATGATCCCCCATTCAAACAAGGTTTCGATCTATAACATATATCGCTACGTTTACCTAAAAGGATAATTACATAATAATAAAGAGATAATCATTTAATTCTCTCAGTATTAATATGAATATTTATATTCGTTTGAGTATTGATGAACAAATTTTTTAGTGACATTTAATACTATGAACAATTTTGTGAAATTAGCAGGTAAGTTATTACCTCTTAACGCTTCTTTGCAATCATCGTTAGTACTATATCTATATTCGGAGGAACAACCGTAACCGCATCTGCATTGAGCATTATAGATACGACATCCATATTGCATTTGATCCAAATCGCAAGCTTTTGATAACGCACCTATCAAATTAAAATATTCAATAAATATATATAATAACATGATGTAGCACACGATAATTAAATTTTTTACTTAAATTTGTAATTTATTTTATTATTTTCAGAAATATCAATACATTGTTTAAATTATGATGAAATTACAAAGTGATCAATTTTTTAATTCCCTTTTTTATTAAGAAGGCAGCACGAAACATATCATATTTATATTTGATTTTAAAAAAGAAACATAAATCGTTTATCAGATTAAATGATAGTAGTGCAAAAGAACACCGTTTCTATCAGTGGATGATAAGAGTCTTTATGAAGTAAATATTATGTAAATCTTAATAAATTAAAATTTTATAAAATTAAATGAATTTACATATATTTTGATATAGGAGAAAAATTATTGGTGATAAAAAATTAATTCTACATTGCCAAAAAAAGTGGTAAATATTCAAGCAATACATGTTATAAATCATACGTTTTCCATAATATTCTCTATTTGCAGTGGATATATCTGCAGTTTATTTATTCTGTAAAGATAATATTATGAAGAAATATGCTGTCAGAGGCTATTTGTACCGGATGTGTCCACTGCACTTCCCACTTACCTAAATTGATAAACATTCGACGAGATAAAGCATGTCTCCGTGGGTTAATTGATTTTCGGATATACAACTTAAATTACTGTTATTTTCTTCTCTAAATGAACTGTTGTTAAATGAATTCGTTTTTATTTGTGCAAAAGAAATAACTTTTATTTCTAAATACATATATTTCGCAAGGTATATTCAAGAGCAGGCGCGGAATGTGCATCATTGAAAGTACGCTTCATTATCACGGCACATTATCTGTCTACTCGGTGAATGAACCGAGATTTCTTTTAATGGAACAGTTGCACTTATTTCATTTTAAGTGAATTGCTACCGTCTAATATAATGCTTAAAGGTAGCATTATAAATAGTATCATAAAATGATTTTTCTACGATTTTAAAATAAAATCTTCATCATTTTTAAATTTCAAAATTATTTAATTTGTATTGTTTCTATGCAATTTTTGCATCATTTCTATGCATTTCTATTAATGAGGACATCCATACAAAAAAGTTGCTAATATGCTGATTAAAATATAATAAGAATAGACGAGAAGATCGAGAAATCAATATTTCGCTTACGATAACGCAATTCATATCGTATATTATCACTGTAAAACTTCTAATGATTTGAAGGAGAAAGATCAATTATTATAATCACATATAATTTCACTTCACAAAGATGATATTCTTTATGAACTGATATGTTACGTTTTTAGGTTTTTATAAAGTATTTTACATATATTCTATATTGTGTTACATTAGGGGAACGTATGAAACGCAAGTAACGTGTTCATACCTATAAAAACGAGTAGCAGAATTATTGGTAGTACCAGTCTTGGTAGCATGATGGACCTAAAGTTCACACAAAATCCGGGGAAGAGCTGTTCCGATAACGATAATCCAGATAATTGTAGATCTCAGAAGACAGAGATCGACGACCAGCGCCTGCAGCTAGGCTATTACTTGAACTTAGTGGGGTTAAAGGTCGCTCGTCAAAAGGGGGTTCTTTACACATTCACTATCGCGAGGATTCGTGCTTTGGTGTAACGTTTCTTATGTCAGCTAGCATCTATACTCGCTGAACGCGTCAACCGAACTGAACAGCCTACATCAGACAGCTGAAGGCAACTGCCTCTTTACGACTATTAACAAAATGCGGCTTAACGCGCTTAGCTAGTACGCTCATCAGGCTATACTAGACTAAAAAACCATGCGTGGGATGTAATATCAATTGTTGACTACACAATTATGTATTTCTAATAAATTGATGTATACTGTGACACGAATTATTTTATTAATAATGTTTGTTCAGTTAATTTTAAATTTAGTAATTTTATAAGAATTTTACTATTAACATTGTTTATTTGTGAATCTTTATATTATTTCAAACAATGATAGAATCTTGAGAGATGGTTTTCTCGAGCTAGGATGGCTCAAAATTTACGAAACTTATTCCCTGGGATAAGTTCCAATTTGTTATATGATCCCATCCATACGATACCAATCCAACTGTGTTTCCAAACAGACCACGTGGCCGGCAGAAAACGTTATTAGTTTCTACTTTTACTTTTGTAAGTAATCGAAATTTCTTTTATATTTAAAATAAAATGGAAATGGAAATTAATTTTTTTTTAAATTAATATACATCTTGTTTTTCTTATACTGCAAGAATAAAGTGTGGTTTCTTACTTTTTTCATTTTTGAATAGTAATGTTGAGTGATTGGGAAAATATATTATCGTATTTTAAAGTTCGATAACATTTGACATACACAGTCACAATTCCGGAAGTCACTTACATTGTGAAATGTGCACATTTTGTTTATTTAATTTTTGCAATATTTGTTTATAAAATAAGGATAATTAGTCTCAAAAATATAAATAATAGGAACTTATTCAATTTTATGATTAAACTGAAATTACAATATCGTAATATGAAATTAAGTCAAGGCAGTTTATTAATTACAATAATAATTTATTAGAAAAGAACATAATCTCTCGTTCAATTCTTCGACGGATTATAAAAATTTTAAGATTTCATTTATAATGTATAAGTACATTTAAATATTAATAATGTAAATATTTTACAAAAATATTTTATGTTTCACACAAATATTTAAAATATTTCAACGCATATAATTAAAGTTTAAATATGATAATGATTTCAATTAGTTTTCTTAATATATGCATATCCGATATTTTCATTATGCCATTAAAGACAAATCTTGATTGTTTATATTCTAAAACAGCAACATTTATGTAAAATATAATTTTATATTATATATCAAAGTATTAAAGTAACAACTGTTAGTACCTTACATGAATGTTTGATCATGTTGTTCATGTATCATTGTTGCTCTTCTAGATTGAACCATACCACTTTGTCTATTATACAATTCTCGTATCAAGTTGTCCTTTTCTTGTTCAAGTATTGTTATCCGCTGGCTTTTTTTACTGACTTCCTAAATTAACTAATATATATATATATATATTTATTTAATTAATTTACCTCTGTTAATCTGTGATTTTGTTGCTTTAACCTAGACAAAATATCTTGTTGAAGTTGAGTGGATGTAGGGGTACTAAGGAAAGCAAGATTCATGTGAAGGGGAAGTCCACCACGTTCCCAACTACATATTAATGCAGCTAAATGTCTATTAACTTCCAAAACTCGAGCACGTTGTAATTCTAAACGTTCTTGTTGCGCTTCTGTCCATTGCTCCTGAATAAGAATATATATGTTAATACATATTTTTATAAAGTTGGAAAAAACATTTCATACCACATGAGATCCCATACGTCCAAGATGTTTGATTTTTTCCTGAGTAGAGGAGATTTGTTTCAAATACCATTCTCTGGCTTTATCGACTGCAGCAAGACCTTGAAGTAGTACGTCTTTCTCCTGCTCAATTTGTTTCATTCTTTTCATCTAAAAAGAAGAATTACCAAATGGGTATTACTGTTAAAAATTAAGGAACAGGCTTCCCAACTATGCATTCTATTAGAGTATAATATAAATACTAAGTGTATATTATAATACTAAGCTAAATATTTAATATAAATTGTATTATTATCTACATGTTAATAATCACTAAATTTCATGCATACCCAAAACCAATCACCAATCGTTAGTTGGGAATCCTAGAGAAGAATATCTTTACCATATTATAATCAATACCATTCTGCAACGTGTGACGCCTGGGTTCTCTACGCCTACTTAATGCTTTTTTTGGCTGTAAGCTAATTTGATTACTATTTTGTAACTCAACTGCTTTGCCATCTCCCAATATTCTAGCTGGTCTTAATAATGTTCTAGTGTCAGATCTATAATTCATTACTGGTAATTGTCTTTTTTCTATAGCTTTATCATCATTCATTAATAAACCCATCTGCCAATTTTGCAATACAGTTCGAATTTCAAAATTGTCAAAATTTCTATCTGAATTAACAGTCCTAGTTTCTAATGCAGTACCCATTCGTGGAGGTTTTGGAGGTCCATATGCCTTATTTAGTTTCAATTCAGGTCCACTTCTAGGCCCACCATCCATTAATTCTAAGTGTGTATGATTTACATCCTTTCGACCTGGTAATAATTGTGGCATGCTTAAAGTACGCTGTTGAGATATAGCATTATTTGGCCTGATAGTTGCTGTATTTGGAGATGTCCATGTTGTTTTATTTTGATTGTCAGGTATAAGTATCGGAGCAGATGGTGGTCTATTCAGTTGACCATCATGTTTCTTTGTGTCACTATCTGTTTGAATTTGTAGTAAACATATTTTGAGTCCTGTACAAAACCTTTCAAAAGACAATAAGCCATTGGGTGGAGTGACTTTTTTAAGGCTATCTAGAACACCTTTTGGAAGACCTTGCGTTCCATCGTCTTGCCATCTGCCTTCAATATCAGAATATTTCACAAATCCTGTATTTTGATCATCCATAATATCAAAAAGTGTACGCATAGCTGTAACAAAATGCTTTGGCAGCCCATCTGCGCCTGAAGTTTGTGCCATATTTATATAGGCCGTGTTTAAAATATAATTATTAAGAAACTGTACATTTATTTAAATGTTTCAAATTCGTATATTACCTTCCCGGAAGGCAGTGGTAAGTACAACATTATTTCTTTCAAGGAATATTTATTCGATTAGACATTTTGTATAATTAACATTGTTTCATTCATCTGATAGATCCGTTTTTCTTTATTTAACATTTAATAAACAATAATTATTTCTTTTCTTTATTTCAATAATTATTTTCTGCCAAATTATTTCTTTTTATTGCACTTCACACTTTTTGAATACATTTTCCTTCTTATATCTTATTAACAAAATTAGCTTTTCGATAACCTTAAATTATTGATCGTATACAATGTAATTAAATATGAATATAATAAATTAAACAGGTGTGTCGAAGTACGAATCTATCTAGAACGTACTACAGTTATCTTACTCATAGATAACAGTTCTTAAAGTACAATATTTAATTATAGATATGTATAATCATTGACTAACTAGGATAGACCTGACATTCAATGCTTTTTCGGTTTCCATGTTTTGAAGGTCACATGACTCCAGTACCATTTTCGTGTCACATTCTGCCATATCGATTAAGATAGATTCTGCACCGCAGCGCTACTAAATTTTGACGAATAAATTATGACGATCGGAATCAGTCAAAATGCAAGAAAAAAAATAACGTCAATTACTGAACAAAATAATCAATTTAATTATTAAATCATTCACAAATCGTGAAAATTATTAAATAATGTTTAGAAATGTTATAGAAATAAATAATTTAATTATTTTAAATTGATCATTCAAAATATAATATAATGCATTTCTGTGATATTTTTGCACATTATTTAACAATTTTCTTATAACAATTAAATCAATGTTTGAATTCCCTTATATATCCATGCATTACTTCAAAGTTAGAATAATACATTTACAACAATGAAATTATTTTATTTACAATAATGCAAACAGACAGATATATAATACACACAATTCATGCTCTATATAACAATAAGTGAAAATTCTTATATATGGCACGATTATTCAAAAACGACAATCACAACCTAATTGATAATTGATTATATAATATATTTCTAAATAAATTTTTTAATAATATATATCAATGCAGATGTAACTTAAAAATTAGAATTAAGACAAAAAATCCAAATTTTAATCCAAAGAATACTTTTTAGTTGTAAAGATACTATCATAAAGATTTTTCGAAAACCCACCGAATTAGGAAAACCATTCGACGGGAGAAGAGCGGGAGGGGCTGTGGAGCCAACTCCTCGATGATCATATGCTCCTGATACGAAATTCGAAATTTCAGCGAGAAATACATTCTGGCTCTCGAGAAATTCCAGCTTGAAATTTTTTCAAATAATCTCGAAGGGCATATCATAGCTGGAATATTTCGAAATCCAGAAGGTATCTCACGCTGAAAATTCGAATTCTGTATTTGGAGCACGTGGGTTTCGTGGAGATGTTAAATTCGTCGAGAGCGAAAGAGAGAGAGAGAGAGAGAGAGAGAGAGAGAGGGAGAGAGAGAAATAGTGACTGAGTGATAGGTGTGTAATGCAATGTGAGAAAGAGGCGATCAAAATGTGGAAATGGATGATACAGAGGAAGCGAATAAGATGTGTGCAACTAACTATTGGTATTATTAATTAGTGCAATAAAACGAGTATGAGTATTAGAAGTAATTGTATACCAATTTCAGTATTAATAAATAAATACACTTGATTACTTTTTGTTTGTGTTGTTCTATAGTGATTGTAACGTGTTTCATTATAAATTGAGATATATATGTATTTAACTTGTAGGGGTTAGTATGACGCCGGCAATTCGTCAACCATCGATAAAGTTTGAAAGAGTTATAAAACTTTATACTATAATTGACTAAAGATTGAGTAGACAGGACATTAAATGGGATTTCGTCTTTCAGGGTTTGAAATATCGGTTAAGAAAAAAATCAGTGTTTTCTTGGCGCACTCTAAGCAACGGTGAATTAAAAGCACAAACTAAGAGCTATATCATAGATGAGGTATATATAATTATTGTAAAATAGTATAAATTTATTAAATAAAATCACAGAGTAACTAGACCGATCACAGACGAATTTGGATGTCCGTACCGAATATCCACTGTTTTTTCGTACCTTATGTTTTGAGGAATTAAAAATGAGTTAAAAGTGAATTAAATTTGTTAAAAGTGAGTTGAAAGTAAAATTGTCGGCTGTATTCAAACGCTTACATTGTTTTTTATGACGTTTTTTATGATTTTTATGACGTATAGTGCATTTTTAAATACTGTAGAAAACCGTAAGCTTTAGATCTTGATGGATATTTCAAAACATGATTTGATAAAATGATAGACCTATTCTATATCTTCTTTTTGATTAAATATTCATTCTAAGTATATTTCGTCCCTGAATATATTTCAATAAAAAAATCCTGTTATAGGTATTGATTTTATCGTTTTTAATAAAAAACCAATCGATAAATTCGTAAAACACGAATAGAGCTTTTTCTGACACACACATAAATACAAAATAATAAAAACTAGAATAATTTTAAATACTAATCTTGCGTTATAGACTCTGGACATACAATTAAACATTTTTCTTGTATTATTTTATTTGGTATAGTCACAAATGAACTTCATATTTCGGTATTGAAAATTTGATCCATTATAATGAAAAAATCATATTGCTGACTAGTTCCTCAACTCACCGTTATTTAAACGTAGAGTGCGCTAAAATACCAGTGTGTCACGTCGGGGTTATCGTCACAGCAAAAAATAAAAATGTCACTAAGTGCACCTTCTATATACCTCGGTATCGAAGGCTATTCGTACTCTCTTCGATCGATTGCGCGCTGACTTTAAACGTAGATTTAAATGTCTTTACGTTAAAATGTCTATGTGGTCCTGTTTGATCGCCAGTCGTCGTTTCCCTTAGAAAACGGACAATAAATAATTGATTATACGCAACGGTTAATAACGCTTTAAACTCGCGCAATTCCGTGACAATGGTTCGATACTAAATTCGGTATAAAGAATATGTTAATGTTCTTTAAAAGATCACTCGTACTCGCGGAGGAACTCGAAATGGCGTATATTACGACGTGCGATGTTCCGACGTGAAAATATGAAGTGATATTTAACGAACGAATATTGAATTAATAATTTTTAACAAAGACTTTTACTTTATGACTTCTTGAATAAGACTTTTACGGTATTTAATGAATTTAAACTTTAAAATAATATACTCGAAACTTTAGCTTTCCGACGGTAAGGAGAGGTTTAACGAAATGAACTTTACTCGATGGTTTCTTGACAAAGACTTTTTTATTCAGGGCTCAGCAACAGCTTTTATAGGTTTGGTAATCTATTGTTCCTTATTGATCGGTTTATTGTTTGAAATCCCTATTGAATGGTATGGTGGATTATCTAGTTATAACTGGTTTTAGCCGGATGTTGTGGAGATAACTGGCCTGTTCACAAGTGATTCTTTTCCTGGTCGGTATTTCAGACTCACCGGATGTTGTGGAGATAACTGGCCTGTTCACAAGTGATTCTTTTCTTGGTCGGTATTTCACACTCTGAGACACAAAATCCCATTTCATGTCCGGTCTATCCTATTTTTTAGTCAATGGTATAATTAAACGATATACGAACGATATATGAAATTGATGCATGAAAGAAATAACCATCATATTTCAATATTTGATAAATAAAGAAAATAGAAAATTAAATGTAAGTTTTTGAATTTTGATTATTAACATGTATTTATTGCAAGTAATTTAGTAAATTAAAGGAGAAAGAAATATTATTTTCTAAGAAAGCATAGACAGATCTTTTTAAACAATCTGACTTACATGTTAGATGTATTGTCGCTGTTTTATGATGGAAATTAACAGAATAGTAGAGTGATTTTTGATTATATCAAGTTTTTATTTATTTTTTTCCTACGCAGTGCAACTTTGATAATTTCCTAAATTAAATATAATTTTCTACAAGCGTGACCAACTAACTGTCCACATGTATATTATTATATAACTTTGAACTCTATAATCATGTATCTACATATAATTCTATTTGCAGACTACGTTCACAGAAACAATGTTCATAAATTAAAAACAATTTACAATACACACGTAATCTTCATTGCCTATGAAACAAATTTTATTTAATCTCGCGCGGTGATCATGTCATCGCAAGAATAGTTTTCATTCTGATTTTTTACTGAATTTTCAGGCGCCTCGATATTAGGGCTTTTATCAATATCGCTGTCAGAAGACGAGCTATCTTGAGGCAATTCGATACCTTGCGTTAAAAGATTGGTTATCCTCTCAACGTCCACTGTATCATCTTGTTCGTGTATCTTCCTCAAGGCATTTGATACGATACACAGGTCACCCCTAAGTTCACTGACCACTGCCGTGATTTTTTGAGCATCCGTGAGAACTTCCACTGATTGTGTATAGGGATTATAGCGTAATCCAAATGGACGCTGTATTTGATTCGCAAAAGCTCTAAAAGCATAAATTCATATTCCGTTCAATCCTTTCTTTTCTGTAATAATATTTATAATATTTTTAGAAACTAGAGTTTCCATAACGATAAATCGTGCATGGAATTACCGCATTTTTTCTTTCGCCTCTTCAAAGCTATCCGTGTAATAATACGCATTTTGAAACGCAGTGATGATGCATTCCTGTTTGCAAGTCACTTCTGGGTCGAATCGGAACGTTTTCTCGGGCACGGAAACTGCATGTTTGAGTTCTGCGACGGAAGACAATAAACCAGCGCCGTAGACACGAAGTATGCCATCTTGCTTGCACAATCCAAATTCCACAGTGAAGAAATAGAGCTAAAGATAAACGCAAAATAGAAAAGATTCTAATACAGTAATGGTCTTTTACAATTGATCTTTAGTTTAATAAATTTCTTCTTCGTACAATCAACAATAGTAAAATTATAAAATTCTTATTCGTAGATATTAATTCCTCCAGTACGAAGTTCTTTCACAGTCGTGAAATAAGTTTGTCCAAATTTTTTATGAGACCGAGGGACTACCTGGAGCATAGAACACTTACAGTTGCCAGTTTATTGATGTCTTCGTCCGAAGCTCCGAGCGAAGCAAGGCCAAGTTCTTGCGAAAATTGGGCGAAGCTTGGATTCGCTAGAAGCGGCATGTGTCCCAACAATTCGTGACAGCAGTCTCTATAAATAATTCAAAAGAGTTAAAAGAAGCGAGAAAGAAAAAAAAAAGTTAAAAAAGAAAATAAAATTAAAAATGCTTATATCTTTCATGTATTTTCACTTTTGCTATTACAATATAACGTGACTATTTCTATTGTTCGATAGATGTTGCGTCTTTCAATTACTCACGGTTCAGGTGTGTAAAACGGATCGGACGAGTGTCGAATGTATTGCGTACAGTGGAATACGCGAAAAGCAAGGCCGGCCAAAAAATCTCTTGGTGAAAGGTAACCTGCTACGGGTCGAAGTTGAAATCCAGTTGTTCCTGTAATAATATCATAGACAAATTGTAAATTTTCATTCTTTTCGTACTAATTTTTTTACTATCATTGATCGTACACTTACGCTTCAAGAAAACATTGACATCTTGCAATTGTGGTATGTTATCCTCTCTGTTATATAAAATCAAATATAAAATTTGTCGAATTGATTGTGTTTATACTATACGACTTAATTTCATTCCCAGAAAAATCTTTACCTATAGCCGCAATACTTGACTAGCTTTGGCCAATTTTCCAAATACTCCTTACAAGCGTGTTTCTGATAAAGTTGATGCAACTCACGAAAAACTGTTCCCCTAAAGAAATCGAATGTTTATGATTTATACATCGATAAATTTGAAGATATAAAATTGTAAATTTACAAATATTGTCGCACAATGTTGTATTATCAAATGTTGCATCATCATTTCCAAATATTGTCACACAAACCATCCGTGTTAAAGTTTTAGATTTCAACTAGTCGGGATTATTTGTCGCGCTTCTCTTGTACACATCCAGAGGAAATCGTATTAGAGAAGTCACTCGAAGATCGCGAGGATAAACTAAATAAGGACAATTAAGGAGTGCATTCAACGCGAGGCAATCTTGGCTGGTTCATACGTCGCGAAGGCGGGGTATGGAAGCGGAACTTTTCCTGTTATATTGGCAGAACTAGGATAGGATAGGTTTCGTAATTGAAGGAAAATCTTGCGAGTATATCGAAACGATCGTCTTTCTTTTTCGTTATAGATTGCCTTCGTGTTTATCAAAGCACGTACGAAGATTCCTCGTAACGAGCGAAAGTTTTATCAAGAATTTCGTACGAACAAACCTATTTATTATTATTGAGATAATTCCAAAACATATTTTAACATTTTAAGGCATGTTTTAATTTTAATTTCAAGACATATTTCAACACGTTTTCAGAAACGTGAAACGAAGCAAAATAAATTTACAAACCATGTTCTGATTTCTTCCGATGTATACTGCACACGAGGGATTGGTTGGCCACTGAAAGAAAATTGGTGTCAGTAATTTTTGTTTTTCGATATCGTGCTTGATAATTGTGCTCTCCTTTTTTTATATATAATAAATCATTGACTTGCAACGTACTATCTGTAACTGTTCGCAATATCCGCGAATTGTACACGACGTTTACGATACACCGGGTCTTTGAAGCCCTAAAACCAATGAATTAAACTTGTTACATAATGTTGCACACATTTGGGATACTAACGAAAAAAAGTAATATTTGAAGAGAGAGAGAAAAAAAATGAATCATACCGGATGATCTGCATCCAGTTCGGATCCATACATGAGCACGTTTTGAGCCTGATCTAGATCCGATATTTTTCGTGGAAACCAGGGCATATCTACTTCACTGAAATCTATAAATTTCCGACGCGAGTGTTATTTATTGAGAGTACAGTAAAAGTTTTTACATCGAGAATGATTTTTATAGGAAATCTGTTAGAATTTATTAAAAGTATTCGACTTAAAATCGTCTTAAAAATTCATCGCCTTAAATTTCAAATTCGTAGTGAAGAAGTTAGAGATTAGAACAGATAGATGCAAAAGCTTCGAACAATTTAAGACGATTATTTAACCGAGAAGGAAGATTTAGCAATGAAAAGGAAAGAACTTACCAAAACTTGGAGCTGCGGAAAGTGATGGAGCGTGAGGAATATTTCCTGTTTGCTCGTACTGTGCCAAATTAATAGCAGCCACTTCTCGGCTCAACATCCTTGTCAATTGTTCCATTCTTTTCGAATCGCATTCGACATCAACGAGAATTTCGAATTCAGAACCGCGACGCAACGACTTCCGCGACTCGATGTGAATAACATTCACGCCCAGATCCTACGTGAAATATTAATCAGAAAAAAAAAAATTTCTACGTATGTTTTTAGTATACACAGCAGACAACACTTTTAAAAGATATTAATAGCACTTTCAACGTTTATAATAATTCTATAGCAAATGATTAAATTTTTTTTTTCCAAAGAAACATACGTGTTTCTGTCACATTTTTATGAAAAATAATTAAAACCAAATTATGTTTGGATAGTTGTTACTTACATGTTTGAAATTGTATCTTCTTTTTTATGATTATATTTTACATTGTCAAACATCGTACCTGAAAGACTTGCAGTGCCCGTGCCAAGCCACCCACTTGATTTTTTAAAGAAAAGACGACGGAATTTTTATTGTCGTTGTTCGATTTTCGCTCGACCATGGGGAACCGAACGAACGAAAGAACATATTCATGCGTTGCGTCAGGCTTTTACAACACGCTCAACTATATTCTTTCTTTCTTTATAGTTATTTAGTTCAATTTTTTTCTACGCTACTTCCAATCAATAATGATCTTACAAATGAAATGTATTTGTATACGTATAATGTCAAAGAAGCGGATTAAAACTTTTGCGCCAGTTTGAAACAGCGGAGCATGCAAGGACTTGGCGAAAGGGAAAGAAGAACGGGTTGAAAAAAAGATAAGTTATTTTGCAACAACAATTCCAAAACCAACGCACATCGCTCGGCTTGTGTATGGGGCTTCCTTCTTTAATAGCCCAGTGTTCACCTCTTTTGTACAGCCACACCCCAAGGAGGCCTTTTCCGGAACCACTCATAATGATCGTCGTTTTAAACTAAAAGAACAACTTTTTCAATCGAGTATCTTACGTATGTATATTTCAATACACCGGATGATTCGTAACTGACAGTGCGATCGGGTACGAGAGAATAAAATTGAAAGAATAAAATCCTTTTCGTCCGACGCTTCGTTTTCGAGGAGACCAACTCTTTTATCCAGCACTTTTATCTACATTTAAGTAAGGCTTGACTTACCGGTTTCCTGACAAATTAATATTGTTTACATTTATATAGAAATGTGTTCATCAGAACTTAATAAAAAGAGTACGATTATGTATTGAACATGATGAGAAACATTTCCAAAGTAATAAAATTTCAATGCTTTCGCGAAAGTATTGATAACAATATAAGTTTATTGGAAGGTAAGACTTAAGTAAGCGTCTTACTTTTTCTCAAGAACATGAAAACCAATCGAACCAAACGATAGACGATATTTCTACTAGATTGATGCAATGAGATGTTTTTCAAATATGACTTTGATAATTTAAACTCTTCAAACTATCACTGACAAATTTCAAATTTACGAAGAGGATTCGGAATTCTTGATTACTCATTCGTAGTCAGAAATTTCTGACTGTATTCCGACATGAAAATCACTTAGCGAAAACTGAAGAAGTTTAAAAAGAAAAAAAAAGAGAGAACAATAGTTGAACAATAGTTCTGTACAATCACGTAGTATCGTGTGGCAAACCGATTAGCAGAACAACATTTTACGTTTGTGCGTGATAACGTTCCAAGACACACTTCAAGAATCTGTACAGATTGTTTAAGGGATTTAAAGAAACAACAAAGTTAAGATATTACGATGCGAATGGTAAACTTGCAGTCGCGAATGGCCAATTTTGATCTCTGGCCTCTGAATCGTAATCACACAATAATCTTATCAAGAGTCTAATGATTTACGGGCGACACTTGGATTTATCTGTATACGAATTTCTCTTTCTTTAACGCGACTGACAATTGCAGTAACTAATAAATTGAAGAAACGAGGGTTTCGTACGCACCAACCTAATAATATTATAAGTTTCAAACTTCGACAACACCAGAAATTCAGCTTCTCCGCGGAATTAGCAGTGAATCGTCCCTTTAAGGACCGCGAGCAACAGTGTCCCGGTACCAGTGTCTTCCGCTCTTCTTAAGACCTCGGTCCCCTCCGTCTACGCGTCCTTCTCAATGACGATCTGTTCGCGATTGGTCGACGCACGGTAGTACGAAGTTTCCTCATTGGTCGGATAAGACTTTTCATGGGGTTGAAGAGGAGTGTTGGCTCACCCCATTTAACGGTAACTGTACCGGTTCTAGAATGTATTCCTTGTGACGTCACTGGAGTTCACGAAACGTGGGTGGTGGCCAGCAAGAACTGGCGACGATGAACGGGAGAACAGATTGCAAGGTCTTCGAGACGGGGATGTTGTTCTTTTCTTCTTCCTCTTCTCTTTTTTTTTCTCTCTTTTTTCGGAGGCTCCCCTTCTCCAAAGATTTCTTCTCTTCGATTCGCACCAAGCGACAATGCGCCCCTTCTTCTTCGGGTTTCTGGGCCAAGTGAAATTAGTCTGCCATGGGAATGGCACGAATCCCACCATCGATTTACCGATTCCGTGCTTTTCTGCTTTTCGTTTGGTAACTCGTGGCATTTTCCTCGACTTTGACCGTTCTGGTAACAATTGCATCATCAAAGGTTCTTTTCAAAGATCATTTTTTTAAAGGTACTTTCTTCACATAAATATGTATTATACATATAATACTACTATTTTATGTATTGAGGTTTATCTGTTTATTTACAGTTAAAAAAACTCGAACAAATTTTATTTCGAGATTAAT
>KQ435691.1:126160-140046 GCA_001276565.1 Melipona quadrifasciata | reverse complement strand
ATATTGTATATAACACATATAACGTGAATAAAGGAGACATGACTGAAATTATAATAATTCAAGTGGAATAACAGATTTATGATATAAGAAAAAGAACATTCAGCGAGTGTCCTAATACTTACGATACCATTTTTAAAAAGTATCGCGCAATTTATTGCATTATTAATATTTGCAAGCTAAATTCAACGTATCGTATTGGTGAAGCAATATCACGTAATGTGAACTAAATATATACCTAAATGGAGAAACATCCCCGGAGAAACGTAATCTTCTTCGGAAAATTAAATTTTTCTTCTGTCTTTTCGTTTCTTTTCCGAAGGAGGCAATTGTTCTCGCTTTTGTATATCTTTTCTGCAGAACAAAGGAGGGTGTTTAATAAAAGCTCGAACGTTCGCGAACACTTCTTCGCCTTGTGGTAAAGCAGATGCAGCACATTACCAATGTCCATCACTTACCACTATCAGCTATCGCCCTTCCTGAATTATACCGAGCGTTCCTCGGCATTAAGAGAATTGAGAGTATTCGATCGGCGGAGAGAATCTTTCGTTTATCCTCACGTCTACCAATCACTAAATCGTTGCTGGAAATATCGTTTGGAATGTGTCTCTTTTGCAAGGATTGTTGATAAACAGCGAATATCAATTAATAGATAAACGCTATGTAATATTTTGCTAACTGAGACAAGTCCGTAAGATATTGAGATCGCGTGTTGCTCTATCAATACGAGAAAATTAAAAGTAAGTAGAGTTTTGTAAGAACAGTCGAATATTTTACTTTCTGCAGAAGTTAGTTTGACCAAATACTAATAAACTCTTGGTACTTTCGTGTTGTTTTATACATTACAAGTGAGTCACATTTTTTAATTAATTCTTTTTACTAATTATTACTAGTAGAGTGCACACTATTTAAGAAATTTTTTTTCAGAATAGCACGTAAGTACACATATATTTGGGATATTAAAAAAAGACTGATGTTCTGACGTTAGTGTAAATACTTGCTTCTTTTATATTAATTATAATAGCGTAACAGAGTGGAATAACGTAACTAAAAACAGAAAAATATCGTTACATTATAATATCAGCATAAATACTTGTTTCTGTTTTATGCTAAAGCAGATCGTTCTTACCTTTCTCTGTACTCGATAAAAGTTTTATCTTTGGTTCTTATCGTGCTTTGGCTCTTTTCGATGCGGAATCTATGAAAACCAATTTGACTAAAACTAATTATCGTATTTCATCTATCCTTCACCCGCATTGCGAAATTCGCTACCCATTCACAGAGATTCTATAAAACGTGACGTCTCCTATCTTGCTCTCGTCCTTTGAGACCGAAGTTCAATATTCGTAATTTGCTTCTATTGTATCACTAATAACTTTAAAGCCAAGATATCGTTGAACGACAAGATACGAATTGGAACTTTGTCTAGGGAACGAAATCCTTTTCAAAGATTTTTCAAAGTTGACACAATTGTAACAACTTTCAAGTTTGTTTTCCAATCAAATTGGTCGATAGTCCTTTTTTACTTCCTGCTATCAGGATTGTCTAAAAACAACACAAGTTTTTATATTTGTCTCGAAATATTGAAAGTGTATATTCAATATTTATTGTTAAACATAATTCGAATTTTATTTGTTTTATTCGTGTAATACAAATTTAACCCTCCCCTGTAAATGACCCAGTTGGCTTTGCGAACTGGGTCATTTATATTCAAGCCTAATCTTTTTACTATTTTAGGCTTTTATAAAGTCTGAAAAAAAACTGTATAAAACTCTAAATATATTATGAAATATATATCAAAAACTAACCATATATTATAATTACTAGTCTAAATCAAACGTTCGAAACGATTAAAATCCCCGCTAAAAGTGAAAATTATTCTCGAAGAAATTCAAGGATGAAGTTCCGCTTGGGTTGTCAACGACCTAGTTTGCTTACGGAGGGTTAATCATCAAAACCGTCTCTTTAACCCTGGACCACTTTGATCAAACGCTAAATCGCGAAAAAAAGGAACGACGTAGTTTCGAGATTTTGTTGAATTCAATTTATTTTCCTGCCTCCTCGGTTGCTTCATTGTTTGAAATTGAATGGATCGGAAGGATTTGAAAATTAGAAATCGAAGTCAAATTTGTGAAAAGAATTACCAGTTGCTCTCGAACGTTCGGTTAAATCGAGTTTCTACTTTTCTCGTGGTTCTTCTTCCCGATGTTCTGATACAGGATCGGGAACCACTTCAAACGATTTAATCGATTAGTGAAAGTATAGAGAGCTAAGTAAGAAGAAAACGATGAGTGTCGGCTGTTTGCAGACAGGGAGTCCTCTTGGAGCGTACTCTCAGCACGAACGATTCAAGGAAAGAAGTTGGTTGCACAATGAGGCTAATAAAAATCAAGACTCGATGGAGAAAAAAAGGGGACTACTTTATAGTCAAATGGATTGAAAACGACGCTGTTACTTCGTAGAACAGATTTACTCAGCCAATTTAATTTTGGCGCGGGCCTAATGAGAGTCGTCATGGTGTCTCTTTGGCGGGTGGTGTTTTGCATAATTAGATAACGAAATCAACGAACGTTGAGGATTTCCATTCAGCAAATCGCGAAGAAACGCAAGGTCGCGGAATGGACTGTGTGTAAGCTGTGCCTCTCCACGTTTCAAGCGCTCGCAACTTCTTTAACTCGATTAACCAGCGTTAATTACTCCTCCTGACTCGTTTCGTATCAGCTATCTTTTCCAATTATAGTTCATTCTCGTTAAGTCTATACTTTCGTTTGTACTATCTCAAACTGTACTTCCGATAGAAATACAACTTTGGAGAAGGATGGGCGATTGACGAGACTAGTGTTCTTCGTTGAAATACTTTATTCGTAACTTCACTTACATCAGCTAACTGGATGACGGGCGAGTCACTTGATGTGCGAGCGCGCGTTACTTCTTGATACGAACCGTGTACTCTGTGTACTTGATACTATGTACTGCCTATGCACTGACTGACTGTGACTAACCGAACTCAACTAAACTTTGACTGAACTAAAAACTCTTAACTTTACTCTCTTCGCTCTAGGTCGCGTCGTCTTTTAAAGACTTCGATCACTGGCTTTTTCTTCTCTAATTGGCTAAGCGTCTTTTAGCTCTGGCCAATTAGACTATCAGGGAAAATTGCGCCGCCTACTCTTTCTAGAGTGGGGCTGCAATTTCTCCGGGGACAGTTCCCCGAATTCTTCGTGACGTAGCGGGGTTTTTCCGGGCCTTGCACGTTACCATCAGGCCCGCTGATCTGAGTGCTGATCCTTCCTAATCCTAGAATTTACGACGCTCGCAATTGCTGTTCAGCCGTATTACTATTACTCGGTGCGGACTTTATTGTCTCACGCACTTTAAGAACAAAACATGGCCTTCGTCATTCAACAGGACGTATGTCCTGAGAGTCGTAAAATCTCCTAGTTTTTTGTAGCGTTAGAACTTTCTTCAACATCTGCTAGCCGCTACACAACGATTTGTATTGTACTGGGAATAAGCATTCGAATATGTAGGACACGTAGAGAGTTTTCTTCCGGAGTTTGCTATAAAATTGATGCTCTCGATTTTTGCCACCACTTTGTTCGTCCACAGGTCGGTTATTTCTAGACAACGGCTATTTCTTTTTAATTTCTAAATGGATTGAACTTTACAAATAACGAACCCTCCAAGTTAAGAATTGACATTAAAATGCATAGTCTCATTTCTCTGGTTTGCTACTGACTTTTATCAAAAATAACTTCTGATATGATAGTACTTCAATCGTCCTTTACTACTCGGACTTGCGATAAGAAAAATAAGAAAGAGACCAACCTACGTGAAGAACGGAGATACCCTATCTAGTTGTCGAACTTTGAAGAGAAAGAAATTTCTTGTCGTATTAAAAAAAAAAAAAAAAAAAGAACAAATTAATCAACCCGAACCATTTACATCTTCGATAATATGATTCTCAATGACCTGTAACTCTGGAAACAAACCCAAGAAACACGTTCCTCCTGCAATTCATCGTAAAACGTGGAACGCGTTAGAAGGTCTTTCGTTAAGCGCGCGATTCATTCGCTTCTCTTCGTCAAAGGAACTTCAGGAGGTTTGCCCTTTTCTTTCGAAGTGAAAAAAACTGGCCGCTGGATCCTGATCACATGTATACGTGGTGTGTCGATATTTTCGGTTCTGCGCGTTTCGAGGTGGCCGGCGATGATCCGATCTCGGCCCCGATTGAAATATTAAATCGCCGCAACGACGGCTGGCCAAGGCTCGATTTCGGCCTCGGCTCGGCTCGGCTGGCTGGCTGGCTTCTCTCGTTCGATTTCCTGGCGGCGCGACGAGTCCACGAGAAATCATCGAATGCACGCGGGGGTGTGCGCGACGCTCACCACGCAGGAATCAATAGGGCGTCGCGAGCGGCGTCGAAGCGGTGGTGGCTCGACCCGACGTCGTCCCCCAACGTCAGCGACATCTTCGTCCCCAACGAAGTTTTCCAGGGGTCGACGAGCAGCTCTCCTCGTCCAGGCCGCCACGGCCGCCTTCAGGACCGACACCACGCCACATTTGTTTCCCGCTGGCTGTCGCAGAATGGCCGACACCGAATTCGAGGAATTTCGACACTACTTCGAGAGGCTTCCGCAGCATCTCAAGGCACCACTTTCCAATTACACGTGAGTACACGCGTTTTACAATTGCCCCCTTCCGCATTGACCCATGTTCACTGGGTAACGCACAACGTGTGCGATGTTTCTGACGTTTCGTAGGAAAGGAAAGGGACGCACGTCGATGGGACATCCCATTTGTGCAGAGTGATGTTTATTTCGTTTCTTTCTCTCATTTCCCTCCTTCCCCTCTTCTTCCCTCGTCGCGTCGGAAGCACGTAGATTTTGGATCGTAGATAAGGTTTTCGGCACGACGAGCGAATTGGGACGATCTTTGACGTAAACGTTCTCGAATAGAGGTTGCGATTATCGACACTGTGACAGGGCTTCCGACAGTACAGTAGCAGCAGATGATTGTATTTTTTACAAGCTGGAATCCGCAATGAACTGCAACAAGGAAATAGCAAATATAATTTTAATTCACGAAATGAATTTAATTGGCGATCTTCGATGTGAATGAACGTATATGACCTAGTATGTCAATTGTAGCGATATGTCAACTATGTCAACTGTACCGTTGTAAATTACGGATTGTGATTACAACGGTGAAAAGGAAAGCAGTCCTCTTGGTTTAACTTGCAATGAAATCGTTACTTTTTCTTGTATGTAGAGATACTTGTGGATTTTTCATTAATCGAAACCGACGTAGTTTGGCTGCAAGATTTCAATCCGTTGCGAAAGAATGTCATTGCGTTTTTTGCAACTCGTATCTGTAACTGTTGATGAACTTCGAGTTGACTCGCGTCGTGATTTTATCACTTGGGGTCGTATTAACCCAGTAAATCACGTATCTAGAAGGAAATTAGAGGGGCAAGACATAGGTGTATCGAAAAGATACACCGTGCAGGCGCGGTCGATGTTGTTCTCTGTCTGTGAAATAAATTAAATGCGGAAGAATGCGGTCTTTATAAAACGCTTGCCACGATTTAATATTTCAATCGGGGCCGAGATATTATCATTTTGGAAGTTGATCAATACGCTACACAAAGTTCAATATTCTGTTATAACCAATATCATGATTCTATCGAATGTTATTTCAACACACGAATATTATTTTATTACGTCTACCGATATATTAATGTGTCTGAGACACAAACTACATTTATCAAGAAACAATAATAAAATTAATACGTTTCAAATACACAAAATTCGGAAATGATCTTTATTCCTCCTAAATTCGAACGATATTTTACGCAAGTGAATTTAGAAGTCCAACGTATGTGTGAGAATTTTATTTATTTACTCGTGATCGACGATGCTTAATGCAACGTTAACAAACAGTGAAATAAAATCGATTCGAGTCTGTCACGTACGTGAAATTTCCACTTTAGCTGTCAGTCACGATTACTTGCCTTTTAAACAAAACAAGCATGCGCTGTTAATGGACCAGAGTCGCGTTTCAGTTTTTGTCGTTAATTATCTAATCTTTTGTCCTCGTTTCTTTACTGCTTACAAGTTTCGAGGTTCGTAAATAGAAACGGCGATTTAAGACGGCGAAATATCTTTTCCGTTTTTTGTGACATAGTGAAAATAATCATTGACGAATCACTGTTATATATTTTCCAAAAAAATAGAATATGTAATAATTTTGGACAAATATATATGATCATTGAGAAAAATACCTGCATATATATATATATATATGTATCTCACAAATCATGAGATTAAGGTAACACCATCATTTACCTGTTGGTCGATAGTATCCAAGTTGTTTCTTAGCCGTCAAACAATTCCGAGAGTTCTACCGTGTCACTTGTCTTTTAAATGGACAATAATACTTTAACAGAAGACGTATCGAAGCACGACACATTCATTTCGTTGGAAAATCTCAATTGATTCTGACATTTACGTTGAATGTACTGTGTGAGATCTTATTTATCCCCTGGAAACGGAAGTGTACCGTTTCAATTCCAGGAGAGAAATGCAATTTACTTTACAAAACATCTAACTCTCGATCGATCTGAATGAATTTTATATTACGCAGATGAGTATGTAAAATTGTCGATTCTTTGGTACGTACAAAAATAAAATTTCCAAACATATGTAGGTTCTTCGTTTCTTAATCGATCCTTCTTCGCGTTTCAGATTCCTTCGTGTTTCGCTCGTTGCATGTCTTTTTAAGTAATAAATTTTTTAATTCTTTGTCTTTGTTAGTACTCGACGTGATGTACTTGACTCACCTTAAGAGTTTCATATTTTGACCGATTAATTTTGCGAATTAAATTCTTGTTGAAAATAGGCTCGTTCACGATGTGATGATAGACGATTCACCGACCTCGTCGCAAGATAGCGACGCGGAGGTTGAGAGATCTTGCGATGGAGTCGCCGGCGATTCCGAGGACGAGGAAGTGGTGGTGATTCATCGGCATGATAACCAGAGCGGACATACTTCCGGAGACGACAGCGAAGATCTCGATCACAACTGTTCCATCGTAGCCGATAGTGACTTTAGGTTGGTAACATCGTAAGTGCACATATCACTTCTTTTTTTGGCTTGGAAAACATAGACTTTACAAATTAAAAATTGAAAATTCATAGAAATGTGTAATCTTTGTTCGAACTAGAAATTTTTCTCTGGAATGGTACAACCATACTGGCTGTGGATATATAAATTTAGATGACAATTTGAATCGACTCGTTTCGAATTTTGTTAGGAATTTTTATTAAAAAAAAAAAAAAAAAAAAATAGATGGAATTTTAGTAATTGTAATTTTCGAAATGAATAGGCAAGCCTCTAATTATTTTTAACAGTATACATGTAACGTCACTATTTGTCATGTTTTATTCGATTTATATTGTTCACATCGAACAATTTAGATGGCCTGTTTAAATTAAAATCTTTTCTTGCATCCATGTGTCCCCTTCTTGTAACCATTGCATGCAAGAAGTATTCGTTTCCCTGTTAATTCAAATATTTCCAAGACCCCCTCTATAGATGTGACAAGGTTATAATTATTTTTAAGTGCTCGTTATTCTAAAAAAGGAAGTTATCGATGTTCTTTCACTTTTATAAATGCATTACGGTAAAGGCAGGTTTGCAAGTGAAGTTTAGGATAGTAACCCTTAGCGGTATGTTCTAGTATTGTATGTATGTCTATCTCCTTGCATCTCCAGAAGAAGTGAAAACTCTCTCTTTCGTTCAAAAAGCTTTGAGAACAGATTATATAATCTCTAACACTAAACACAATTTAAAGATGCGCGTGCCTCGACCGATGAATAAAATGGAATAAAATTTCCATTTCACGATAAAAAGAAACATCTCCCTCTTGATTGGCTCGTGTGTCACAGACAAAAGACACACAAATGTGTAATGGGCGTTGTACAAATTTTCGTGATCCGTTCTCAATTATAATGATAATTTATTAGGAGCACTCGCAGGAAATTAGGGAGAGAGAGAGAGAGAGAGAAAGTAAAATTTACACACTTTATATGGCATGGTGAAAGGTAGCTTAGCTCACTACACGACTACCCTTGGGTGACATTAGCTTGTTCGGTGGACTGAGCAGCAGGGGTCGATCAGCAGGCGTCGGTGGGCCGGGTCCTGGTGGAGGTAGCACTACCGGGTCCGGTAACGGTGGTAGAGATAGCGTAGTCAGCGACGTCGGGGATTCCTGCTCGAGTCTGAGTTCCTGGCCAACACCGGAACATGTGCCCTCGAATCGTCCCGGAAGTGGCAGCACCGAACGCAGACGTCGGAGATTACCGGAAATTCCTAAAACGAAGAAATGTAAGAAATTTCAACTGTAAATATCGATATATCAATATATATGTTTAGCCCCATACAGGCATTGTATCACCCATTAAGGCACACGACGTTAAAACGACGTTACCACGTGCGTTGCGACGAACATCATTACGGAACGTTAAATAAACACAGCACACGACTCAGTTGATTCTTTTACGTGCATTGAAAACAATGGACAACTGACGATACATTCGTGTAATTTGTTACGTTCACGTGCACAAGCAGCAATTTAGGACACTCTTCGCAACGCACATTGCTCCAACGTCGTTTCGTACGTTCTAAAGCAGCCTAAATCCTCCCTAATATGTATCATAGAGCTACAATAGTGGTGATAGATTATCAGACACTATCTAGCTTTCTTAATTGTGTTTCCCTCTATTCCTTTGCAAAATGAAAAGAATAGGTTACAGAGACTCTATAGTATAGTAAGATCTGTTTCAGTATTTCTTTTCTTGCTATGAAAGGTCAGTGGGGAGAAGAACTATTACGCTGTAATATTTCCTCGACAACGTGACCCTAAGCGCGTAATACGATCCAACGATCGCGAATCAGCCTTATCTTTCGCGTTTCTCATCACCTGCCTCGATTCACTGATCTTGACGATACCACGCAACCGCAAAATCTACGACCGCAATGAAAGAAAATCCACAATGACATCTAACTTACATCACGCCACTTGCTCGATACGCCGTGACATACGGTAGAGATCACCTGTGATCAGTTACATTTGTACTGACACGCGTCGAATGCATTATGATCACTCACGTCGTCGTTCATACATCTGAAAGTTGAACATGTTAAATTCGCACGGTTTGAAGTACCTGATCATACCCGGAAGAAGCTGGCTACTGTTGCTACTGTTTCAAGTTGTGTCAAGTTACTCGAATAAACTCGTTACTCGTTTCATGGAATATCTTCTCTTTTGTAGCTCTGCCCATCGGTCAGACATCCATGCAGTCGTCGTCGTCTCTGGCAGACGAATTGAACGCAGCAACTGGCTCGAGTTCCAGCCGGCCGCATTTAGTTTTACGGAAATGTCACTCGAGGCTTCGCCACGAGGACAGTTCACCTGACAGCGAGCGAATGGCTACTGACAGTGGCCACTCTACTGCCCACTCGCCGGAAAATGGGCCGAAAAGCGTCTCGCCGATCCCCTGTAACACGCTGCAGAACACCGACTCTGTTTCGCCAAGTAGTACACCAGGTAACTGAAACAAATATTGTTTCTTCGTTACTTTTGTTTGATAGAATCGCGCTAGTTTTATTTTGTAATCAGTTTTATACGGTTTCCCATTGTGAATTATTGCTGTAATTTCCATTAGAATTTTACATTATAATTCTCACTGTATTCTATGTTTCTATGTCAAAGGAAGCGGCGGCGTGCCATTTACTCAGCTGGAGTTGCTGGAAGCGACGCATCGAGGGTTGCATAAATTCGTGCCAAGACACCACGACGAGATCGATCTTGAAATCGGTGATCCTATTTACGTTCAGAAAGAGGCTGATGATCTGTGGTGTGAAGGTTCGAACATTTAATTCTCCCGTTTAGTTGATCCGTTTGCTTTTTTATCTTGTACAATCGTCTCCAAGTAAGATCAAGAAAACTCCTTTTGCGATTGTGTAATATCGAGCTACCTGAAATTTAAGTGAACAAAGAACGTCAATAATTATCACTTTATTAGTAATAATTGATACACGATAATATACCTGTGTTTGCATTGAAGGTGTGAATCTGAGAACAGGTCGCCAAGGTATTTTCCCCTCGGCATACGCGGTCGACATGGATTACAGTGATTTCGATCCCTCGGCGCCGAAGGTGAAGAGGGAACGATATCTTCTAGGTTACTTGGGATCTGTGGAGACCTCGGCGCACAAAGGTACCAGCGTTGTCTGCCAGGCAGTTCGAAGAATCGTCGGAAACTCGCAAGAATCGCCCGTTTCGCAAAGCTGTATCTTGGAAGTGTCTGATCAGGGTCTTCGAATGGTCGACAGGAGTAAACCACGGGTATATTAAAGATTCTAAATTCCCTCCTTTTCTTTTTTCTTTCTCTTTTAAATCTCTCTCTCTCTCTCTCTATCTTTTAATAAATTATCGTATGTGTTGTATTTTGCAGAAAAATCAAGGACCCTGTCACGATTATTTCTACTCGCTTAAGAATGTTTCGTTTTGCGCGTTTCATCCTCGCGATCATCGCTACCTCGGCTTCATCACGAAGCATCCTACCTTGCAAAGGTTCGCTTGCCACGTGTTCATTGGTCAAGAATCCACGAGGCCCGTTGCCGAAGCCGTCGGGTATATATATCCCTATATATGCATATTCTAATTGATAATTTGTTTTTCTTAGGTAATTTGGAATTTCTTGCCTTACGATACAAGCAAACTTTCGACCGTAAGGATTGTTGAGTAGAATGTTGTGCTAACGAATCAGAAACTCACGAAATTGAATTAAAATTAATTACTCCTTATCGGTCAACATGGTCGACGTAGACCGTGCTTGCGCAATTTAAATTGTTTGATTCGTTGAATTCCTATACTGCACATCGTAGAAAACAATCGTTCGTTTCGAACTTCTAGCGATTGTTAAGAACTCTGGTGACTAATACGTAAATGTATATTTATATTTCTTTTTCGTAGGCGTGCTTTCCATCGGTTCTACACGAAGTTCATCGAGACTGCTTTTCCGATAGAAGATATCTATATCGAATAGATTACACACTGCTGGCCTGTCGTATAGCGGCTACGGAGAGGAAAAGATAAATCTCACATTCCTTGGTCCCCTGTACATACTGCCCTTAGCTGTAGATACATAAAAGAAAAAATGATAAACGCGAATCAAACACCCAATTTATATACATATACATATATGTATATATATGTACACATATAGATACTTGTACGTATATTTATATGTATATACATATATCTATATGTACGTATCGAGCATTTTCGGGAAGCGTCACGACGGGACCGATTATTCAATGCCGTCTACTGTTTTAACATACTCGCTATACTTGTTATTTATATTTCTTACTTTTGATTAATTATTAAATTTAATTTACCCTTCGTATACGTTTTAATTTATCGCTTCTGTAGATCTCGATTGTTTATCATTTTTTTTTCATCCATCGCGTCTCGACACCGTTCCTCACTTCCCATTCAAGCACGAATCGAATCCGTCATTCCTGTGAAACAACTTTGCCGGTTGCAAAAGGACCTTCTGTTTTCCTCGCTTTCACGTTACTTTTCAGTTTGCTGCGCGTGGGACGCAACGCACTTGAACTCCGGGTGAAAAGTCTTTAATATTTGAATAACGTACACTAATTACTTACTACAGATAAGAGTTAATCGTTAATGTTTCGATCCTTCGACCAAGATATCCGTATAGCGACACGTAGAACGAGACAGAAACGACAATAGTGTGGATCGTTCCAATGTTTTGCTTCAGAATAAAAGAAGAAAAAACACAAAGGAAGCGAGTAAAATTTTGAATTTGAATTTCTTTTGTCGTGCGCGTTGTGTCGATTTATTGGCTCCAACCAATTTTGTTTGAACATTTCGAATTTGTTTTTGCTCCGAGTTACGTTGAAATCGTGGCAACGAAAGAACATCGTTTTCTTGAAGAAAGAAAAGAAAAAAAAAAAAAAGAAAAAGAAAGAAAACGATCTCCAAACACAAACGCCAAGAAGATATTATTATCGTATTGTATTTAGAGACACGTCTATTTTTCTATCTTTCTTTCCGAAAGGATCGTTAATTATAGATTGCGTTATAAACGATAAGGCTTCAACGTTTTACGATCTGTTCGATTCCGCGATCTCTGGACGATTCGAATCGCAAAACGACGATTGAAACGCACATTGGCCTCTCTAAATCTTGATTATTATCATTATCGTTGTTGTTGTTGTTATTATTATTATTATTACTGTCGATTGTACTGCAGCATCTCGGGAATCTTCATTGCAGTACGAATCAAATCGCACGCACCGAACGATAGAACGATATCGATCTAGAGATATAAAGAATGAACAAGAGAGAAGTATATATAAAATATATATCGCGATTATTAATTTGTACCACTCTTATTATAAAATGTTCGATCGTGAGTCTCATGACAAGTCTCGTACGAAAATTCCTCGGTATCCTTCGATGTATATTGCTTTCGTTAATCTTTGGAGATGGGTCCATATGAAATGTCGTTGGTGGGCCAAACATGGCCCCCTCGATTTTGTCTTCTTTTGTCTCACGTTGAAAAAACTGCGACGGTTCCACTTTTTTTTTTGAAATCTTCTCTGAATTCTAGAACCAAATAATTGTTCCAAATCTGGAACAATGAACAACGAATAAACGAATCACGTGGGAATTATTTTAATTAAATATACATGTAACATACTTTTGAAGAAACTGCGTAGTATCGTGAATTTCATGCCGATAAATTTCATTTCATCACAAAGCGACATTTTGTATGCCGCAACTGGATATTACCGATCCCTTCGAATTTCTTCTCGTTTTCGTTATACACGCCGTACACGTTATAGACATTTATTTATACTTTGATTACGTGCTTGGGATTTGATCCACGCTGTACACGTATTGAACAGCTCGGTTACATACAGCATATATATTGAATAAAAATTGAGAGACAAACTGCAGTGCTTACTCATTACTGAAAGAGACTACTTGTCTCGTGTCATCGTCTATCAATTATACGTGCCTTTGATTGAGATCGCCTCGAGTATCGTGCCTTTCCGATTATTTTCTCACACAGGTACAAATTAATATCATCCGCGTGTGTGTAACTCATATTATTTATTAACACGAATCTTGAATTTTTTCATAAACTGCATCGTCGAATAGAATAAAAAGGTACGTGATGCCGAAAAAAAAAAAAAAAAAAGAAAAGAGAGAAAAACCATTTGTGACTATCATTTATGTCCGATACCTTCGAAACTTGACTAGAGAGAACGTCGATGTAATTAATCGATACAAAAGGAAAAGAAACGTCACCGTTGATCGATCATGGAAAGTGAGACCTGCGTTCTATCTCTCGATTTGAACTTATTCGATGCTTTCACTGTCGAGACATTCGATTGGGGATTCGATTCGAACTTTCGCTCGATCGACGTGTTAAATTAAGGTATAGTTGCAACTTTTCAGTAGCGATACAGAAAGATAACAAATCCTTGTTATCGATCGTGATTTTGTTTTTCTTCCTTCTTTTTCATCTCGTAGGGAATAAATTGTGGGCAAAAAGGCCTCACTTATCGAAAAGAACATATACGCTTTGTTCGTTCGTGTAATGTAAGTATACATTATACACACCGTTGAAAACACCGTTGTTTTCCGATTCACGTATGATTCAAACGAATCGTGATGTATGCTTAGCAGAACGATTGTTTCTTAGATGAATGCTAAGAAAAAGAAAAAGAAATAAGAAGAGGATGTTTAAGAATTCTATGGGGACAAATAACAATGTGTTGAAAAG
>KQ435691.1:108817-123942 GCA_001276565.1 Melipona quadrifasciata | reverse complement strand
AGATACTACATATTTTAATCGATTTGTAATTGGTTCAATAACAATTAATCGTAGAAATATTATTTCTACGCATACTTTTTTGAGACAAAACACATGATCACGGTAATGCATCGCCAAGGATCATAAAACATACGAACAATTTGTTTGATAGATTTCAAGGGACCAAGAGTGACACTAAACACAGACACTTTAAACTTGCTGTTTGTACTATAATGATCATGACACATTGGAAAGTCTGCCATTCACTTAACTAAACATCCTCCCTTCCCCCATAATAAAACGCGGATTATACGTCACTTATACACGTCATAGAATCATTTGTATCTTTTACTAACAGTATGATAGTATGTAAAAAAGTTTGGATCCTTATCAACATCGAGCAATCATGAGGCAAGGATAATCGAATCCTCTTAATCGTAAAAATGAGCATAGTTTATATCTTAAGCTTTCCTTAATATTGTACATTTATATATCATAATCCTAATCGAAGGAAACAAAAATAGAGTGACAATCTGCCTTAAAACGCTTGACATCAATGTCAATGACATAAAAACGAGTTAACGACCATTTTTTTTGTTTTTTACAGTGAACATGATTTATATACATATAAAAACTATAAGCAGATAATCCCCCTTTTCTTGTAATTTCATAATTCTCACAATGTGTACAAAGCATCGTTCAAAGATAAGTCTCGATTTTGAATAAATACATACACAACTTATGTTGGCTCCGACTAAGTCACCAAGCTCATAAAATAATATAAATTATATTTTTTGATTTAAGTTCACATGAACATTGTTGCTGAAGAATATCATGGATACAATGCTTTGTCCTCATATTTTAAAATACGAATTTACATTCAAAAAAGGGTGAAAGGACTGCTTGGACATTAGAACGTCATTTATAAACTATTCTAAATCTTGCTGATATTGCAACTCGTATCAGTAGGCATGAGCATCGAAAACTCTTTAGTGTATTTAATTAATAGCACACGAGTTGCAACTAGATATACAACATGAATGAACAATGAACAATTCACAAAAAAAAAAAAAAAGAAAAAGAAACACGGTGATTTCCTCAATCGGTAATACCGATCAATGACACATTCGGAATTCTTATTTACAGTTTATCAGCCTTATTTATACTTGTACATAGGAAAATGGAACTAATTTAGATAGAACTAACACATAGATCTATTATTCATATATGTTAAATGTGTCCACACATATGCGCCTCTGTAATTTTTTCTGTACACAATTTCATTCTATATATTTTAACATCCTTTTTGGATCGCAGATTCATTTGCTTGATTATGCTTGTTGTTATGGTTTTGTCATTGTAGCTTAAAAATATCATGATATCACACATAGGTCAATCACGAAAGTTTTATGCTATTTATGGATAGGTACTAAAGCTTAATTATAATTAATAAAATAATATAAAACGCAACATAATTGGGTGGATAACGAGGCCAGTAAAGTTCAAAAACTCGATTAACAAAACGATTGCAAACACAAAATATAACTTTCATTTACGTATAAAATGGAATCGAACTCTTTCAACATCTCATTGGAGAAAGATGATAATTTTATTTATTTGCTACTTTTTTCAATAAAGTAGAAAATTTGTAAAAATAACAAGTTAATGTGTAAAATACTTAAAAGTGCATATGTATGTCATAAGTGTGTATGTAAATACATAGAGGAATAATAAGCAATCCACACAATTTTTAAAATTTTAGAGAAAAAAGAAATTGATAACAGACTCGAAACATTTACAATTAATTGTTACCATTCATCATTGTTACCATTATCAAGTAACAATAATAAAAATTACGTATCTAATATCTTTTTCCATAACGTTTCTTCTTTAGAAGCATATTTCTTCTGTCCAAAATAAAAATTTTGTACTGCCAACTTGCTTTTATTAGTACGAATATATTAGCTTTTATTAATACGAATTTAGTCGAATTTATTTAGTTAATAGAATCTTAATACAACTGGTATATCCATCCGATATATGCGTACATATACATATCCTGGTCTGTCCTGGACGTCAAAATAATTTTCGTTTTTCAATTAAGAACAATAGCTGAGCACAAACGGTCCTGAAGGCTAAAGAGATAGCATGGCCATTTAGAATTGGCTCTACGTTATATACAAGTTTGCTATGATAAAATTTGAAAACTGCGCAACATTGGACCTTCAAATGTGTAAAACGTGCCCACAATTACAATACATTTTACGTATGTAAGCAATTACAGAAATATACGCTAAACATCAGGGCGACGAATAATGTCCATAATATGTATTAAAATGACTGCATGTACACGACACAAGTATACAACTTGATTAGTTTGTTTGTTCCGTATTTACGATCCTCTTTCTTCTTAGTTCAATTTGAACACAGAACATTGAAGTTCCCCTTATTGACACTATATTTTCACTAAATGTCTGTGATAATAAATATTATTATTTTTCCTTTGTTGAATTGTAAAATACAGATCGGCCTCGTTATATTGTTACATTGTTGATATATATTCTTCCTTTTTTTATTGTGTACATGAATATGTTATACTAAACTTCATTGGAATATTCGATGTGCACATCTTTACAAGTTATATACTTCTTTCAAGGATATTTACTTTTTTTTAGGATTATCAACTTGAAGAAATAATTCTTTCCTCCTTAAAGAAATATCTCATTATGATCAGAGGTATTTTTGAAACTCTATGCTTCAGATATTTTTGAAAACGTTTATACACCAATATTGTGTTTTATATTTATTTGCATGTGGTCTTGTTGGAGTGTTTCGAGAATTTGTTTCTGCATATTGTGCTCTACCTAAAATTCAAGGCAAATGATAGTGTTTAATTTTTTAAATAAAATGCATTAAAAAGATCATAATTAAAAATTCTTTATCCGTACCTGCAATGGTGTTAAGCTTCCTCTTTTTGCTTGTAAAGCTGGATTTCTCAAATCTCTTGCTAGGAGATCGAGCTGTGATTCTTGTAATGCCATACTATTCATAAGTTGAAGGTGCTTTCTTCTTATTTCATCATTGATTATCTATCGTAACATTAATCATAATCAACATATTTTCGAATGGATTATATTAAATATTCTTAGCAACTTACACTTACATTGTTATCAGGTAGATGTTGTATTTTTGTTTCATTGAAAGTATTTGAAATATTAAAAAACTAAAGTTTCAATCGATCTTTATATGTATCGTACGATACAAGTATTTGTGTACTTACTTTCGAGAATCGGTACATGTCTTAGGTCATCGATTATTCTCATTATAATATCTGTAAAGAAATTTATATTGTTACTCATTAAGATACAATTTGGAAAGTTTACGGAAATCATTGAGATTGAACTAGAAAGGATATAAGTACAAAAGAAAGATTAAAATATGTAAGTGTGCATATATCTTTTTCTTAAAATTATAAAATTTTATCAAAAAGTTTTTCACATTTGATAGGCATTTGATAGGTGATGTGATACTAAAACTGATATCTGAAAAATGGAAAGAAGTACCACCCACTATTTTGCAATATATAAAATTTGCTTGTTTACTTTTTTCGTAGATGTGTGCAGGGTTACTTTACTGAGTTCGATACCTGGATTTGCGTCCAGGCTTGGACTCAGCAACGGATCGTCCTTTAAATCTGGAAAATCGATAAATTTGTCATCCGGATTTTGAGGTATAAACGGGATGCTAGTATCCATTTGTTGGTAATCCGCAACAACGTCGTTTAAACTTGGATTCGGAGACTCCGCAAGTTTCATTGACTGAGGATTCACATTATTGTACAAATTGAAGTCCGACGAAGGTTCCGAAAATACTTCACCAATAAAAGGTTTACAATCGATGTATGAAATGTTCTGTTGATCATCGTTCGTCTCAGACGATGCGTAAGCAACATTACTGTGTCTTTTCTTACTACAACTTGTCTCAATATCTTCGTCGCTGTATATCCTCTTTAATGGAAGATTTTTTGAATCAGGAGTAACGTTATTATTGACACTCTTTTCAAGAGGATCCATCGTAGGTTTTTGTTGATGCGTGTAAGCATCTATATTACGTTCCACTTTAATGTTGCATAGATTATGCGAATTTGAGACATTCACGATGTCTTTGACCGCCGCAGTAGGACTCAAAATATTCACATTTTGAGAAACCTGAAGATGAGACGCTCGAAGATCTCGTTGGGTACTTATGCATGGTTTTACAGCCGGTTCTTTCGTTGTCATTATACTGTTCGTTTGCGGTAAGCTCTGTTCATCTTGCAAATTGTTATAAACGTTATGCGTTTGTTTCGTTACTTCATGTAGCGTTATCGTTTTACCGGATGATCTCGAGTTTTCTTGATTCTCTTCGGACTCGTGCTTGATGTTATTTGTTCTTGACTCTTGCTTTTGATTCTGATTTCCCTTCCCCTGTACCATTAAATAATGGTCTATCGTTTCAATACCCAGTTTCCGGGCTTGAGTGACAGCAGGTGGTAAATGTTGCGATATCATCGCAGCCTTTACGTATTGTTCATTCGGTACAGGTGATGTCGCAAGACATTCTTCTGGAAGAGGCGACGATAGATCACTAACTAGATACGTAATTGCGTCTTCTAGCTGCGAAGGGTCATCGATATCATTTTTTGAAGGTTCCGAATCTGAGCCCTGCAAGCATGATTATACATCATATATGATATAAGCACGACATATAGATATATGTACATGTAATATATATTAGACATATATATAATAATTTTTTAACGATTATATTAAATTCATAACATTATGAAACTGTATATTACTCATTACGTATGAATTAATAAGGCAAATTACCAAATTCATCGATGTATCGTCTCCATTCTGTATCATCGCTTTCATGGTTTCGGAAATTGTAGCCGAGTATCTTTTCTTCATTTGTTTCATTAACCTGATGCCCTCTTCTTCCCTGCCGCAATAATACGTGAAGTTATTTACGACAAGTTTACGAAGAGGAAAAAAAAGATTACGTAACGGCAGATATATCGCATATACTTACGATACTAATGTATTTATGCAGACAAGAGACACTACAATTTGCGAGTCCTTATCAACCTCTAGATATCCATGTGTTCGTAAATAAATGGGTTCGCCGGTTTTCGAAGTCAGCCTGTAGCAAGATGATCCGCAAGTTTCCGCGCGATTGTACACTGTAAATTGTATTATATTGATTGTTCAAACAACTCACGGTCGTACATACGAAGCAAGTTAATTGAACAACGAAATGCGAACTGACGGAACTTAACGAAAAGAAAAATATAGCGCTATGGAAAATGGCTTCGAGCTTCTGCACTCACTTTCACGAAGCGCGATCATAGCCCACACACGATCGGCCCTGTGCATGAAGCGGAAAGCGCTCTTTCCCGACACCTCCTCTGACAAGTAGCCAGCCACTACCGACACCCTGTGGTCGCAATAAATGATCCGGCCGTCTACCAAGTGTCGAGTAATATACTCGTCCTTGTTCGCGTCTATGATTGATATTTTGGTGATCGGTCGTCTCATCAGCAGTCGCGCTACACCCACGAAAACGATGTCATTGCTGGTTGAAGAGACCTCTGCAAAAGGAGATTAAAATAATTAGTATTATTCAGCATTCGAAATTCTGTTCAAATGATGTTTAGGATAACCGCACACGAATATAAAATACGTGCAAAATATAAGACTTTATAGTTTATAGTTTTCACTTTCGCACGGAAGTATTGCAAATGTAAATTAAACGAAATAAAAATGTTTTTATTACGCAAATGACATTACGTATCAATACGTAATGAGCCATTGACGGATTGACGTAACGTTTCATTTGAATCAATTTACATATTCAAGTTCGTAGCTGCGTAATGGAAATCTAAGAACTTGTTTAACAGTTTCATCATTATTCCTTCATTAGCCACATAATCTACTGCTGTATAAATCGAAAGAACCCTAAGTATTTTTAACAATATAGATGTGTGATAACAATATAGATGCATTTACGTGCATTTTGCATCGTCTAATCCGTTTAATCCGAGACTAAAAACGAGGAATCCGCACAGTTGAACGACTACGCCTACACCTTTCGCCGATGATGGCGACGGTCTAAATTTAAATGCGTGGCTAGGGTAAATATTTGCGATACCCGTTTCAAAACCAACGTTACCGGTACCGACGTGTCGTGATATAAGAGGAACATCGATTCACAGAATCCGAATCAGAAGAAATTCACTTAAGAATCGATCAAGAATCGACATCCACGCAACGTTCCTTTCTGTGCGCGAATGAGGATAACTTGACGATAAAAATTGTATCACTGTCGCGTAATGTTTGTTGCGAATAATATTGTCGTGTCATAGATTCCACACTTTCACAACATCACCGAATTATCAAAATTTGATAGCTTGAGAGCTACAAGTCGTGTTCTTTTGGAAGAACTGTTCCAACGTTTAACTTCATTAGGAGGAGTATTAAATAATATAATTGCAGATGCTGTAGTGCCGTGTTAATTCAATTCAATATAATATACATATAGATAAATTGTTTTTGTACTATTTGGCATTAATTCAAAGACTTGATTCAAAGCAAAAGTTACAGGTACGCACTTTTGATTTAACACGTCAGAAGTGCAGACATCAAGAAATAAATGTACAAAACATTTTGTTTCATATATGCAAGGAATTGATAGTAAGTTATCATAAAAGTACTCCTGTTTACAAGTCATGAGATATCTAATGCTAATCTGCGATAAAATATTCAAAATATATTAACAAAAAGAACTAAACTGCAATTATACCAATTGTAAGTGCAATAGAACCATCCTCCATATTCGTGGATCACAGCAAACCCTATTTATACAAATACATTTTTCTACTATAATAATAATTTTTTATCGCAATATCATTAGTTTAGCATATGGACGTTGTATGAGTACATTTATAATATTCTTGGATCAATCGAAAACGTTAATTTCTACGAATTTCTAGATTGCTGAGAAATGCTGATCAATTCCAAAAAAAAAAAAAAAAAAAAAAAAAAAAAAAAAAAAAAAAATGAAAAGCGCAGGGAAATATTATAAATTGCAAATATTATTAACAACAAGTATGAAATTATAAATTTTAACAATTATAAACAATCACAGACATCATTTCTGGAAATAAAAAATTATCAATTTTGAGCAATCACAAATATTATTTTTGAAAATTTGCCCTGAAATTCCCGTTTATTTGCACTAACCTTGCTACAGTAAATAGATTTGTGAAAATACATAAGTTCTTTGTGGATCGCAGTCAACTGCGTAAATTGAAACCGCGAATACGGCCTAAATTTATAAATAGACGTTTATGTGTTTTTGAACGATTGAAGAGTGCAAAAGTCCACGGAGTGCACTTTAATAATAACAATCAAAAATATATGAAATATATGAAATATCGAATACTTTTTACATTTATAACAAATTTATATTTAGATTGTTTTATAAAAATACAAAAATTCGCTTCTCGTTCGACGTCTGCCAAAGCCAATTATACGACGGTAAATTATTGAGATGTTCCTTCCAAAAGAACCCGAACTCACGTCCATAAATGGGAAAACACAAAAAACTGCAACTGCAAAAACATCAAGCTCTTTAACGGGAAGAAAAAATGTTGCCATTCGTTCGTGTTTCGCTAATTCCGTTTCTTTGTTCCCGTAGTTACTCGCACACAGAAAAACGAAAAATATATGATATTAAAAGTTATATTAAAATATCTCTCAAGTAGAACGCACTTGGTAAATGACTGAGAATTCATTCAATGGTGTTTATCATTTACGAGGAGCCCTCAAGTCTCAATTTTCAATAATCGTGAACGCCGTCACGACATTACCTCGATGTGCACATCTAGACACGTATCTTTACCTCGATGTTTCGAACTCCGACTGCTCGACTCGGAATTTTTGCAAGCGTCCGCTAGCCTGAGCATCCCCGACATCTCGAACCATTCGTACTGGGTGTGCTCGCGCCTCGACGCAGTCCGGTGCAACATTCGAAGCTCGAAGTTCCGTCTCTGCTCCCTGAACTGTTTTCTATCGTTTCTCGGGGACGTTGAGTCTTCCGACGAGCTCGAATTATCGTTCACACCGTCGGTGATCTGCGGCGCGGACGAAGGCAACAGCCCCTGCACGTCGTCCGGGGTGAGGTTTTTCGTTAATTCTTCGTGATCCTTGGAATGGACGAAGTTAAAGAGCGAATGCCCCAAGAAATCCGCCTGTAACGTCATCATAATACCAATTTTTTTTCTTCGCAACAAAATGACCTTTCTTTTTCTCGCAATAAAACGACTTGATTTCTTTTTTCCTGCGATTTGCCGGAGATATTAATGTGTTCAAGGTTTTAACAAGGATTGGACAAGGAATATCTTGAGAATAATTGGGAAGATTTGGCAGCAGTGTAATTTTGCAGAATTACTTGTATTTATATATAGAATTGTGTCATGTTTGTGGAATTATTTGTTACGTTTTTCTTCTATTCTGTAATTTATAGAACAGCGTATAGAGTTATTTGCTCGAATCGTCCAATTTTATAGATTTCTGTTCGCTTGATTTTATTTCCTGATTCGAAAGCGTTTGAATCGAGTAAACAAACCGCGGTAAAGCAGTTGATTCGTTCAGTGAATGCCACGCAAAAGTTGATCACTTTATTTATCTCGTTAATTGGTAGCTTCGTTTAAAAGCTGAAAACATGTGAAATTCACGTTTCCCGAAACGAAACGAATCGCGTTTGCCTTTAAAAATTGTTGAACCCACGTTACCCACGTAATACTTTACTTAACTTTAACCATCGTACTAGGTTCCTCACTTACTTAATTTTAACTTACTTAATTTTAACTATTATATCAGGTTACTCGCCATTACTTTAATTTAACTAAAGTAACATTAATTTAATTAATTCCAGCCATTCCATCTTCGTGTTGTAAAGTGTTTAACGTTAAAGTTAAATAACTTACATCTATTAAATTAGTCCAAATTAAATCTACCATAAAATCCAAAGTTCCAACAGTCGACCTGAATTCGCTACAATCGGAACGAGGCTTTTTTCATTCGAATTTCAATTCCGTCAATTTCTACGAAATTTCAGCTTTCAGCTGAAACTGGCTAAGTTCCACGAAGATCCACGCGTTTCTGCTCCGATCTCCTCTTCTGCATCCCGGCTCCGGAGAGTTGCGATTTAATCGTGGCCAATGCGGTGCACCACGTCGGCGACGGGGCTCGTTTTCGCCGCGGGGAGTTTCTCCTTGAGAACAATACCGACTGATTGAGTATCTCCATAAAAAAAAAGAAAAAAAAGAAAAAAATCCCGGAGGATCCCGCGCAAACAACTCTCCGAATCGCTTTCTCTCTCTCTCTCTCTCTCTCTCTTTCTCCCCTCTCTTCTCCTTCGTTTTCTTTTCCTTTTTGCCTGGTCTCTCGTGTGTCTCTTCGATCTTCTTCCTTCATTCTACCCCTCGACTCGAGCCATCCCTCCTTTTCTCGGCTGTCCGTGCGATATCCTTACGCCGCGAAGTCGGAACTCGGCCGAACGTCAGGATCGTTACGCCCGGGCGTCGTCGAATTATCGTTACGCCCGCGAATCTGGAGCGAAGGTTCCTCCGCGGAACCACCACCGTGGATCGATAGGACAGAAGAGACACTTTCTCGTCCTTCACGGCTGGCGGACACCCGGTTCAGAAATTGGCTTATCGTTAGTTCATCGTTTGCCCCTTCGTCGAGGCTGGAAAAAGAGACCTCCTCCATGGTCACCATGGTGTGGCTTGCTTTTTGCTTTCTTTCGTCTGGTACTTGTTGCAGTTTCTCCCTTTGGCATTTACCGCATGCTCCACTGGCTACAAAGAGCACGACGAACGACGCCCGGTTGATGAACACAGGGTGAATCGTTCGAGGTGGGTCTAACCCGTTCATCGATGATTGGATTTTTATTACCGCGCAGTATTCTTACCGGTGCTATTCGCGTGAGATTTAGTCACAAGGGTCAGTATAGATTATCGTCCGTGAGCATTATAGGAGTGTACAAGTTAACTCGTGGCTCTTTTCTTCTGTTTGCTATTTAGTTTTAATTTATTACAATGAACTTTCTGTGCAAATTATTGTTGCAATTTTACGCAGCACATGCACTACATCTTTTTCTTATTGTTCTTTTCGCAAAGAATCAACCCTGTCCGCTTGCGAATACATGTTACTCCGAAACAGCCTGTACACTTACACAGCGCGAAAGTATCTTAAAGTAAAACGAACCGTGCATTTTCATAGTAGATTCGATTCAGTATAATCGGCAAATTTTCAAACTCGATTGTCTCGAAAATTTCATTATCTCCTCAACTCAACTTTTTGAGACTGAACTTGTACTCTTTCGCCGGGTCATCGGAGATATTCTATCGGTATTACGGAGTGGCTCCACAAGGAATATCGGAGGGCACGATAATCCTTCGAAAGCGATAATCGTCTTAAACTTTTGTTGTCCCGTCCACTGTGCGCGAGAGCAAAGCACGAAACACGTGCCCACGTAATACTTCTCTCCTACAATGCGACTCTATCCCCGCTATTCTTCCGTTTCTCTTTATCGTCGCACGCGACACGCTCCTCTTCCTCTTTCATTTCGCACCGCGAAATATTCCACGTCCGTGTCTCTCTCTCTCTCTCTCTCTCTCTCTCTCTCTCTCTCTCTCTCTCTCGCCGGTGTCTCTCCTTTTTTCTCCTTCTTTTTCGCTTCAATTTTTTTCTCCCCCCCCTTCTTCTTCTTCTTTTCGCCATCCTTTGAAATCGCACGCGCGCAACGCCACGGCATTCCCATTCATCTGAATCCCGCGGATCTTTTTGTTCGAAAATAATCCGTACTCGAACAGAAAAACACGTGCAGCGAACAACAATTCGATTGAAAACCGAGCGCGAATCGCACAGCTAACTGGTTATTTCCGGTAAGAACGAATGATGGGACAAAGAAAAAGGAAGAGAGAGAGAGAGAGAGAGAGAAAAAAAAAAGGGAAAAAACGCGATATAAACGACGAGTCAAAGGGACCAGATAGCGTTTCGTTTTCCTTTTTCGTTGCACCAGCTCGTCACTCCGTTGCACACTGCAGTCGCGTTATATCATCGCGCTGACAGTTATAAATAATGCTGATGGATTGTTTATTACGTTTATACGGAAAAAAAGAAAAATGATAAGAGCTCACTTGGCAGATAATGTTTTAATATGTCTGATATGAAATTAGAAATTATCATTCGCTTGATGATATTTAGCTTGTCTTTTTTTTTTTTAATTATTTTCCATTATTTGTCGTTTTTATTTGAGGAAATGACGAAAGAATCGTTATTAACGGATTAAATAAAATATTGCGATAAAATAGATAAATTGAGCGCTAAATCACAAAATGTTGAAGTATTTATCTGCTGATGTCTAGTTATTATCTCTTTATTTATAATTAGGCGGAGAAAAATATTTTTGCGCAAATAAATTTTTATTCATGTTTTATAATTTTTATAAAAATGCTCATCTTCCTTGTGCGTCACAATTTCCGTGCAAGAGACAGTGCTAAGTCACATGTTGTTTCTGTCCAACGATAATAACTGTTGCATATGATTTTTATAAGAATCTCAAATGTAGATCAGAAAAATAGCGATGAAAATGAAACAAAATTTATAATATTTCTCATACATCAACTGTACAGAATTAAATAAAAACTTCGTTATCAAACAAAACATCTCTAAGTAAAATATTTCGCTCAAGGATAATGTCTTTCTTGATCCAATTTTTACATTCAAACATACAAAAAATGGGAAACAAACATTTTCCTAGATTTCTACGTCAATAGTATATTAATTTCATATAAAAATAAAAATTTCATAATAGTGAAATTTCTAATGAAACACAACTTTCGAGGAAAGTCCTAATATCTCAGTAATACTGATACTGTGTGTTAGCTCTCTTTTGCTCACCCCTTAATTTACCAAATGTTTTTGATTTCGCAAATGTTACAAATTGTAAAGAGAAATTAAAATTAAAAGAAAAAAAAAAAAAGACCCAAGGTTCTCTACGTGTTTGAAAATTCGAAAGGATTTGATGTGTTAAAAAAAAAAGTATCGCGGATGTACGTCAGTTGATACTGTAATGTATGGCGGCGTGTGGTTGGCGTTATGCTCATTTGATCGATAATTCCAAACCCTTGGCACGAGCTACGTTTCGCTGCAACTGCGGTTAGACCGGGGGTTTTTATTAATGCATAGCGGCGAGTCGGTCGTGCAAAGGAGAGTTCCGAAGGGCGTCTTTCAGTGTTACTAGCATTAAAGAAAAGAAAATCTGCCCGATCCATTTAATTACAAAAAAGGAAAAAAGAACATATTCCCTGAGTTAATTATTAAACAAATTTTCTTTCAGTGAATCATTGAAGACAGAAGCTCCATCTTTTGTTGGATGCATTCAATTATGCAATGGTGGACGGAAGAAACTTTACAACAGGAACACTATGAACATTAATAATTTGCTAAATATTGCAGTGATCTATTCCGACAGTGATTCATTTCGAAGTATATTTTGCACCTATTCGTTGTTCCTGATAATTTCATTTTCTGAAAATGTATTACACGTTTCGTTATCATCCGATTCTTAAACTTTCTTTGTTTACGAATTGCTACATTCTTTTTTAAATAATAAAAAGTGATATTCGGTTATGTACAAATATATTCGATTATATGCATTTTGTTTAATCATCAAATTATCCAATTATTCCTTTCAAATAATAAAAGCGAATTTTGTCCTATAACTTATTTGAATAAAAATTCGCTTATGCGGCTTAGCTTCTTTTCTCGGTTATGAGACGTAAAAATAGGTGAAACGTGTGAATATCGAATATCACTTTTTACGTTTATAAATATTACGCGTCGTACATAAAAATGTAAATGTACTTCGTCATAAAAATTAAATGTATTATTACAGGGTCCAACAAACTCTTTCAAAACCATTCATCACATGAACGAGCCTCACAGCGCGCATTTGTTGCTAAGACGGCAGAATTTGCCTTGAGCATGTAAATATATATATGTAGAGTCAGCGTGGTTTTAAACGCGGTGAGGTCGAAGTTTGAGCAGATAGCGAGGAGAAGTTTTAGAGAGAACGATGAACAGACTCCAACCGGGGAATTTAGGGGGAGGAAACTTTCTGCGAGAAAGAGCGTCTCGTGGTACACAGCGAGGATAAAGAAAAAAAGGGCAAGCTGGATGATACAAAGTCACAGATTATTGCGTCTAGCTTTTTGACCTACTGTGCGTGTTAAAATCTCACGACGTTTACAAATTACAAAGCAAAGAAATCTGTCAAGACACGTTGCAAATCTGACGATCCGATTGGAATACATACATTTATATAATTCTTATTTTATCATTCGTTATATAATACATTTATGTAATTCTTCAAATTCTCGCAATACTCACTCGATAACTATTGATCGATTAAAGTCAACAATATCGCTAGAGTTATACCATAATGTCACAGACGTTCGAGCGCGTCTAACTTTTACAATTTGATTCGATCTTCGATCGAGTCGCTCGATTCGAGGATTTGGGAACAACCTTAGTTTGTAAAAAAAAAAAAAAAGAAAAAAAAAAGAAGAAGAGAAACAATAGAAACACGAATAAGGTAAAAGATTTACCTGCGTGTAGCCAAGGTGTGCGTTAACTTGCCGGCTGACGTAAACTATTTTCCCGCTGGTCGTGACAACAATGAAGAAACCCCCGCTTTCAATCAAGTTCTGTTACGGTTAACAAAAACGGATTTTAACGTGTAACGATAACAGGACTGGATCGATTTACGAGTACTCACGTCGACGATGTACTGTTCCAAATCCAGATCGCCAAGCTCTCGGGGTAGAAAATCGATCGAGCTACGTCCGAGCGCTGAAAAACGTGATCAATCGGTCAGACGATGAATAATTATCGGGGGGATGCAATGATTGCGAGAAACGCTGAGAAAAGAATAAACTTATTCGCCTGAATTGTACGATCTGAAAGAGTATTTCAAGGACTGAACAGATTATTCTTCCCTGTGCTCGCACGGATTAGACAGCGGAATGATCAAGACAAATTCTCAGTTTGACAAATGTCGGGTTGTGTCTCTTTCCATTTTGGAGAGATCGGTCACTTTGCGAGTATCGGTCTGTATGTGTCGAAGAATTACTAATCTAGGAAATCGGTAGTTTAATCAGAAATTTAACGATTAAATGTATAATTATGATAATTGTAAATTGTAAATTTTGAATTGTCAATTTAGGAAATTAATCGTTTCAGCTTCAATTTTGCAAAACGAAGAACAGGAACAGGTCCTTTGTTCAATAGGTTTCACGAAGTCAGAGTTAGACCTAGTTGCCTCTCGTCTTGGAAAGCACCTTGACGATTTTTATACTTGTTATACTTTTCGTTTTACTCTTTACACGTTCTCTATTGGAGAACATTCCTCGTTAACGATAACAGTATACAAATAAATGACAGTTAACGTTTTTATATCAAATAAATTCACGTTTCGATCGTTCTCTCGCGTACACCGATTACTGAATACGACTGACTTACTGTAATGCGTTCTGAGGAAGGCTGCTGTCAACCTGAGGATGGATATCTTGTCCATTTTCCTCGGACTTTCGGCGATAATGGGCACGAGCGCCGCCATCGCCGAAATGTTTGTGTTGAGGTTGTCGCGCCGTTGCTTTTCCGCCATGTTCCGCGATGCTCTCGGATTGCTGCAACAAAAGCGAGAAACAACAGCTTCGTTTCAGTCTCTCTGCCAATCTGTCAATCAAAACCGCGCTTTGTCGTTGAGAACGCACAGAAATACAGAAAACGGTATACTTGATTTACGACGTAATTTATTTTCGTTGCTCGATCACGGGCAAATGGGTCTAAATGCGAGACTTCCGTTCCGTCGTCTCGCTCGGGGAAGGCTCGCGATTTCGAAGGATTCCCGCGACGCTCGGCTCGCTCGCTCGCTTTCATATCGTGTTTCATCTCGTGCTTTTCCCCATGGTGCGGCGCAAAAAAGCCCGCGAGTGCAGCGTCTTTCGGCGCGTCTAAATTTCCACCGCG
>KQ435691.1:80791-105208 GCA_001276565.1 Melipona quadrifasciata | reverse complement strand
CCGGGCCTTTCAGTGATTTTATTCTAGAGCATTCTAGAATAAGGATTGCAACAACAGAATATATTCCAATTTCTGGAAAATCGATTTTTATACTTTTTCTCGTTGACAAATAAAATAAAATAAAATAAAAAGAAAATAAACTGTACTGTACAATAATCGAGCAACGTTATTTCGTTACACACGTACGAATCAAAAAATTTATTACTTTTAACTTGTCCTGCATCATACATTGTTTTTAAGCTTAATAAAAATTCACTCCGACCGGCACGACGACTGCATAAAAATTAAATACGACCGCGAAAAGATAATTATGATCGAATAACGGGGATTTCAAAAGGCACAAGCTAAGAAATAATTAGACTTTTGTTGTCAGATTCTTCGCATATTTGACGTTAGACACACAATTTCGTTTGTGCGATAATAAATCTCAGTAATTATGTTACACGCGCGGGATCAGAAAAGCGATAAAATATTTAATTGCAGGAAACACTGAACGGGATTAAACGTTAATTGTACGCCTCCGACTAGATAACTTATTGTTATACACCGTTGCAAGGCTTAGGAAATTTACGACCGAATCTCGCACAATTCGAGTCTCTAATACATCTCATTTTTCTTATCTCGATTTTATGGAAAAATGCACTCGTGCGACTTTTCCGCTTGCGTTCTTCTCTCGTACGTACAACCTTGCTACGTGTATGTCAATACAAGCGTAAGTCCAAAAAGATATTTATCATTCCCGGACATTTTAATCAGCATAATCTTTTTAATATATACGTATATACGAAGGCAGAAGTTTTTTTTTCGGGAAAAAAATGGTATTTCATACGAATGTACAAATGTTCGTGAAACCATGAGATGAAAGAAGCTGCAGTTCAATTTGAAAAAGTAGCAGGAATTGTGTCTTTTGCGAGGAAATTTTTTTTTTTAACATTCAACGACCAGTAATTATTCTGTTCAGTTAATTGGAGTGTCTGAACTTTTTGAAGGTTTGTTATAAATATTACAGAAAATAAAATGAAATAATTGTACTTGAATTGAAGTTAATTACGTATGAAATAAGATATTAAAACATTATATCAAATAATATTGAAATATCAAATTGCTGATGCTATTTAATTGTAAAATATTTTAATAAACACCGAAATTGAAATATTAAATTATGTTGTATATTGTACAATACAATTTTTAATGTAATTAAAAAATGAATTATATTTATTATCAAGTTACATAATTACTGTAATAACTACATTACTGTAATTAACACAATAACATTATATTAATATAACTTTAATATCAATATTAAAATATTTCATTTCATAACATCCTCTCGGTTCTCTGAAATGTGACAAACACTCTGGCTCAAATAGATTCGTGCCTGGAAATTTGCAATAGCGTATTTATTATTTCACGATTCGACTGATGAATTTCGTTCATGCCGTTATTAATTTTATTACGAAGCTTTCATCGTAATGAAACTAATATCAATAATGACGTTTATTAATTACGTCCGATTACGTAAAATCCAAGACCAAACGACTCTGTCAACGAAAAAGAGGAAAAGACCTAACGACTTCTATGCGCGCATCTATGTGAATATCAAGGCGACGATCGAAGTAAGGAACTGATGAGACGAAACCATAAATCTACGCTCTTTGATACATCCTTGTGATGGAGCTGCTGTTGTGTACGTCTGCATAATCAAGCATTTATACTACGACCATGATTTGCGTTTAAGTTAATAATAGAATCATTGCCACGGTATAGTAACAGCTTTAAGTGCGTTTCAGAGTGGACGAACTGAAAGATCATCGTCGTTCGGCCAATAACTAAAAACACTTCAACTTTGCGATATTAATTAATTAAAAAAAAAAACACTTTAACTTCACGACATTAACGAGAAATACACAACCGATTGGATACTATCACATCTCGTTCAAAAATTTCAATCAACTTTCTTTTTCTTCTTCTTCTTACACGTACCTTCTTTGAATATATTTTGCTTTGCAATGTAATATATATATTGGTAGATTTTAATTTGGAATCTCTGAGGAAAGGTCAATGCTTATTATTGGACTGCGGATTATTATTGGGAAATTGCATTTATGGAAAATTTAAAGAAAACGCATAATAATATTTAGAGATATATAAAACATAGAAAGTATTTCGTTTACTCGTTATAATGTTGAACAATGAAGACAAATTTCGACATAGATTCCATTTAATGGAATTTTGTTTGATTATCGTTATTGAAAAATATATAATTTAATAGTAAATAAATAATTTTGGTACAAGCATGGGGGGAAGAATAAATATATCTAATCTAACCTCGATTTTTCTTGCAAGAAGGAAGACAAAAATATTTTTGCAAATGTACTTTGCAAAGTTTGTCCATGAAGATCAACAATTGAAACGTGTCTTTTCCAACTTTAGGAGATTAGCGAGAACCGATTAATCAAATATTTTTAAATTATCAACAAAGTTCATACGTACATTTTTTTTAAATTAAGATTAAAATTATTTTTTAATTACGACTGTGCACATATTTTTCAATTTAAAGTCTGAGGAGAAGTCATTATAAATAAACAGTCTTAGTGATTGTTTATAAATAGACAGAATGACGAGAAGAATAAAATTTAAGAAGAAAAATGAATAGTAAAGTCATCAAATCGAATGATAATATTAAAAAAAAAATCGTACAATTAATGGGTGTCTTTCATTTATGAAACTTTGATACATATAGAGTGGACCAAAAGTTTCTTGATGAAACAAATCAAAATATAAGAAAAAATTTCATATTAAATTTAAATTAAACTAAGAATTGAAATTGAATTTTAAATTAAATTTAAATTAAATTTAAAATTCCGGATTTATTTTAGTAGGAAGTGATTTTTGGGCCCTATCCAATGTAATCAACCCTGGCATTTTCGATAAAAGGAAGAAGATAAAATATTATTGCAGATACATTTTTGTTTATAGAACAATGTTGTACTACTTCAAACGACCAATCTCGACTATCAAATTTGAATCTCGACAAAGTGCCATTATCACGTGACGAGTTTGTCTTTATGTATAAATGAACCGCACAATCAATTTTTTTCTTAATTACGTCTGTGACAATAAACAATCGACACTTGGCTTGATATTTGGTATCTCCGTTTCGTATCTGGCTGAGTGCCTGACTTGGCAAATATCGGCGACCATCGTGTACCATCATCGTGTATATTGCACGTTATTGGCATTCCTACAATACGAGCTCGAAACTACGTAACGAAATCACTGCAAATTTCACACATATTGAAATATTCACTCCGCAATATTCGGTCGACTGAAGCAATATAAAATGTTTAGTCCATGATATTACATTTTACCGATCTTGTTTTTATTACAACAATTGAATATATATACATACACAAATAATAATAATAATATTATAATATAATGTGCATATAATATTGCAATTATTATATGTATTATATATAATGTACGTATTGTACAACAACTGCTTTTATTACAACAATTGTATATATATATATATATACATTGTATTATTATACAAGATAAAAATTTTAGTCAAGAGATGCAATGATTAATAAATATTGAAACCGTTGTATTCGAACTGTATATACGTATAAAAGAACCGTGTTACTATTTTTCGTGCGTATGAAATATTTTTCTCTCCCTATTATTCGAAAGTACAGTGACTCGCATTAACATTAGAACTATCAGTAATTAAGGTATGAAGTTTGCAGCAGAGAAATTAAGATGCAAGGATCGGGAAAAAAATTTGTAATATGATAAAGAACACGAGCTTCCATCAATGTATTTTACCAAGAATCTCACTCGAGCCCGCTCAAAATACACTGTTGCAAATTTATAAAATTTTTTAGGGAAATTGGTCATTTTGACCATTTTGGTACCAGTATTAGTATTTGAACACCAAATATTGGAACCAATCAAATTTATACGGATAACGATAATTATTATTCATATAAATAATTTTTAAATAATTATATATCTTATTTATATAAATAATTTTTAAACAATCGTATATATTATTTATATATTTTGCAGAAATTTTATAGAAACCAACTGCAATGATAAACTCGGGCTCGTTCGCTTATCTCGAGCTGGTCTTGGATCCGATACAAGAATTCGCGTTCCTTTCGCGAGGCTTCTTTTCAACAGACCCGCGTTGCCTCACAATCGGCGCGACGAACGCATGTATATAAATTTTGCACGAGACATTGTAGCACACGAGGCAAAGTTTAACAGAACTTTGGATCATCACCGATTCCTCTTCTTATCCTGTTTTGCCGAGCATCTCGAGGTCGCTTCTCCCCATGGGCTCCGATTATGGAAGCTAGTATCGGAACGTTAAAAGAGGAGTTTCCAGCCGGTGTTATCATGAACGATAACGTGCATCAAGGCCGTCGCCGGGGATAATTGATCAAAGTCGTTTCGCCGTATTGTGTAACATCGGAGGAGACTGATAACCCTGAACGCGTTGGCTTTTCGTATTGCATCAATACACTGCTTGTGAAAATCCCGATCGTGAATCGGGGACCGCTGACGTGTAAATGTGCCCAGTGTCGTACGAAGCACGAATAGAAAAGAGGAGAGAGAGAGAGAGAGAGAGAGAGAATAAAAATCGTAGAAATAAAAAATTTTTGAGGCAGCAGACTGGCAAGATACGTCGATGTCACGTTTTTTTTTATTTTTTTTAAATATTCGCTCTCTAATTTAAAACGTCGACTTTCTTCTCTTCCTTCCTTTTTTGTCGTTTTACGCAAAGAAATTAATCCGCGGGAACGTTAGAATTTAAAAAATTTCCACTTTGCCGTTCAAACGTCATTTTTTTTTCAACAGGAAAAAGAAGAGAAAAGAAATTTAAGAGCTGAAACACGTTCCCGGCGAGGAAAAGAACTTTGGAAATTGCGAGGATCGTTACGGAGTTAATTTTACAAAACTTGTTACTGACAGATGCGCAGGAAAATTTCACAAAAATTATTTTCGCGAAATTTTGGAGAAATTACTTGTGGTTTTCTGGTGGAATGAGAAACAAAAATTGTGTATAATTGAAATTCGATTCGCGGTGTATGTAACTGAAGAAATGAAACCTAAATAAAAACGTGTCTTTTCTGCATGTTATTATAATTGGATCAAGCTACACAGAAACCTAGCAAACCTCAAAATTAATTAAATCGCAAAGAATTAATCAAACACAGTTCCCACAATTTTCTCCAAAAATTGACCGATCCACTCTCATGTTATACGGCTGTTAAAAATATCAAGCTGTAGTTTCACTCTAGACTTTTGATTTAGTCTACTCATTACATATTGTCACTTTTATGCGAATTAATAAAGTTGGATAAAATGTAATTAAAACAGTGAAACTAAATTATTGTATTTTACAAATCAAATATCATAGAAAAAACATTGTGCTTTAACGTAGAATTTTTTTGTATATTATTTTTTCATTTCGCGTATAAAGCATAAAAGATTATAATATTACGTAACACGCTGATTTTCAAAAACAACGAAATAACTTATAACAAAATATATAATAAAAAATGCACATCACAATAAAATATATCGATACAGACGCAATAAAATAAAATCCAAATTTAGAATAAAAAATATTCGACCAAGCCTTCCTACGCCTTCCTACGCATCGTAATCACGTAATTTCATTCTCAGCGAACGAATTTTTTTATCAAAAGACAACGAATGTCGCAGCAACACAGGGTACACAGGCTTTGTAGATAAAACTTTCTTATAATTCCATTTTTATCAAAATCAATATTCGCCGGGTTATTAGAAAAATTAAATGAGATTCTCTGCTTTGAGATCCACCCAGAAAATCCACAAAGACTACAAAAACATTCTATTGGAACCACGCCGTTTGTTAACATCGGCAATAAAATTTCACCGCAAAACCTTCGATTTCTTCGTTTCTCCGAGGAATTTTTCACCGCCTATGTTGAAATTAGAGTTGTGTCACTTGTGAGACAAACAAAAATTATCCGTGCACGTAAGATAATTGAGACTACGCACAGCGGCTCCTCCCTGACATAATTTCGTAAAAATTGGTCTCATTTTAAACTTCCAAGCCTCTGTTATTCTAAAATGTTTTTACGTCACGCGCGAAGATACTTTTCTTCTCGAAAATGTCGCAAATTGTCACATAATACGTAGTTATTGAAAAATTTTTTTTTCGTAATTGAATCTACCACGGATTTGGGAAATTAAAGCCTCTTCTTTGCAAGAAAAAAAGAAGAAACAATTTTTTCAAGCGTCCACAAAGATGCTTGAATTCGCAAAATTTATGGAGAAGAGTATCCTCACGATCGTAAGACGTAAAAACATTTCCGAGAAAAGTGAAAATGGAAGAGGATTTCGAAAGTGGAAAAAGCCTCAAGCTTCTTATTCCACGGAATTGCAACAGTTGAAATATTCAGTGCCCGAGTGATTAACGCTAAAATTACCCACGACCAGAGCGCAAAATTTCCATCAGAAACATTAAAATACAAACTGCAGAATAATTTTTAAAGATACATCACTTCGCGGCTGACAAAATGCCCGACAAAAATTATAAATTGGTCGTTTCGATCACTAGTGTCGATGGACCTGCTTTTGAGGATCACCCTGTATAGAGAGCGGAGCAGACACAGAGAGAGAGAGAGAGAGAATGGAGCACAGACGAAACACACACACACACACACACACGCACGCACGCACGCACGCACGCACGCACGCACGCACGCACGCACGCACGCACGCACGCACGCACGCACGCACGCACGCACGCACGCACGCATGCACGCACGCACGCACGCACACGCACACACGCAACCGCGACGTAATCGTCGCACACGTGACGGGATGCGGTTAGCATATACGCACACACGAAAGAGACAGAGAGACGCGTGCAAGCGGCGCGGCAAAGTCCTGGAGTTACACGTTGGATAGGTCGGGGCACCGTGACGAATGAATCGATGCACGTGGACGGACGACCGGCTTTTAACACGAACCCTTCTCTCCGATTCCTGGGCCATCATCGGCGAGGCACAGCCAGCCCGAGGTCGAGGCTTTGTTTTATTCACGAACACGCTGGACGATTTCGATCGTCGGCCCGGTCGGAGACTCGCGAGAACGCGCGCCTCGCCTCGTGTAATTACGAAATTTGAAATTTCGGAGCAAGGGTTCGCGGTTCTGGGAATTTGGCATTTTTTTTCTTTTTTTTTCCTTTTTTCTTAATTTTCGATCGCGACTTAAGTATCGAAAAAATTGGGGGATTTCAATTTAGAATTTTACTCCGCGAATGATATTTTCGTTTTTCTTTTCTTTTCTCTTCATTTTTTCGGAATTTAGAATTCACATTTGTGCAATTTTAAACTGCGGGGCATTGACAATTGAGGAAAGACTTTCAATTTAGAATTTCATTCTGTGGATTTTCTTTTTCTTTCTTTTTTTTGAAATTTAAGATTTAAACGACCCTGGTGCATTGAAAATTGCGATTTCATTCTGTGAATAGTGTTTTTCTATTTTCTTTTAGAATTTAGGATCCAGATTTTTTAATTTTCTTTGTCAAATGAATATTGAAATCGACGTGGACGCGAAGCGATTGAAATTCTGACGCAAGCAGGGAGAGACCGAAGAAGGAAGGCAAAACGAAGGGGGCTTCCGTCGCGAGAGGAGGACCTTCGGATTGTTTGCGAAGACGATTCGCTGCAATATCGTCGGTAATAACGAGGCAACGAATCCGGAAAGTTAATTGTAAATTAACGAGGCAAGTGCTCCGTTTCTACCTTGGTCGATGGAGTTAATTGGAAACGACCGGCACGTTTCAATCGACCGATCGAACATCAACTGACAAACGTCTACTGGAAAGTTGCTTGCAAATTAGCTACGCGTCGTTTCATTGCCACGAGGCGATGAAAAATGGCCAATAAATTGGCAAAATGCAGGGACGAGGTAAAAAAATTATATTTGTAATATCGGAGAGTTTATTTTCTCTCGTTTTCTTTTTTTTTTTTTTTAAGATTTCTTTTTTGTCATAGAACCCGACGTGGTGTAAAATGCGAGTAATTGGAAAGTTTAAAATGACATATTTTATTCCTCAATTTTAACTTGAGGAAATGTGTATGTATACAGTGAAGAGTATATATATATATATTTAATATTTAGTGAATATTAATTTTAGAAAACAGAAACTGTAGGTTAATTCCCTTGCGATACATAAAGAATTAACTTGTGAGATAGGACGATAAACGTTGACTATGATAATCGAAACAATTTGCTTTTAGGACCTACAGTTTCTGTTTTCTAAAATTAACATTCACTAAAGCCTAAAACCTTTGCTTTCAAAATAAATTAAATTCGTTTAATTCTGAGGTGTTAGTTTAAATTTTACATCACGTGGTGAATAAGAAAGAAAAGACACATAGTTTCTTCTCGAAAACGCTATAAACTGTCATGGCGTGATATTGAAGATATCGGAAAATTCTTTTTGCAAATTTATGTACGATAATTGATTAAAGCTTTGAGCGTGATATTGAATTTTAAATACCAGGCAAGAATGAACGAAAACGTTGCTTTTTTTTTTTTTTTTGAATTTTCGTCGTCCAAGACTAATATTCAAAGTCTGATAAAATGGCGAAACAAAAATCGTGCATCAAGTTCTAGAAGGTCGTTATAAAGAGGAGGGCTTCAATCTTCAAATCCATCGTAGATACAGTCACGACGAAAATTTTTCATTTTTCGTTTCGACACAATATGGTAATTTCTGAGAAGAGGAATGTTTTCACTTTGCCATCTGCTACATCTTAGAACAAAACGAACGATACATTTTGAAGATACAGGCCTCGAAATTTAAAACGTAGTCCAAGTTTATTATTGTTTATCATTGCACGACTACTTTTTACAAAATTATAATGATTTCAATATTATAATACGAGTCCTTTTTAAATATCTGTCTTTTAAAATTGAAACTCAAACAAACATTGTAAGACATAGGTTGTCCCAAAAATTTCTTTCGCAATTTGCGGATTTCCATTCTTCATCCTATCCTCATCACGCTCTGCGATTTCTTTTTACAATATTCAGTGTCTGAATATTAACGGGAGTCGCTGCATGTAAAATTTATCAGATTAATTTCACAATGACGTGGAACTTGTTGCAAATGAAAATTATCAATCTATAAAAAATACTTAATTTAAAATATTTTTATTCAAAAGTATATTCAGACACGTCTCTTTATAATAATAATAAAAAAAAAAGTCGAACTTTGTTAGCATAAGGGACATTTTTGTTTCGGCATGCACAATTAAACTGAAAATGAGACGCATTAAGCCAGATTAATAGAGTCGATTAGCTCGGTGTATCTCGTTTAACCGAAGAGTGTTTCTCCGTGCTACGCGAAATTACGAAAATGTCCCCGTAATTATAGCGGATCGATATATTATATTGATCGATAAATAATATAGCGGAACAGTGAGCAGGCCGTTTTAATTTCCATAGGTCAAAGTGTTGCAACGTTAAGCGTGTGTTGCAGCGGAGGAAATTTCATCGTCGTTCTGTACGTGCGTGTATTTCTTTTCTTTTCTGTTCTTTCTTTTTTCGACACCGAAGGGAGAGAGACGAAAGTATTTCGGTGGACCAGCGTGGAGTCGAAGGTTCAAGGTCAAAAGTATTCCATCGTTATCGAAAAAAACACCATTAGTCACGTCAGCGTCTGCACACGATACGACGACACGATTATAGCGATGTTTGGAATGACGAGCACGAAAACAATGCAGTCTTCACACTGGAAGTTATTTTCCAGTCGAATTCCCATCGTTTCCCTTCATCCGCGATTCAATCGATCCTCGCCGTAATGGCGTTAGCACAAAATTAGGGACAATTTTCGACGTCTTTTGTATTTGCAGTGAAATTTCAAGATCTAGAATCTAATTTGGTAGTTTTTAACTGGGACAACCAAACTCGTCGATATGATGAATTTCAGACTGTCTTTTACAACTGCTTAAAAAATATTTCACAGAATTTTATTTCCGTCGAAATTAACATTGATTTCTGTTTCGAATGAAAACACAATTGGAGAATCTCAGAGAAAACACTGAAACACCAAATTTACACCAAACACCAAATTCTAACTATACTAACGTTACAATTTAGTAATCATACTAAATTATAATTTAGCAATACACGTTCTATTTGAACATAAAAATAATAAATAACAAAACGTATTTTTGCTCTTTAAATTTAAATAGATGGCAACATGTTTCTTTCTTCTGAGAAATTTGATGTTTGGCATTTACAGCGTTTTCTTCAATTCTACACACCTATTAATTTTGATAATTATCGTTTAAATTATAACGACTCATACATGTAGAATATTCTGATACGATACTAAAGGTTGCTTTAATATCAAACTTGGAAGCACGAAAGTTCGCTAATTTGGAAATATTAAACTCGAGGGCTCGTAATTTAACAAATTAAGAGATATCAAAGTTAAAAACTCGAAACTTCGCGAATTTGCAAATATTATATTAAACCCGAGAACTTCGAGATTCACAAAGAAATATTAAACCTGGAAAAGTAAAAGTTCGCTAAATTGGAAATATTAAACTCGAGGGCTCGTAGTTTAACAAATTAAGAGATACCAAACTTATGAACTCGTTAAATTTGAATGAGTAAATATCAAAACGAAAAAAAATATTCACAAATTAAAAAATATTAAACCTGGGAAACGTACAAGTTTCGTAAAGTTAGGAACGTAAATTTGGAAATATTAAACTTGAAATCTTGCAATTCGACGAATTGAGAGCTCGTAACTTGACAAACTTGAAGATATCTAAAAACATCGGAATTTACAAATTTAAAAATGTCAAATATAAAAATTTGGGGATATTAAACTCGAGATTTTGCAGCTCGACAAATTTGAAAATATCAAACCTAAAACGTCAAAAAATCCACAAGTTTAAGAATATTAAACTTGGAAGCGTTTGGAAATATTAAACTCGAGATCTTACAATTCGACGGGTCCGACGAAAATATCAAACTCGAAAACTCGAAACTTCGACGATTTTACAGAAACGTCGAAGCTGAAAACTTCAAGATTCCCTAATTGAGGAGTATGAAACCTGCGAGGTACAGAAATTCCGCTAACTCGGTGCCACGAGAACGCAGAATCTGGCAAGAATTTCGTGAAAACTACGTAAAAAAAAAAAAAGAAAAAAAAACGAAAGATTTCTTGATATTCGCGAGAGTTTTCTTCACGCGCTGAACTTTCAATGTTTAATTTTCAACGAAGAGAGGGGGGAGGGGGGAGGGAGGAGGAAATGAAAGAGATGTCGCGCTTGTGTTCGCGTAACTCGGTTTCATCCGGCGACCTTGAACGCGTACGAGCCACCAGGGACCGAGAAGAGTCGCAAGAGAGTCGGAGGGGGCCCGCTCTCCTCGTCATCGAGCAACGCGTAGACCGGAGTATCGATCCAGGAACGAACTTGTCGGCTCTATTCCGCGCTCTGGTAACAACCCCTTCCCCGTTGGAGGGTCGAAAGTCTGGAGGCCTTGACTACGGAGGAGATAAAAAGAGACAGTGATATTTGGAGAGATAGAGACAGAGATAGAGAAAGAGAGACAGAGAGAAAGAGAGAGAGAGATTGGTGGAGAGAATAGAGGAGGGCGAGGGAGCGAGGACGAAGAGCGCGCGAGGGTCATGGATTTCGCGTCGCGTCGCGTCGCGTCGGTGAACAGAGAGAAAGCGAAAGTAAAGGGGATCGAGCAGATCAGCCAGGGTGATGGACCCCCTAGCGACTTCTAACCTAAAGCGCCAATGATAGTCTGATAAAATGACGATTGCTCGACATTTTACGATCCGTCCTTGAAGCTTCGAGTATAGCTTAGTTTACGATCTGAGATATTAAATGAAGCTAATTGAGCTCAATCTTTGCCTCTAGGTTTTTCTGAGGTATCCTAGAAAGATCTTGGCGTGTTCAAGGTTGGTCGATTTGACGTTTCAAAAGGGTTGACTACGTACAAAAATAGATAGATCTTCGAATTTGTACAATAATGCTTCTGCGTAAAGTCAATCATACCGTACCAAAAACTGGACAAAATTTCTGTTTCGCAAAAAGATTTATAGTAATAATTCTGTAAATTAAACGAAAATTTTAGAATTGATACCATTCGTACAATTATGTTTCTATCTAGAGTCATTCGTATCGTATCAGCGAACGGTCAAAAATTGCACCAACTTTTTGCACCACGAAAAGATTCATCGAAAAATATTATTGTACGTAAAAGCGCAATCGAAATTCTGAAGAAATTTGCGACACGGTTCGAACAGTGAGCGAGAAACGTCTTTATGAGACTGATAACGTTCGTGGAGTAGATTAAATTCACGGAAGGTGTACAACACCTCGAGCATGCCCGTAACGTACTCCGTCACGCTCTCACAGTCGAAAAACAAATTTACAAACGCGAATTTAAAGCGAATTTTATCGTACGAGCAATTCGAAGTGTTTTCTCTTTCTCTTTTTTTACGAAAAAATATAGTAAAACATTCGAAAGAGAGAAATTTGATCGAACCGTGTCAATTGTAAATTCCAAAGGTGTTCGCTTACAACGTTTTCCAATTATTTCTCGTCGATGCAGAAATGAAAATAAACTTCGCGATAACTCCGTGTGATAAGGCTGCTCTCGAGATAACACCTGCTCGCGATACGTGCATGACTGAAATTTCGTTTGCGTTGTATTTCATTGCGTTTTGTGTGCTTCAATCTCGGGAACGAGAAAAGAAAAAACATGAATTGAACGTGACAAATTTGAAAGCGCGTTTTGTGACATCAATGTTATGTAACTTGCAATTGTTAAGCTTTCAAATTTGAGCACCATTCGAAAAAACTTTGTTTGAAATGTTATTTTATTTTGTAAATATTTCATTTTCGAAATACAATTTTTGTTACTTCGTTTGAGGAAATAATACAAATAATTAGTTTTATATTTGTAAATAATGAAATAATTTGCGTATGTTAGTCGTATTATCACTATTGCTGATAATATAATTGATGCTTAATTTGTCCATATTAGTTACTTGAAAGTAGTAAAATTCTACTTTCAGTGGCTTTAGAATTGTATCTTCTGCGATAGTTGAGAAATGAAAAAACAAAAAAAAAATTGTGAAATTTCACAAGCGAGAAAAATTGTCAAACTCCAAATTTGTTAAAAATCAACACTCTCACCTCTCCCCTCTCCCTCGTTTAATTTCAATTAATTACGACATTCCTTCTAACAGAAAATTTTCTGTTCGTGATACAAACAATAATACAACGTAGCCAATGACACGTGAGAAAATTTATTGAGCTCCAAATTTGTTAAAATCGACGCTTCCCCTTCCCTCTCGTTTAACTGCCTCATTTGATTCTGATTTACAATATTCTTTCTAGCTTCCTTCGGAAGAGACACCCTGTATACATTTCCAGACCGTAGATAAAACGAATCGGAGTATCGTTCCAGCGACTCAGCAGACCGAGTTGTTCGTCGGTGCAGTCGGGAGGGGACGCGGTCTCCCGCAACCGTGCTCGAACGAACGAGGCACCGTGAAATTCGGGCGGTGTCGGCGACTGCGTTGTTGTAGCCGTTTTCGTCGTCCTCGTCGACGTCGTCGGCACCGTCGCGAACCGCGTCCTGCCTCACTGCGAGCCTGCGTGAGCCTTTCGAATTCGAAGCCTCGGTCAACAGCCCCGAATTCTCTCCTTCTCTCCCCTCCCACCGTTCCCTGTTTCCCGGGCCATCCCTCTCTACAACCACCACAGCCGTTCTCTCTGCTCATTCCACTTCTGGTTCTTCCTTCCTTTTCTTTCTTTGAAGTCTGTCTGTCTTCTCCTCTCTCTTCCGTGCAAAACTACTCTCCCCCCCGCCTCACAACGAATACGAATCCCTTTTACCGCGGTTCCCTCTCCTCTCCTTTCTTTGCCTCGTCGTCTCTTCGTTTCCATTCCGCACAACTTTATCCGGCGCACTCCTCCGCCTCCACTGCCTCCAACGTCCGCGTGCGTGTAACCATCGCCCGTTCGTCCCGTTTCTCCTACTCGTCTCTGTCGCTCTCGCCCAACCGAGAATTGTAAATCATCGTGCCCCCTCTGTCCTCCGACACACACGTACCGCACGCACACGTTCAATCGACCAGACTTTGTCCTCTCTTTTCACCGAGTTACTCGTCCATTCCATCCTCTCCCCACTTCGAGTTCCTCCGTCGTTTCTCTGCTCCCCTCCACCTCTCCCCCTCGCCCCGTTCCGTCGCCAGCGCGCACTGTCATTTTATTTCATTATTTCTTAATCGAACGCCTCCTCGTTCTTTTCGATTGCTCTTTTTTTTTATCCTCCCTCGGCGGTCGAGACTCCCTCCACCGCCGACCTCCACACGTCCACCTAGACGTTGTTTTTCCTTCTCTTCCACTCGAGAATCGGGACGACGTCTCCTCTCCCTCTTTGCTCGGGCGTGGTTCTTCTTCGCCATCGTTGTTCCATGCACCGGGCGTGTTGGTAAAATTCGCGATTGAGATTTGGAGGGCTTTTGTACTTGGACAGTTTAGTCTAAGTTCTTCTTCCAATTTTTTTTTTTTAGCTGTTTTATTGCATAGTTCGTTTTCTTTTTTATCGTTTTTTGTCTAGAAGAAAAATTTCTTCTGAATAAATACGAAGTTTACACGCAAGATATTGTCTTGATGAAAGTTCAAAATTGAGACGCGCGGGCTACGAATTAAGATCAGAATTAGGTTTGGGTCAGTGGTCCCAAGTCACCGACGAGTATTGTATAAGCATATATGGGGAGAATTCATTGCAATACTGTCTCGAATATATTTCAAAAATCATTCTTCACTCCCCTACTTCCCCACTAAAACATTTAACAATTAATTACTATAACAGAGTGTTTGTTAATAAATGGCAGAAACTATACAATAGGAGCTTTGAGGTAGACTGCGTATTTTCATCAATTTATTTACTATGACGAGTATAGTGTAAATAAAAATTTTCAAAAACAATAAAAATGTACGTTTAATTGATTTAATTGTATATTTGTATATTAATAATTCTACATTTAATATTTATAACTCTTCAATTTATAGAGTTGATCCGGTGATTTATATATAAAATAGATTCGATTGGCTTGAGAATATTACAGCGAAAGCTTTAAGACACATTCGTGTAAGACTAATGTTTTCGTTTAATGTCCATGTGTGTACAGGAAGTCCCGAATTTAAATATCAAAACCTCGTATAGATCGTACAGAGGACTGATAAACTAAGAAAAAAAAAGTCCTTTAAAGATTTGCTTGTTTTTGCTCCGTTCTAGAGAAAATCGCGAAAGAAATAATCAAACTGATAAATCACTATGATAAATAATATCTGTACCTATACGTAAATCTGTATATTATGCAAATATAGTATATTACATGAATATGCTATAATAGCATAATATAATAATATTAATAATTATTATAATAATGTTATGCTATATCATACAACAATTAATTATTAATTATTAAATTGTTATAAGAATATTATGCTACATTATACAATAATTAATTTATTATTAATAATCATTATTATACAAATAATAATCAACAACATCCCTGAAATATTAAATTGTACGTTCACCAAAAGTTTTAATTTCAAATATCAGCAAATTGGAAGCAAGAACCTAGCCAATCTTCACCAGGTGCATATGGTTTAGCCTCGTCGTCGATTTTCTCGACGATTTGGCGATTGTCGTTGGATCGTTGGAAACGCGGTTCGTTGCAAAGAGCATCGGCGAGAACGAGATCTATTTAAGGCGAGATTTTCATAGTTACAGTGGCAATTTTCCGTTGTGAATAGTAGGTAAACAAGCAAATTGAAAGAAGCGAAATTTCGTTGGTTCGTGGAATATTATTTTTAGGTCAGGTCCGCCGTTTGCGATGCGTGTGTGTATTGTGCGGGCTCGTGGGCGATCGAGGAATACGGATTTAGAATATCGCTTTTGGCTTCGAGTGTCACGTCGGCTAATTTGTTTCTAGAATATCCGCGTAAACTTCGTAGAGATATCCGTAATATTCGAGTACACAGAGGAACGAGAGAGCTTTAGTGAAACTGACCTACGAAACAGTGTCATTCGAGGCATCGAACATTTGATCACCTTCATGGTGGAATTGATCAAATTACTCGCAAGAGAGTCACGAAGAACGTATGATTGGAATAAATAAATGATTGGCACAGTGTATCATCAGCGAGAGAAATTTTGATAATAACGATAATAATCTCTTTAATAATAACTAGTAATAATAACTGTATAAAAATTAAAAATCCATTGATATAATGACAAACAATCTCGGATGTCTTATCTAATATATAAAAAATAATAATTATCATAATTAATTGAGAATGAAGATAATCTTTTATTTTTGGATGGAATTTCGGTATTTGATACGCGTTGCAGTGAATCGCATGTATCTTTTAAAAAAATTACATCGTTTCGTAATTTCTATATCCTGTTTATCCTCATCCGTCTCTTGTACATATCTTTTTGTTTAGAAAAAATTACATTATTTCGCAGTATAAAGATATATTCATTTAAAGGTCTATTTTTTTCTTCAACATTATCCCTGATAAGAAGTTTTAAAATATTTAAGGTATCTTTAAAGTATTTGGGGGATCTTTCATTCTTTCAACAAAATCCATTTGATTTTACTAACTATATTTCCCCATATACAATAATATTCTTTATGCAATTTCTTACACATTTCAAGTAACAATAATAATACAGTAATATCTAAAAGATTTCAATGTTTCTAAATATATCCAAATACTTGTGCTTGATCGAAAATTTTTTTAAATATGGTTTAAAGATATATTTAAATATGTTTAAATACTTATGTTAATTCGATGGAAAAATTTTTGATGTCAATAGCATTTTTGACACTTTTGATGACACTTTTTATACCGTCGAAGTTGCAAATAATATTTAAGTTATAAAAAAAGACCCAATGTGTGCCATATATCATATATTTCCAAGTTCTCTGACAGAAAATACATCATTGTCTAATTATACCACGGTAATACATTCAAAGTGCTAACTTTAAATATGAGTTTGGTGTCAAATTAAGATGGAGGGGCAAGTGTTAGTGACATAACAAACAAATAAGCGTATTTTGAAACAAATGACCGTACCCTTCGACAAAACTACGGAAGATAAAGTTGACATGAAAATGAACACCCGTATCTGCATATACGTTGAATTTGAATCAATGCGAATCTTACAGCGTAATTGCTTCTATTTATGTGCTGTAACGTTACAATAAATTATACAAAAGAACTCGTAAAAATAAAGAGAAGAGCTATATTTTTATGACATCTGTTTATTTTACGAACACTTTACCGTACGCGAATAGAAATTTAGTTTATTTAACTAACCCGTCGACGCATATTTCATTTACACAAAAATTTTCATGTTCGAACGATTTATTTATCCTCCGAAAATATATTTTCAAACTAATGCAAAAATTCAAAATGTTCGATTTTTTAAAAAATACGAAATCATCATTTATCCGTTGAAAATGTCTATTTTACTATTAAACTAAAAAAAAAAAAAAAAAAAAAAATAGAAAAACGTACATGATGGCGACAACCGTCGCCATGTTTACGTCGACGTGTTAATTATTCATTTTTTAAATTATATTTATTTAACTATTTACGTATCTTTTACTCATTGCAATCATTTTTTACCACCGTGTTAATTTCACATCGAGCGACAGAGTTTAAAAAGAAAAAAAATAAACGAAAAAATTTTTAAGGGTTAACCTTGCAGATATGCAATCTGACTTGAAAAGATTAACATATTCTTTTCTTCCTTTATTTCCTAATATATATATAGTTCCTCCTTTCTGAATTTTGTAACTATCATTTTCTTTTTACAGAATTTTGATATTATCCCGCGGTTACGAAATAATCTTTCATTCTGCAGGATACATTTGTAGCTGGTTTTGGCGGTGCGTGAAACATCAGGACACGCCTTCTCGCATCCTTTTTCACCCCGGTGAACACTCTCCGCCGCGGCAGCGTTCTCAGTCTGGCGTGAACCAGCGTTCGACCATGACCACCCTTCGTTAGGGTGCGTGAGGGTGGTAGAGGAAGGTGACCTTCGCAACGTTGCCGTCGTTCTCCCTCTCCTTGTCCCGAAATCCTGACAGGAACAGGGAGAAACGAGCGAAAGGGACAGAGAGCCCGGGCTGGGATACTCGTGGAAGCCACGTTCCAATACAACCTCCTCTCTTCCCCAGCAACCGAACCCTCTGTCTGGCTTGGTTTTACGCTAGGGACGAAGGGCGAACGTATTTCACCGCGTTGCTACCTCGCTGTTATACAGGGTGTCCCGCGAACTACGATGTACGATCGACTCGGAATAACGAAGCAAATAATACGACTTTGAAATTATATGATAATTATAAGTAAATACGTAATATAATTGTATATTGTACTCGCTCTATATCTATATCTCTCGACGCTCTATATCTGTAGACCATAGGAATATATTTCGCTTCGATTAAATTCCAAAGTATGGACGCTTTATTACAATTTCAATTTGAACGAGTATACTTTCGATTTAAATCCAATTCGATGACTAACAATTGACAATTGACGATTAATATGTTATTAAATCAACTCGCCGATTTTCCGACTAATTTTCATTGATTAACGATTGATTCAATCAATCGATTTTTCGACGATTAATTTCACTAATCGTAAACTAATAATTTGAATCGATTAACATCAGGAAATTTACAAGCGAAAGTGTGCGTTTTATATATACGTGTATGTTTTAGTGTGTAGGTCGATTTAGCTCCGTTGTATAGCGAAGCAAAGCAAGTAGAAACAGACGCTACGTAGCCAGACCACAGTAACGCCGTCTACGTCTGACCTTCCACGACGTACAGTTGAGTTTTATCCAGACATCGCTGACTGCTGCACGCGACAAGTTTGTTCTAGTGTTCCTCTTTGTCTCGTTTGAAATTATGTATCAATTTCCAGCTGACGTCTATCTCTTCGTTGCAAGCTATCCCAATTAGGGCTATCCCACACGAGCTTCTGAACAACGCTCGCAATCTCGCGTGCAACGCAGAGCAGAGAATTTCCGATATTCGAGCTAAATAAAAAAAGAATTTTTTCATATTTTCCTTTTATTCTCAATTATACTCATCTACTAAATTGCTCGTTGATCGTATTTCGTTTGAAATTTGCGATTTATTAGATTAAACAGATATCCATCAGTTTTCGAGAAAGATAAGTGGGTCGAAAATGATGGAAAGAACGCGGCAGGGTTAATTTCATATACGGTTGACCCTCAAACAATAGGGGACTCGCCAAACACTTAACTATAATAACCCATTGATGAGCTTCAGTTTGCATACTACGCATGTATGCGTTATTACTTTATTTTTGTGGCCAAGTAAGCTATAGGAAGGAAAATGTTAAAAAAGCTGCGACAGTCACGGTTTATTATACCGATTGGTATCTCCTCGAAGGAATTTTAATGATATTGTCTCGGAAAAGAATCCAATAACAGAATTCGCCTTGTTCAAAAGCAAGTTGTTCAAGCCCACGTTGTTCGAGGGTGAACTATACAGAGTGGACCATTTTTAAGAACTTTGTCGATGAAAGTTGTTCGATACAATCATACGAAAGACAAGGAAAAACAAGGACAACAATAGTATTCTTGTGTTCATGCTATTCTTTTGTGCACAGAGATATAAAATTTCACAGAGATGAAATTATAAGATTGATGAAACTGAAATTAAAGTATCTTCCGAACTAGCAATTTTTCGACATGCAGAAATTAATACTTTTTTTTTTTCTTTTTTTTTTTTATACAGAAAATGAGATGTACCGACTGAAAGAATATGTCATTACATTTAATATAGAGTTTCGAAATGACCTTTGAAATTTCGCCATTTACAGAAACAAAAACAACAGAATTATTTAAGTGATTCAACCTGTATTTGTTAATTAAATTTATCCTGTATTCAGCAGTAATAAAGAAATTGACAAGATAATTGAGCCAACCCTTGCATGTTTAACCAACCCTCGTCTGCCACACAGCGAATACCGCTCGCAAAAACATAACGAGAACGCGACAAAAATAAAAATTGAATTTCAATAATCAAGAGAAAGAGAATTATTACCGAAAATATACATATATTCTTATTCCTGCAATTACGTCAATTTCGAGCAACGTACAGCATCGGTGTCTCGTTCTTTCTTCTCTCTCTCTCTTTTTTTTTTTTCACTGTTAACGAGCCACTAAAGAACTAAATTGTTCGCTAAATTTGCGCCGATTGTCGCCAAAAAAACTTGTCTTTGTCGAATTTTGAAGACGGCTGTATTATTTCGGCCGGTCGTGACACGTTGAAAATTGCGGCACTTATACCAGCCGGCCTCGCATTACGAGTAACGAGCAAATATTCCCCCTGAATGCTTCGAACGAACGCGGTAATAATGTCAAATGGATGTAATGATTTTCTCCCACGTACCGTTCACGTTACCGTCTGATTCGACGTTTTTAATCCTAGCTTCGTATACGGGGTGTCTCCTGTAACTGATGATACCGAGCGGGCAGGAGGTCCAAACGAAAGAACGATACCTCTTGGATATTACTGTACAGGGTGGAAAGAAAAGTTTGTCCGTGGCTATCACAGACGAATTCTACACTGTCGATTTAATGGAAATGCGTGTAAAGAATCTGCCTCAAAATTGACTTTGACCTTGAATTTCAAAAGCTTCTTAGTCATTTAACATTGCGGAGGCGTGCGTGCTAACAGCGACTTTATGGTTACGGTGTGGATGTCTATTTTCATAGTAATTTTCGTATTAGGTTTCACCAACATTTGATTTATCATAGTTGTAGCATCAGTTTGAATCTAAATAATCAAACGATAAAACTAACTGTTAACATTATTCGAAATATAAACATTACGTAATATAGACGTCCACGCGTCTAGAACCATAAAGTCGCTGTTAGCACGCACACGGCCTCAGTATTAAATGATTAAGAAACTATTTTGCGATTTTTCAAAACAACTATTAGCACAGGTTCTGACCTATGGAAAAGTTTTATGGTTCCTTCGCGATGGATAGAATACAATGCGAAAAAAATTTTTGATCTCTTAAAATTCAAGGTCAAGGCCAATTTTGCAGCAGGCCAATTTTTTTTCACATTTACAGGTATTTCCATCAAATCAAAGGTGCAGAATTCATGTATGGTAGTCGCGGACAAACTTTTCTTTCCACCCTGTACAGGATGTCTCAGGGCGTATTATTACGCATGATTCCACGTGAAAAAATGCGTCGAAAGGAAAGGATAAAATTGTTTCGTGAAAGCCTTCGTTTTCGAGAAAATCAAAGCTTTAAATTAGAAGTTGCCAAATTTCTTCAATTCGCTCGAGTTGGAAATATTTTCAAGGGGTTTCAAGTTTCGAACAACCCATCCCTAATGAGAATAAATAAGAAATAACACTCTAAAGATGATCAAACGTCGAGTGAAAAAAATTGAAATTCTTGTAACATGTAGTTTCGTGTAGCAAAGAATAAAATGTCTTGACAACTAAGAACTACACTGTCTTGTTTTCAAGACCATATATAATCTAGGTATAATACTCGAGATAATGAAAAAAAGCAATGTTATTAATAAAGTTGGCGTGTTACGTTCGCACGATACATTTTATAAAGAACATTTATAGTACGATTATATAAGACGAGGGTTCTATCAATTATAGATTGCATGCTTTACATGCTAGTTTTTTATTGTTAAAGAAAACGTGAAACACGTACTGCAAATAACTATAAATCTTTTCCTCTTCCTGTTACACGTATCTACGTAGCGTAATGTATCTCTCGTGTATTGTATTGTTTAAGAACATGAACAATTTTATATATAGAAATATACATGTTATATTAGTACACATATAGTACAATGTATGTTATTATATATTATATAAAATGTGTGTAATTGTACGTTACATGCAATATATAATTGTATAATGGTTTTCATTTAAATAAATTATTACGAATAAAAGTATATACGAATTATTGTATGTAATTGTATATTAGGTAATATGTATATTTATTTGATTGTAATTATATATATAATTGTATGCATAATTATATGTACAACTATATTTTTGAATAATTCATTAAATGAAAACTAATATATATGTAACATGTAATATATATTAATATCAATATATGTTAATATGTGAGAAAGAGATTCAGAGCTATTTATAATAACATTGATAATATGAAATGACATAGTATAACATAAAATAGTATAAAATATATAATAATATAAAACATTTTTCTTTGATAACAGTAATTATAAAAAAAACTAAATAAAATTTGCATGAAATATATAACAAATGAAAATATCTACCAAATCATTGATGTTTCTCGACAAAAGTACAAAATACATGAATACTCCATCTGAAGAAACATGTGTCGTTTATTTACGACAAACACGGAAACTTTCAGTAAAAACAAATCAACGTATTAATTTTTCTAACGTTTTTTTTTTTTTTTTTTAATTTTGAATGTTTGGAAGTATCGACTAGACGATGTTACAAACGACAATCTAAAAGGGATTGCTTAATTAGTAAAAAGAATGAACAAAACAGAGGAACACATTGTTATCTTTTCTTGCTTTTATCGCATATGGCTACGTATTAAGAACACAGTGTTTTACATTGTATCGCAAAGTTACAGCCATTAGTTACGTCACTTGAAACGTGGATAAAGAGAATCAATTGGTACTGAACTCTGAAATGAAATTTAAAATTTAATGAAGTCTCGAGCAATTGCGAGAGCCGCCAATTAATTCGCACGTCTAACAATTGATCCAGAGGACGAAACGAGCAGCCTCCTCGAGATAAAGAAGAGGAAAAAAGAAAAAAAAAAAAAAGCAACAGGTAAACAAGTATTTTTAGAAACTGGTTTGCACGCGTACGTGCAGGTGACGCGAGCTCACGCGATACGAGACACACACACACACACCGCGGACGCATGATTCTCTTTTCTTCCTTTTCATTCCACAGCCTCGAATTTTCGGCGACAACGGAGGGGCAAGCAGCTGGAACACGTGCCGAGATGCAACTTCGAAAACACCACCTCAACGTGCACGTACGTAATCCTTGTCAGTCCAAGCACGAAACTCTCGAAACAAAGGAAAATAAACAAGCGCAGACATTCCACGTTCCGCGATCCTCTTTGTTTCAACAAGGAAGAAAGAAAAGAAGAGGAAAAGAAAGGGAAAAAAGCCACGCGCAAAATCGAATTTATCAGCGCCGAGCATGTCGCGGACGCGGTTGTACACGCACCACCTTGTACACTCCCGACGAGACTAAAAACGCATGACGGGAATTACGATTCGCCTGTTACAGGCAAGTTACGAACGGATACGGACTTCCGACCATTCTTTTCCGCCCTTTCTCGCTGAATTTCCGCGTGCATGTGTCTCGATGATTTTTCAATCGAGCCACGTCCACCTGAGAACAATGAGTTTTCATTATCACGGGGAAGACGCGTCGAAATCGAAATGAGAAACACCCAGGCTGTGGACGCAGCTGGATGATCTAGACGATGGTAAATAAGGAGAAACTCTCACAGATTGACACACCCCTTTACATTACTGCTTTTCTCATATTTTTCTCGCCAGTTTGAATAACACGCTGAGATATCGAAATCGTCGTTTTCGGGTTATAACCGCGAACAGATTGCGGATTTTTATGCACTTATGCAAAAAATTAAAAAAAAACGCAAAGAAGAAAACGTGCAAATTATCAATTTAATAATTAATTTAATTTAGATTATGAAATCAATTTAATTTAGAAATTTCATTCGGATGAAAATTGACATACGTACAATTTCGAAAAGAAATTCAAAACTTACGCGGAGGATTGTGGGTACGAACAGATCGGCAAAGCTCGAGAACAAATTTACCATAGATTGAAATAACGCAGAAGAAAAAAGCGCTCCGGGAGATTGGAAACGTAGACTCAAAGACGCAGCCTCGAAGCTTCTCTGTTCTCTCTCAATTTTACCTGGAGCGCAGCGGAGAAGATGCAAACTTCAATCGTTTACATAATTCGAAATCTCGAAAGCGCGCGAGAGAAATAAATCCCGCACTTCAGCCGGCTCGACGTTTCGAGGAAACACGAAATTACATAGAAAATATATATTTTCCTTGGAGTTGATTCAACCGAGTGAAAATCGTTGGAAATTGCTTCGAGATTTCAAACAAAAGGTTGCAGACAAAATCATTTTACATTCTTGCTCGTTTCTTGGAACACAATGCGAAAAATATATCTGATGGTAACTTTACTTTGCTTTG
>KQ435691.1:49944-61970 GCA_001276565.1 Melipona quadrifasciata | reverse complement strand
AGTATTTTTGTATTTTCTTTTTTTCAGGACGTATATTGTATTCGATAAAAATAGTGTGACACGTTCGGTGTCGATGGAAGAAAGATGATAGTACATAGAAGTAGAAAAAAAAAAAAAAAGAAAAAGAAATTCAGTAGTTCATGTGTAGTATTCGTTGTTAAATTGTCTAAATTTATTATTAACGTACTTCGAAAAATGAATATTAATAACAATTATTACGGAATTATCGTCTCGTGATTTTTCTCTTGAACAATACAAACATTAGGCTGAGCAATATACATTTTGACCAATGTTGTAAAAATTATGTGAAGAATGCAAAAACACAAGTAATTGAACGTTCTACCAAAAAAAAAAAAAAAAAAAAAAAAAAACGAATAAGTTACTCATCGATTAAAAAGATTCTGTATAAAAATAATAATAAGATCTAATAATGTTATGGTGCGTGAACAAACTATAACAATCTCTTGTTAGATTACATCTCGCAATTATAACTCACGAGTCCAAATTTATCAAAATATTCAAAAGTTAATGTTTCTTCATGTCCATTTAGAGATTATCGGTTAGAAATAATTTTCGTTCGAAAACACTTAGCTCAAAGGAAAACTGCTCCTCTCACTACCTCTCTCGTTCTTTGTAATATTGCGTGTCAATCTAACAACGTCCTTGCACCGTTCTTTCTTTTTTTTTCATCGTTGTAACACCTCTTTCAGCGTCCTTGCGACGCTCATTTTACTTTAGAAATTCTTTGTTTGCCATCCTTGAATTACTTCTTCATCGATGGAATGCCTCGTTCCACGAGAGGAATCGCGTTTCTAGATCGTCCCTAGAATCCGACTACGGTAGATTTACTGTTCTCTCAAAATGTGGGAATTTTCCACCGAGATAGAACGTGTTAAAAAAAAGAAAAAAACATTGTTTTCTTTGAAGAAAAATTCATAGCAAGTGACAAATTGTTTCTCACTCTGCCGATACGAAAAACAAGTTTTCGCTGTACGAAAAACGCAGTAATTTACTTTAGTAGCTGCCGAACAGGTATTGTTAATGGTCGCACATTCTCGTTCATAAATCAGCGGATACTTTAGAAAATTAAGATACGGTTAAGGCACGATTAACACCAGAACAATGCCACGATTGTTTATTCAATTCCATCATTGTTCTCTAAATACTTTGACCTTTCGTGTAACGGCGTCAAGCGAACTATGACATTTTTACGACTGTGAAATTTTCGTGTCGTTGCATGACTTTTATGTATTATAAACATAGGGAAGAGGAGAAGAAATTTTTACGTACAGTAGAGCCTTCTTTAGTTGAGATCGTGTATCTCGTGTATCTTAATATTCAATATAACATAACGATTTTGAATCGATACAAAACAAATTACAGGCAGGAACGCTCAGTACCAGACAACGCCACTCCTACTCGCGGTCTACTCCACGCCCCCTCGCGAATCACGTGACCCAAATCAACCAATCGCTAATTTTCGTTGCATTAGCGTTGCACCTGAAGAGGCCCGATTTTCTGGGTTATCCTCACTAAAATCACTTTCAGTGATAAAATTCGTTTCCAAAGGGGTTGATATCGAGTACTGATTAAAATTTCGATTAAACAGCGTTCTACTGTACCTACAAATTACCAATTTCTACAAAGAAAAAAAAAAACAGGAACAAAGCAGAGATGTCAAGAAGAATACAATAAACCAGACTTGGCCTATAGTGTTATCGTTGAAACACGCTCGCCAACGTTGTTCCTCGAACAACGTGAAATCGATCAGCGCCCGAAGGGGGAACACGTTCAATGTTATGCCTTCGTAACTCTAGCGAAAAACGTCACAGCCTTTTATCCTTCGTCTAGCATCCTTTCGTACGAGGGATCCCCCTGAGCGGACGAGACGTGAGAAAAATGTGGAAAAACTCACGGACGGCGAACGATCGATCGCGCGACACTCGGACACGCGTTTGTTTTCGTGTTCAATGAGCGTTCTCCTCGTGACGATAGCGCCTATCAGTGAGAAACTTTTGCGCGGCAACACGAGGAAAACAAGTTGATAGTCTCTGGTTAGAAGAGAGAAAAAGCGCGGTTTGCTTGCAACGAATATAAAAGTTATAGACGATACGAGATGAACATCAGAAGTTGATATTCTTCGTGTCGGTGTTTCTTTGATTTTTGAATCGTGCACCTCCTTTAACTTTTTTGTTATTTCGAGTTATTTCGGAGCTAAATGTAACTCCATTATATTGAAATTTCCTCGTCGTGCACGAGCCCGACTCTCTCAGTGTATTGATTTCCCTACTAAGCAAGTGGAAAGATCAATGCAGTGAAGGAGGTAGCGCTAGCGATCAGAAAAGTAGGGGCAAGGGTCCGCGGGCCGCCAGTTAGCCACCTCTGTGTTACAAGGTAACGATATATCGAATAAATACATCTAAAAGTATATGTTCAATTTTCTGACTGTTTAATCAGTATATTAGAATATTGAACAAATTATTTTATGTATGGCTTACCTATTAGAGGTAACATATTACCTCAAAGAGGATAACATATTACAATATATTAAATAAACATATCGAAAATATACGTTTAAAGAATGCATTTTTAAATTAATTTAAATCACATGTCGCCCATTCAGTATTTAAATTTCTGATAAGATTCTTGACCACTTGAAACACTCAAATAAATAATTTTAAAACAATCGAAACAAGTTTCTATCATCGGGGACCTTCGAATTTCAAAAAGCGATGGAGTAAATAATATATCACGTTACTTAGCTAGATGTTATTTGAACATTATTTCTATTATAAAACGATATAAATATATAAATTTTATTGTCTACGATAAATATTAAATATCGAAAGTAAAAATAAAATGCTAAGGTCCCCCTTATTATATTATTTTTACGAAGATCCATCCTTTTGTTTAAACACAGACACATGTCGATTTGTAAGATATAATAACATGACGTTATAACCAAATGTTTTATATTCCTGATGGATTCAGAGCTTCATCGTTAGATCTAATACCATTAGACGTCACACGTAAATTTCCATTACACAATTCATACATAAATCTGCATAGCTATTATTATGGAAGTTAATGCGATGTTAAATCTTTACAAAAGGAGAGAGATAAAAAGAGAGGGAGAGAGAGAGAGAGGGAAAAACTAAATGTGGCAAAGAGAACAACAGTGACGCAGCTCAATAGTTACATCGATATGCATTTAGAAGCCATTAGCGATGAAACAACAAGAAAAAGCTGATTTCAGAAAAGATCAGAATGTATTTACCCGTTTCCTCGATATATTTATCATATACCGTACATTTTCGTGACGTTTTTTTCTTCTTTCGTTTTGTCACCTACGCGAATTTCAGCGAAACGTGACGTTGCGAACACCTTGACGAAACAGCTCGCCAGCTGTACTTACACGTGCAATTGCAAATACTGTAATTACACTTTGGAAACTTTTGACGTCGTGCGTGCACGTTGATTATTATACCGTACGTAGTTGTTGGACTACGTTTCGTCAACAACGTGATTAAACTAATTTCATATTGCAATGAGTTGACCTCTGTCGGGTCGGAAAAGCTTTCGAAAGCTAGAGCAAAATTACCAAATGGACACCAAAGTGGATACTACTCGACTAGTATCAGATATCCGGACACTCGACAAAATTTTCGAGTAATTAATACGTTTGACTGACAAACAATAATAAAATAAATTGCAGTTTTGAACGATCGGAGAGGAAAAAAAAAAAATATCGAAGGTTGGTATAAACTTGCTAGAAAATATTTATTGCGTGACACCAGCAATATCTGAAAGAGTATTTTCTACAACTGGAAAAATATTGCTAGCTCGAGACGTAGACTACGTAGAAAATGTAAACTTATTAATGATTCATCAATATTTTATACAAGGACGTCTAACATGAAACAACAAACTTCAACTTCGTCGTTTTATTCATCCGCCGCTAAAGTAGAAATACGGCAGGCGTTGTAGACATCCGAGCGATGTGAACAGAAATAATCTCGATGATGAGAAATAATGGAACAACTGAAAACGCCAGGCACAGAGAGCGCAGGTCCACGTTCAGATATTTCGGACAGGAACCGGACTAGCTTTAGAGAAAGAGAGAAAGAGAGAAAGAGAGACAGAGTGAGAGAGAGAGAGAGAGAGGAGGGATCGTCGAATATACGGAAACACCGGCGCGAATAAACGTTGCGGTAGGACGAGAGGTTGCGGTAGGACCTTGAACCTGTTGCGCAAGGAGAAGCGGTTCGTCTCGGGTTCGTTCAGGAGAGCTTCGCCTTTGCGGAAATTCACAATCGACGACATTGTGAATTTCAACCTTCCGATCCTGTTCGATCAGCTCTGTTCCTTAAACCTTTGACGCGCTCTTATTATTATTTCGTTTTCGAGAACGTGCGCTTAATTATTATCAAGCTGCGACGAGTGTACCCGTGCAAGTTGCATTTGCTACAAAATCGAAATGAAATGACAAAATCAATTTAAATCAACCGTGAAAATTTTTCGATCATTTGGTATACGCCGTGACAGTTACACGACATTATGAAAGAAAAGAAGATCGTCTTCGCTTTGCACGACTGCTACGTGGCTTAAAAAAATTTTACAAGAACAACACCCAGTATATATTCAGATTTCGATAAAGGTAGAGGCCTCAAGCTTTAAAACGAGGCCAAATTCATTTGATTACACGATTCCTTTTCACAAAAGTATCGTGTAATCGACATTCCAATATTTAGGTATCCGAGTATCGATGTGTAGTCGTTCTACATATTTTTCAAATTGAAACTCAAATAAATATCGCGTTGAGGAATTGTGTCAAGTTGTTCCAAAAATCTCTCTCGCAATCTGCCTGCAGAATTTCACTCGAATTCTATCGATCCTGTCCCCCACAATCTCCAAATACATTCCGTCCAATTAAAAAGAAGATTTTCGAACATTTTACGAATGTTAATTAATCTGTTAATCAAAGATAGACAACGTCTTCGAAGTATTGTCCTCTATCTTTTCTATGTCTTCGGAATTTACTAAACCTTAAAATATAACGTTTATCGCAAAACAGATTTAAGATGAGCCATATCGTGGCAAGCTACATTAACGCAGCTTCGGGCGATCAGTGTGATAATTCATTCACCTGGCAATTTTTATTTTGCAACGCAGCAAAACGTATTAAAGGTACATTATTTCGTATTTACACTCGCGAAAATTCGCTTGCATTAACCTATCAAGCGCCAATGTCAAGCGATTATTTAAGAAAGCATGTTTATCTCGTATTTGCACGGAATGAAACAGATTTAAGCGAGGTCAGTTTGTTACTGTCAGATCTCCATTTCGTGACAATGTCATCGATTCAAAATTCACGATTCTTTGTACCTTTCTGTGACGACAGAAAAGAAAATATTTCAATTTGGATTTAACATCTTTCAATATTAATTCATCATTAAAGAATGATGACAACCTCTGCGTTGAAAAGATTAAATCCGTCTGAAAATAATAATTCTCTGGAACAATGTTTTCTGAATTTGATATTAATTTACCGTTAATGAAAAACTACAGGCAGTCTCTGTCTATCGAAAGAATTAAATTTTCCCAAAAATGATAATCTGCTTCTCCGAAGCGTGATAAAAAGAAAGGGAATATTTCGATTTGAAAGTATTTCTCTGGATTTAATATTAATTTAAAATTAAATTTCTTTGAAAATAACAATCCGTTTGAAATTGAGATTAAAATTTAAACGTTAAATAAAAATTAAATCCCTTGAAAAACAATAATCCATTTCTCTGTATTTGATGTTAATTTACCATTAGTGGAAAACTATAGACAGAGTTAAATTTCCTCAGAAACAATAATCTACTTTTCCGAATCACACAATATAACAAAAAATGGAATATTTCGACTTGGACGTATTTTCCTAAAGTCAATATTAATTTTCCATCAATGTACAAGTATGTATCGACAAACTCTATGTTAAAAGCATTTAAAATTTGTTCGAAATTAATAATTTTCCGAAATACATCGCCGGGTGTACGAAACATAGCGAAAAGGGAATATTTTAGTTTGAAAATATTTTCTGGATTCAGCCCCCGTGTCGAAACGATATTCGTTTTAATTTCCATCCGAAGCACGAAAAAAAAACCTTGCAACCTCGTTATACTCCAACAACCACGCAGAAGTAACTGTCGATATTCGCAATTAAACCGTTCACAGTTCTCTCGTTCGACGTGAACTTCGACGAATCGATATTTAAAAAAAAAAAAAAGAGAAAAAAAATAGAAGAAGAACAAAAAATACAAGCACGCAAACTTGAAATGGAGAACGGTTTTGCAAACGGTTTTGCAAACGGTCGAATAAAATGAGAAAAGATAGAGTAAAAGGATGCTTATAGGAAACCGGTTTCTCTCAATGCTTCTTAATGTCACGATAATTTTTCAAAGAGACGTGTCGAACGATTAATGTAAATTTCGTATGACGCAACGCGGCGTAAAGATACTCGGCGATTGATTGTATTTAATCGCAAATTAAGCTGAGGATTCAATTACACCGAAATAGGTGGTGTATCCTTTCACGATGAAAGAGTGATTTTTATATTCGAGGAGAGAAGGTGGAAGTACAGCGGGGGGATCAGAGAAATATTGGCACATGTAGTTCCTTGACGATATTTTTGTAGAAATAAATAAATACCAGCAAAATAATTTTATATTAAAATAGCACATTAGCGAAATCTGATTCTCTGGATAAAGCGCTTGATGTGTCGTTTGTTTTCAACAAAAATGTTGCGAGGAAAGATGTGCCGACAAAATGCAAGTGATTGTCTTCTTTTTCTTTCTTTAAAGAGTGATTCTTGCATTCGAAGAAAGTGGATTTGCTGGGAACACGTGGTACGTGGTAGCAATTCAATCGAATGGTCGACATACGCGCGCGGGAACAAGTTGCAGAAGAAACTTAATTAAGAAAAAAGTGCAACAAAAAGGAAAAGTTTCGCGTTGATCCCATTGGACAATGAATCCACGAACGTAGGTATATTAAACTCCGGCGAAAATTGTTGCTTGTTACCTTGACAGGTTGCGATAACCACAAATAAACGTCGTCGTCTTTGTCTTTTCATTTTTAATAAAAAGATTCATCTTTTATTATTGTGTCGTGAGTGGCAAACTACGTTCGTTCGTCGACGACAAGTAATGAATAATTCGAATAATGTCCAATGACAAATTAATGAAACGATAAAGTGATCGAGTGATGTACACTAAAAGACAAAATTAATAAGTCTGGAACATTGTTGACTGATTATATTTTATATCGCGTGATACATAATAACCCTGGCTATTTTCGTAATACGATAATTTCATAATATGATCGTTTGTAATACACACACTGTTATGAACTCCATGCAAATTGAATAAATTTAAACAAATTCTCCAATTTATTTGCACATAATTTAGAAGAAAAATATTATTTCAGTGTAATAAAACAATATACGCAACAGCAGAAGTATACATAATTTCATATCTTAATAACTGCATAAATTATAGAAGGAAGTTACGTAGAAAATTAATTAACGAGTTCGCAACATCATTATTCCGCTATTTTATCGCTGACCATTTTCATGCGTGATGCTTTTTTTTCTGTAATACTTCGTCGTATGAAGTGCGATAAAGTTGAATTTCTTTACTACTTAATGAACAGCTTTATTTGTACATAATTTAAAAGGAAAACGCTATTCAACAAACAAACATTATAACAATTGGTATTGATTTTATATATTATACAGTACATATATATTATATATTTAACGTGATGTATTGTTATATTATACATATTATATAATATCATATATAACAGATAAAATTATGTATATTACATATATTACAACATACAATCTCAACAATCGTAGCCAATAAGCAATATATAATCACAAAGAGGGGGAAAGGAAAAGAAATCGAACAAAGTTTCTTCTTCTGTAACATGTCCTTTAATGTAGCAGATCAAAGATACACTTCATAACGCTGTTTCTCGAGTTTCTTGCTGCGATATTGCAAACTAGAAATCTTCACAGAGACGACGACGCCGACAGAAGAACCGAAACGAACAAAAAGAAAAAATAACACGAGGAATAAAAACTTTCGACAAGTAGACATTTCGTGTAGAAGAACGCAACATTGGACGTTGCATGGAAACAAACAATCGCGCGTTGTATTCCATGCACGTGTGATAAGTGCGTATTGTCGCGCTACAACAAATGTATGTTATTTTGTACTTTACGCCGATATGCAAATCTATTTTTCCAAGCTCTGTTTGTACAGTTTCTTTTTTTTTTTTTTTTGTTTTCTTTTTGCGCCGTTGCAAAACGATGCAACCGAGATCGAGAGGCAACCAAGATCGTCATGTCCTAGGTAAAGGACAGCAAGATCGCAAAAAATAATGGTGTCATTGCTGTTTCTTTTTTCTTTTTGGAGGGAGGGGGAAAAGAAAGATGCGCAGTTCTATTCCAATTTGGGAATTTTAAAATTAATTTAAAAATCAACCTAAAAAAATTTGTACAATTATTTTCAACCCCCAGTGATGTATGTGTGTTTTACAAACATTCGTATGAACAAACATAATTTTTAGTTGAAAAAGGTACTCGCCCAGTTTCGATACAAGGAAAATTGAAAAAGAATTTTGTGAAATGTCGAATTTTGTACGTTTAAAAAAAATATTTATATTGAAAGTATTATTTTGTAGTTTCGTAAATAAAACATTCGAATCGTGGATCTACGCAAAAATGTAGTTGTATTGAATCGTGGATTTATTTCATTTAACTCATGCGTGAATGCACTAGAATTGCAATTTCATTTTTATCTATAGCTACTGCATTTTTAGGACACGAATTTTATCATAAAAACAAATCCTCTTGAAGAGCAACAGTAATTTTAACAATGATTAATAAAAATAGTAATTTTATTTTAGCAATAATTAATCGTTTATGAGTATTATCTTATATTGGACAAATAATTGTTGAATGCATTTGAAGAGGATTCTCAAATAACTTATTTTTAAATGATAATTCCAAATAATAATGCAAACTTCTTCTTGGTATGCACTTGATATATTCGAATGGTACTCTATAACACGATAAGAGATATTTAATAAAAATTAAATATTTATATTTATATTCATATCTAAATTATTTGAATTGTTTGATACTTGAATTATATTCCTGGTTAAGTATATTAATAAGAAATACTTCCGTTTCAAATAAAATTACGAACAACAAAATCATTTCTTTTTCAACTATTTGTCAGATCATCGTCACTTGTAAGGCAAGTAACAAATAAAATAAAAATAATATTACATATTGAATGTTTATTTTACGACAATATCCATCCTTGGTTTAAAGAAGAAACAAAGTTTGTCATTAAAAATATATTTAGAGTTTCCCGAACTTTGCAAAATTGCGAAATCTAGGAAGAATATGTAATGAAGAGAAAAAGATGTTAAGCGAATTCTCGGTGTTTCTCTTAACAAACACATTTCCGCTGAAAAATGCAATAATATAAATTGACAGAGAACATTATCTTTTAATAGGTTCGATGTAAGAGGAAGGGGGAGGGGGAGAGAGAGAGAGACAATAACTCGAGTTCTCACAGAATACATATTTACAGTAAAAATTGAGTTAAAAAAAACCACACGAGGGAAATCATCCTTTTTCTTCCTCGAGCGAAGTTCGCGCAAACAAAGAACGAAATACATACGTTATCTGTAATAGAATATTCCAGCGTTATTTAATATTTTTGCGCTCATCTCATTTCAACGTTATACATATTATTTTAATTTCTTCTTTCACTGTCATACGTCCACGAATATTTCTACGCAGGATTGTCGATAATTATATCGAAATCAACCCAAGATTGACCACTATTATTCTATATTCTAATTTTTATACCTGCTAAAAAAATGTAATATTGTAATATAGTTTATAACAATGTAAAATGTAATATAATTTTACACGTACAAAATAGACACATTCGCAATGGGAAATACTAATTTTTTGAAAGTAATTTTAGCGGGGGTAACCCAGAAAATCGCGCCTCTTCAGGTGCAACGCCAATGCAACGAAAATTAGCGATTGGTTGATTTGGGTCACGTGATTCGTGAAGGGGCGTGGAGTAGACCTCGAGTAAGAGTGGCGTTGCCTGGTACTGAGCGATCGCGCCTGTAATAATTTGTTTTGTATCGATTCAAATGTTCTGGGCCTTTCAGCGAGACGAATCGTACTGGGGTACAAGTCGTGCAGTTTTTTTCTAATTGACTCCTTAACTAATTTTTTAAAAATATTTTAATTTCTTTTGTCGCACGTATCAAACGTGAACAGTAATACGATAATTCGATCGTTCGTTGCAACAAGAAATTGTCGTTGAGTCGAATCGAAAAGAAAAAAAAGAAGAGAAACAGGAAAAAAAAAAGAAAAAAAGAAAACGTATCGACGTTCAGATTAAAAGGTGTCGATCGATAATGCGATAACGAGCGTTGCCAACGAATTGTTCGCGATTGTTGCAACGGTGTTTACTACCATAATCTCTCGAAATGGCTCAGACAATTGATAACATCGTGCAAGATATATAATCGATAAAGATCCCTCCTCTCGAACAGTGAGTCGGACAGCGGACGAATCCGACGATATATTATTAATCCAGATTTTTTTATCGGGACGTTGTTTTATAGCTTCGGGCCTTATTAAACTGTAAACAGTACACTGCTGTTCAGAATTAATCGCCACAATTAACTTTGGTCTCAAAATTGATGCGTTATCGATGATCTCGTTGCGAGTCGATGTATATATTCTTGATAACATAACCGGTAAATAACGGTTTTAAACGTCTTTCATGACTGTTCCATGTTCCAATAACGATTACGATTGCTGATCAGACTGATCGCTATCGGCGAGTTCGCAATGAAATTCAACCTAGCGAGAGAATAAATGAACGAGCGTTTTAGGTATGTGTTTATCCTACCACACAAAAAAAAAACTTAAAAAACAAAATCTTCAAACTCGATTCTATTTTCCACAAATGCATAAAAATTCACAATTTGGTAATCGGTGAATGAACGCTATACTTCCGACACTGTATAACAGTACTAGCACACTATGCACGTTCTTGCAAATATAAATTTTCTACAAAATGCACAGTTCCAAAAATCCACAATTCAGTTAGATGTCTCTATCCTGACCCAAACTTAGAAATGTGTTTATTCTACCACTCCCTAAAGAAATATAAAAAATCAAATCTTTGGACTCGATTCTATTTTCCATAAACGCATAAAAATTCACAATCTGGTAATCAGTGAATATCGCAATAAACGCTATACTTCCGACATTATATAACAGTACTTGGACACCATGTATTTTCTTGCAAACAAATTTTGCAGCACGAATTGCATAAAAGTCCACGGTCTAGTTAAAAAAAAAACGTCTCCTAAACCCTAACCCAGAAAACTCGGAAGATCGAATCTTCTCGCACGAGGAACTCCCCCCCCCCCTTTCGAAAACTCTTGAACCAAAGTTCTCGAAGATAATTGTACGGATAGTTGCATCTCGATTATGCGTTTGACGCGAACGAAGTTACGAAACGCGGAGCGACACGCGACGAGGAGAGACGCAAGAATAAATAACGAGATTCTGCAACTTCACAGGCTCACGTCATCGTACGATAGGTGAGTTGAAGTTCACGGATAAATTTGCTTGTTCCCGGCGGCGGTGGTGGTGGTGGTGGATCGAGCCAGTTGCCAGTTGCAACATGTGCGATCTGCATCGTGACGTAGCTGACCTCCAACCATCAGAAATCTACTTTAAGAACAACGCCAGCGCCGATTCGACACCTCTCTCTCTCTCTCTCTCTCCGTTGCACGTGATATCGCATGGAAACGCGTTTCCGATCGAGAAAGCTTCGTTATTTCCTCTTCCTTTTCCCCTTCCCTTCTTCTTCTTCCTGCTCTTCTCCTTTTTTTTTTCTTTTTTCCCGTTTCTTCCTCGCTCT
>KQ435691.1:11371-28787 GCA_001276565.1 Melipona quadrifasciata | reverse complement strand
ATATAATAATCATAATAATAATATTATATTTAATACCACATGTAACAAATTGACAGTGCATTCATCTTTAAATATATATATTCAATATGTTATCACCTTCGAACCACTAGTATGTAAGTAAAACTATTTAGTTTAAATATCTCAGATTATCCGTAAGACTAAACACCCAAGGAGTTAATATTTTGTAACCAATTTTAAATACCAATCCATTCATATTCACACTCAGACAAATTGAAGAACATCGTCCTTATATTACGCTGAAAATTTTCTATAAATTTCAACCTCATGGTGCACATGATAAATGCACATCGACAGGTTATTGCGTAACGACAAATATCAAAGTAACAAGTATAACAAAAAATAGCGGATAATTATTCTTCGATCTATTGAAATATACCATATCTGTACCAAATGTGTTTGCGTTTCTCTTACTATTGAAACATTTTTACTATTTTTCTTTAAAAAAACTTAAACTAAAAAAAAAGAAAAACTTTTATCACTGACGTTTATTAGCTAAATGCAAAGAGTGACGACAAAAAAATAGACTAACGAGAATGACGACGTATACGACACGGAAGACTGCGATGACAGTCGATTCTTCGATAACGTAAATAAATGATGTACAACACCCGATGGTAATACACGGCGGAGATAGCACGTGTCAGAGTCTCGCTGCAATCAATTCGTCGTGATAATCGACCAAAAAATCCTGTTTACAGTTTGTTTGTAACGATGTCGTTCGAATCTGTGACATGAAAAATAGTGGAAAACGCAGGAAAATCTGATTATTCGAGAATGACAAATGGAACACGCGAAATGAAGAGAAAGAATTCCGGCTTTTTTTTCAGAGTGATTCGCTGGGAAATAGGATCATCCGTGATATTACTCCGAGAAAATCGATTACGTGTTTTCCTTTCTCCACCGAGAGGCGTTGAATTTATTCGCTCAGACGTTTGATGTTCGAAGATTTTCCCGAAAAGAGATGCCGCACATCGGTCGGAGTTGAAAATTACCGAAGGCGAACTATAAATTGAAAACCGTCCATTTTCATATTCTCGTATCGAAAATATATATACGTACTTCTTTTCGTCGTTTCTGTGTAAAACAAGTTTCTTCTGAAAAGATCTATGAATTTATTTTCTGAAAATTGACTTTTTGATTCGACTATTGATGTATGAAAGAAGAAAATTCTATATTAACTCCAGCTAATTCGCACGCAGTCTGGCAGAACCTCTGCCACAAAATTATTTTAACAATACTAAATTTCGTATTTGGCGAAAACAACGAAAATGTGTACTTCTTGAATTTTCATCGTTCGAGCCCATAAAATGACAATAAAAAATCACGCGTCAATAAGGAAATGCATAATAATGCAAAGAAAGTGGCACGACTCAAAAACCGTAATTTTTTCAATCATTATGAAAATGTTGCAGGAACAGCTCTTGACTAATGGACCATCATCGTGGAGAATCTTATTCATTGATCTTTAGTTTAGCCGGTAAACTATAAGAAATTATGTTGCTCCCCTGATTCATATTCTATAAATATTTGTTACTGCGAATTTTGTCTCGACTGTCACAGCGAACGAATGCACATTGATAAAAAAAATAAGAAGCGCATTGCTTTGTACACTCCTTCCGTCGTAACTTTAATCAACGAAACAATGCACTGCTTTATATCTCGTTGTAACTTTAATCAAAGCAGAATAATGCATATCTAATTCCGTTGGAAACCAATTTCCCGCTTCTCTTGGAAAACACACTTTCTCAGGTTGTGTCGCCATTTCCCTCTTTACGCGAAGAGATCTTCTTCTTATTTTAGTCGAGCCCGCCGATGAGAACTCGCGCTCACATATTCTGAAACACGGCGTCTAGATTAACGCAATCCGAAGGACATAATCAAAGACGTATTGCGCTATCGCCCACGCGATATCTTCTCTCCATCGAGGAAAAAACAGGTACAGCCTTAGCCAGGAGATCGTACTAAAACCAACGCGTCGCCGTTGTACGTGTAACATAATTTTCCCGGAGAAACGATGACGTTAAATGGAAACTGACAGTGTTCATCGGTCACGAATAAACCTCGCCTCGGCGTGGGCCGATCGCACACTCTCGCGGATAATAACGCTGATTCGAAACAATCGGCATTTGATCTTGCTTAGGATCGAAAACAGTGTTTTTGTTCACGGCTAGCCAACTTTGGCACAGTCGAATTTGTAAATTGCTGATTTTTCCTCTGTCGTATTTTCACCTTGCTGATGAAGTCTGTCGCGCGATATTTCCCGGAAATAAATATCGTGTCGCATAGTTGAGTTGGACAGTAATTAATCACTTTGTAACTTTTGAGTAATTAATCGCTATGTAATCGCAATAATCGTAACCGTTGGAATTGGAACGTAATCATTAATCGATCAATCATCGTTAAAGTAAATCAGTTATCTTGATTAACTTTTGTAATTTTTATGATCGTTAATCGATGAATTATTGTCAAAATAAATCGGTTATCTTGGTTGACTTTTTGGTACGGTAATTTTTCGGGAAACCAAATTTGTAATTAATTTTGTAATTAATTGGTACGATAGTTTTCGAACTGCATCAAAGTTAAGGCAATAATCAGTAATCGTAATGATTAGTCGCTGTTAAAATAATACTTTTGCAATTGGTAATCATTAATCGATAATTTTGAAGTTACACTAAGTGATTCGTTTAAATTTTATTGGGATAACGTGTTATTTCTTCGCATTAGTAACCGTAACACGTTCAAATGTATTGATCGCGTAAGGTTGTGCTATATGTCGATATAACTGAATGTTATTACCTGAAATTACTTGCAATTTGAGTAATGGACCAAAACTATTGAGAATATCTACGCGTACTCTTTGACGTATATAACAATATCCGTATCGTTGAGTTTCTAACAATTTGTTCAAGTTTACAATTCTCTGATATATTTCTGATAGAAGAGAGCGCTATAACGTAATGAAGAATCGCAAAATTTTCATCATTCGGCAAGTTTATCATCTTCAGACATTGCAATGACCATACAGATGAGACCCTCAATTACCAAAAAGGAGAATTTTTTAAATATTTCGAACAACAAATATGCACATATATAACAATTTCTACAAAATATAAGCAAACTCATAATCAAAAATGTAATCATTTTACGATCAATGATTATTGAATTAATCACAATAACCTTCGATTACAATTTCCATTATTTTCCTTATTCGTTAATCAGTGATCACTGATTAATCGATAATACGAATATAACGTATTACCTGAGATATCTAAAGTAAAGTATTATATTCAACAAATTTCTATTTAAATTCTATTTCTTTAATTATTGAAATTTTTAAATATAAAACTTAAATATAATTTTAAATATAAAAATGTTTAAGTATAAAAATCGGCAGGCCAATAATCAGTAATCGCGATCAACTGTTAATCCTGATAACCATAATCGTCAACCATTAATCAGATTGCGATTTTTGCCCAACTATGGACCGCATAAACGAAAGGGAGGGAGGGGGGATGGGTAAAAATACGCGACGGACATTTTCTTTTCTTCGATAACTTCGTAACGACAGTATTTTCGTGCAATCGAGCAAAGTGAACCGGTTTTTTTTTATCGTTCTTATCGATAAAGTTCTTTACGGAATATTGACTTTCGTTATAACATCCGGACAACAGTCGGAATCGGTTCGTTTCGTCGCGGCCACGGTACAGTGGTTTCCTTTATACCGTATCTCTATGAAGTTGCGTTTATGATATGACGTATGCAATCACGAATTGATCAGATCATTTCCAGTGTGTAAATTTTAATTTCATCAAGTGCCCGCTCATTTATTGTATCTACTCGTGATTTATCGTTTCATCGTATTGCACGAAAAGCTGACAAAGCTTAAGCGGCGAAAGTTAATCCGCAAGTGCGTGTGAAATTATAAAAGAAATCAATTTGCATTATTACAGTCTGTAGAAAAATTAGTTATATTAGTTACATTAGTATAATATCAAAGAGAAATTTAGAGAATTTTACAAGATATAACTCATCGGTGTCTGTAAAAATTTGCGAACTTCCAGTTGAAATGATTCAAAATACAAAAAACAAATTCGCCGTGGTGAATATGCACTCGAAATGCACACTGGCATCGAAATTGAGACAATTCTAGAAAATATGTAGCTGACACGTGGATTCGATGCTGGCACTAAAACTTAAAGAAACACATAGAAAATTCGCAGTACCCAAAACTTCCGAAACGTGAAAACTCGAAACGCAGAGTTTCGAGAGAGCAAGTTTTCAACAAGGAGAAGGAAGAAGGAAGAAGAATAGGACACGTAATATGAGAGAAATAACGCCACACTTCGTGACACGGAGTAGAAAAATAACGACGAGGCGGAGTCGCGTCAGTTTGCAAGCACGTACCGATAAAAAAAGAGAAAAAAGAGGAAAAAGGAAAAAAAAAAAGAAAAAGATCCCGATGTCGAGGGCGGGCCATTGAACAAAGATATCGATTGAAAGTTCGAATCTTGTCGAATGGAAGGAGCAAGGGTTCTCGATGGTGTCGGAGCAACTCGATACAAGGCACTAGAGGGGCACACGCGTTATTACAGACTGCGGGTGTCTGTATCCAGAAACTGGCGTCAGGTAGGTCTGTGTTGATACATCGGGTCATCGACATCGTTCCACTATCGCCGGGTTCCGCTGTATGCGCGCTATACAACGGAGCTGATAAGGTGGCGAGAGGTAACCTAACGGTGCGATGCACTCGTTTCAAACCCGCTTCAAGCTCGCAGACGAACGACTCTCGGACGAGTGGCTGGCTGGCTCTATTTCCACAGAGTCATCCAACGGGCATTTTCGGGCTCTATCGACGCGTTCAAGTATCTCCGTTAAACAGGCCGTTTAACCTCCTAATAATCAGACTTTTCTCTGTAGCGTGCAGCCAACGAAAAATGTTATTCCATTATTCACTTGTTCGTTGTAATTCGTTCAATGTGTTCGGTCTTGTTTTTTAAATTACATTCCGAGACACTGCACTTGCTTTTCACATTCATATTTGCTGTAATGACGTTTGAAGAGACTCGTGACTGTTACAACGCTTGTTAACATTTGTCGACTTTCCTTGCATTTTATCTGCACTTTTTTTTAACTAGTTTACTTTGTCTTTATCGTCTTTGAATCATTTGTTACTGCAATACTTTCTCGTTACTGCTATCTTTCTGCAATTATTAATTGGATGTATTATTGAATCGTTTCTCCCGTCTACACAATGCGCTCTTTTTCCCCTTTTTTCCTTTTCGCAGCCAAAATCTATCCTCCCCCTCCAGATTAATCGACTGTAGATCATTTCAATCTGATATAAGAGAACACATACTATGTGTATAATATGGATGTACTACAAAGCTCGTAAAAATATTTTTATTCGTGCAGATTCTTGCTATTAGAAGTGAGAAGTTTCAAAACAGAAAAAACTTTCTAAGATCGTTTCAAACAAACGATTTTTTATCACATTAAACCAAAACTATTTTATCATTCCTTTTATTTTTTTATTATTATTATCAATTTTATCATTATCTTTAAATTTTATTAATTTCAATTTCATAATTTAATTTGACCGCCAGCAAAAGTTGAATATAATACGAATATAATACTGCGAAGAATATAACTTGAAAGCAAGCTCCGATGTTTCAACAACATAAAGTTTTAACATTACCTTGTTTCTTGATAATCCCTTTATCTTTGGAACCCATTTGCTTCAAATCAGCATCGAGCTTTAATATCAAGACATTAGCATCGAACTTTCCTGTTAAGAAGTTTCAACTGATATCGCTGATGATTACAATAGTTTAATTGGATAGAAAGTACGCTAAAATCGAGGTTTAATCTTTTCCGCTCTAAGACATCGTACCTAAATCTAACCAACAGAAGTAGAATCGTTCGTCTTTTAATTACTGTCAATGATAATTAAAGCGAACTTGGACACAATGGAAAATTGAAAGTCGCGAGAAATTCGTTCAACAAATTTCCATTTCTTCAGCGACGCTCCCGAAAATGTAAAAATGCACGAAAATCCGCAGTCCGCGTATTAACGTTAGAAAATAAAAAGTACATAAACGCGGGCGTATCTTTCGTCCGGTGATACGTTCAAAATCCATCCCGATTTAACGGGGGCGTTCATCGCGTTTCGATTACTCTGAAATACCCAGCGACTGTCTATAAGTCACATATGATATGTGCAATTAAGGCGTTTAAAAAAAATGCTAGCGAAATGAGGCGTATCGAACGGTCGAAAGAAACAAAGAAAACACGAAACACGGTGTGCATGTCGTCGTCGCCGGTAATATCCAGCCGTCTAGACACTAGACTCTTTGTTCGTTCGTGGGGGCTGATTTTCGGGGGTTGTTCCTGGTCGAGCGCGTAGGGTAAACCGTGCGCTGGTGGAATGCACGAGTCAAGCGGGAAGGAGAGCAAAGAGGAGGAGCAACAGTTACACGAGGATAAAACTCCCCTCCAAGGTGTGTGTGCGTGTGTTTTGGTCTGGTCGACGATCGACACGTTCGTGATCAACGACACGACAAAACTGTGGACCGTGTCGGTGCACGCGCGACCCCCTGTCGTTCTTCTTCTTCTACTTCTCCTTCTTCTTCTTCTTCTTCTTCTTCTTCTCGAGTAGCGAGCCGGATAACGACGCTCACCTACCAATTCACTTTTACTCTCTCTCTCTCTCTCTCTCTCTCTCTCTCTATCTCTATCTCTCTCTGATTATTATTCGCAGAAATGGGTACGAAACTGATTTTTCAATTGTCGGCACTCGAATCGAGAACTTCCGTGAGATTCCGAAACTCTCACGAGATTTGAACTATCGACTTTTATTTTATTTTATTTCATTTTATTCAGAATGCCGCGTTATACGGTAGGAGAAAGAAATTCGTGAGTTCTAAGGAATCGACGACTATAAATGACAATATACAATATATACAGTATAAGAACAGAAATCAGAAACGGAAAAAGTGAAATTATTATATTAAGCGAGCAACTTTGTAACCGATGTTCTAATTGTTATGTTTCTAAAAATTAAAAGAAAAAAAAAAAGATTTTATTTTAAAGAGGAACGTCTTTCATACAAATTTTTGTTGGCCACGATTAAACAAAATACAAACGAAAATATCTAATCTAGACTCTTGTCTAAGAACACTAACATCCGAATTCTTTCTAGATTTAATCTACTTCTTTTTTCCTTTTTTTTTAGAGTATATCTTATTGGCGGTACAATGAGATATCTAGATGAAATAATTTCTTTTTGGAGTCAGATATTTTATATTATCATTCGAAAATTACGATCGATCGCACATTTATTTGTATAAGAAAAAAAGAGTCGCATTTGCGAAACGTTCGAAAACATTCTTTATTCAATGACTTTATGCTTTCTCTTGTCTGAGAGTTTCGAGAGTTTCGAATCACGAAAGAGACACAAAATTTCGATTTCTCGAAATCTGAAGCTTCCTCGAGCTTCGTGAAGTTTCAGGTGATCCCTGAATTTAATTTGCTAGACGAGACACCTCCTCTTCTTCCCTTACGCTCGATCGATATTTATTCACAAAGTGTCTGATCATTCAGCTGTTCTTTCACTTAACCCTTCCGACCCTGCCTTCCACTTAGATTTCATTCTCTTGCCTATTAGAAATTCATAATTACCCCAGTGAAATGGGAAATTACGAATATACGTCAGATCTGAAGTTTGCAATTTGTTATAGAAATAAAAAACATATTCTGCCGTTATATAACTCTCTAGCCACGTGTCGCTCATTTTTATTGCAACAATGACGAAATTCCTAGTTTTTTCATATTTCTGTCTTTGGAAAAAAAAACAGTATTTTTTATCGATAGAGTTTTGTAAGTGAACATATCCTTTATCCAAACTACAATTTTTCGATTTTCTTAATATTCCAGTGTCGAGTTGCCCAACGAGATTATTACAATCATCATTGATGATATTCGAAGCATCGGCACGTACGTCGGACCGTGCTTTACGAGCACTTCTTCCTTCCCTCCCCTTTTTAGCCGAGATTCTAAATCTAGAGTGTGAAATGAAAGCCGGTGACCATTGGCCCTACTCTTCTTCATTATTTCGCGCTGAAATTGGATTTGTCTGATGCTGGAACATCGATAAATCCCATCCAATGGGATTCAATTGTCCTAAGAAGGGTGATATTTGTTCGTTAGAACGCTTCGAGGGTGTCTCGTACCCGTGCGTACTCTAAAATTGGAAATTATTTACTGGCAGACAACCTCGTTCCACTGTAATGGTAATATAATGCTTGGATCTTAAAACATTTGTTTCAAAATAAAAATCTGGATAAAAAAGAGTCTCTGTTCTATTTATTGTTATAAGAACGTGCCATTTTGGGACGACATGCTGCAACAAAATTATAACAAGAACATTCAGACTCGTTTTGGAAATCATCATTTCTGAATTACATTATTATTCCAACGTGTATATTATCTAAATATCGAATTCTCGCAAAGAATCGGGGAAAACATTTATTGAAACACATACATCAACATTTAGGTTTCACGTGATATACATGAACATTAACACAATGTACTCGAGCACGTCTAAATTATTGCAATATAAAATTCAAATGAATCTTTTATTTAACTGAATCTCAATTTAATCCAAATTTAACTATAATTAACTAATCAGTAAGAAACTTACACCAAGAGTTAATTAGCAAGTACGTAGTTAGTTAAAATTCATTAGTTATCATTTTATTCAAATTTTCAATAGGCGAACGAGTATGCTCGTCCTATCGTTTGATTTCAATCACACACGCGTACATAATACAAGGTATATATAATACAAGGTATATAATATAATATATAATTAATATATCTCCCATTATTAGTAACAACACTGCAGTTAGGAAAATAATCCAATATTTTGGAACAATATGTTATAACATGCTGATATCGCGAGAAATCGATAATGCGTAACTAAACACATGAATCCAAAGTGTCGCATGCATCACAACGCGTTTCAACAACTACAGAGGTCGTTTGCGACAAATCGGCTGCACGAGTGATCCAGATCGAGAAATTCAGTGACATTTTTGTGTAATTTTTGAACCACGAAAGACATCGGTATGAAAGTTGGACTGAATGATATAGGGATGTTGAGTCGTAGATAGATAAAAAGTATAAATTTCACCAAAATCGGTGTCAAACTGTTCTTTACCCAGTCGACTGCTTCGAAATATATCATACAAAAAATTGATTATTTTCTTCTTGATTAATCGATTATTTCCTACATCCGTCCAAGTTACATCCCTTCGAGATTATCTTCTCCAAAACTGAGCTGATATCTTTTCCAAAGCTTCAGCGAGAGCTTTACGAAAGATCATCGAAAATACAGTGTACATAACAACGGTTTATTCAAACTATCGCAACCCCCTTGCTGAATAATACATTTTTGAAATTCCTTTCGTCTCGTTCCCTTCGTTTAGTCGAAAAAATTGAGGGCAAAAATCTTGTCGCTCTTTCCCCTTCCCCGGACCGAAGGGGTTGAGCGGAGGCAAAACTTTTCAGCCCACCCCGTATATCGCATATTATTACTATCGATACCAAAAGCAGGAACCGTCGCGTTGTTTCGGCAGACAAAAGGGCAAGTTTGTCAAAGATCTCCCTCTCGGCACGGATCGGAGCAGCATCGAACCTACCGCCATCCCTTTACGATATCTCGAAACATAAGCGACATTCCTTCGTGGAAATGTAATCGCGAAAGTTCACCAAGACTTTATAGATATCGCGGGGGATTTCACATACACACGTGTACGTGCCTACTTACGTACGTATCCGTGCACGACCAGAGAAGAGATGGCAAGCGGAGAATATATAAGTGGAAGAGGTAGAGTCCTTTGCCCCTGAAACACACGGGGCAAGACGTACACGTGGCTTACCGTGGAACACTATATCCCGAGCGATATGCCCCGTATGTCTAAGGATGAGACTTCGCCCGATTTTAATATCTCAAACGCATGAGCTATTGCTTGCTCGTGCCTTCGCTCGAGAAAAAGAAATTATTCCGTTCGTCCACACTGCTCCTCTTACCTAGTTCAAATGTCCTACCTATCCAAAGTTTCCTTGTTTTTCAAAATACCCATATGCGTGTGTAAGTTTACGAGTTTCCACGCTCATTCTCAGCCGATTGACAGATTAGAACTCTCCCAAAGCAAATGACCAATTCATTCCATTGTTCTTTTCTTTTTTTTTTATAGTAGTTTTTAGAGTAGCAGCAGATTTACAATGTTGCGTTTTTAGAGATTCGAATGGGTTTGGAAAGATGCGAACAAATGTTTGTGCTACGAAGTTACGAAGATAATTCTTTTATCTTAATCGTCGGTAGATCTAGTGTCGGGAGCTGGCAATATTGTAAATACGTTAATTTCTCGAAATTTCACAAAATATAAAATTAAAAATAACGAAGAAATCCTTCGAATTTTTCTTCTCGTAGTTCTAATGTTAAAAAATAGAATTCGACAGTATAAAGTGATCGAAAAGAATTGCGAATGAAATGTTGCATTGATCCTTAACCTTTGATGGGTTAATACTTGTTTTTTAATGCTTTTACTCTAAAAACCGACCACGTTGTGAAATAAAATTTAACGTGAAGAACGTACAATGCAAACTGTGTATCAAAGATCTCATCAGAAAGTGAGCGATTCTTCGATGGACACGTAAAAGATTTCAACCAAATCAATATACATCGGTTTCAAAAAACGACAAGACATACGTTTTTAACTTCCACGAACCAAAATCTAATAGCTGATTTTACATTGCACTTTGAATTTAGATATACTTTTTTGCAAAAAAAAAAAAAAAAAAAAACAATTCTGACTTATATTCCTTTGTCCATCTACCAGAGAACTGATTCTACATTTTCTTTTCGTGCTATTATCATTTTCGTTTCGTTATCATATTCGTTATAATTATACTTCAAATTTCGACTTGTTAATTCCGAACGTTTATTTTCATTATGTATATACGATGGCCCATTTCGATATTTCTAAATTATTGCAACATAAAGTACAATTCAAACGAATCTCTTCAATTCAACCTTAACGCGTACAATAAATAGATATTAAAAAAAAGAACATTATTTTAATTGTAATAATAAGTGATTGGAGACTTTGAGTGACTTTAAATATGTCTCTGTGTGTAATTCGTCGTAAATTTTAAAGCGATTGAAATGTTTCCGCAACGACGCGGAAAGATTTATGTGTAGATTTGAAGCATCAATTATTTATTTAAAATGAATACGAAATTTGAAACTAGACTAAAAAATTATAACGAAAAACGTAACAAAAATGCCTAAGCTTTTATTGACATTACCGTGTCAAATTATTCATGCTCGATAGCGTATATTACATATTCACGTCAAGATATTGACGTAAACTAGATAAATATAATGGAATTAAATAATAACGATATATCGAAAACGAGCAATGTCCAGCGTTTCTTTCGCTTCAAGTAAAATCATGTAGCACAGTCTTAAATAAATTTTCCACTATGAATGAATTAAAGTTTTGTATCATCAAACAGAAGGATTCACTATTGTTATTACGCTTTTTTTTTTTATCAAAATGAGCCACTACTATCTGAATAAATTAAATTAAATTATATTCGAATAGATGGAAATTTCGTGACGTGAAAATTCATCCAAGATGAAGTAGCACTTTGATCGTGTCAACGTTTTGTCAGAGTTGTCCCTTCCAACTTGCGCGTTTGAACTACTTTCCTCTTAATTATTTTCAGAGATACGGAGAAACCTCATTTACACAAAGTGTAATAGTGTCATACAGCGCTGATAAGAAACGTACGAGCTTTAGTAATTTGATGATTGCAATGTTACGTCAATGCAAACGGACACCACATCCGACGCCTCTTATTATGACGTAAGACACGTCGTTTCACTCTTTCACTCTTAACCACTCTAACCCTTTGTTTGACGTTGCATGACGTCTCATTACAAATCGTTAAAATCGTCCAAATATCCGCGCGCAAATGACAGAGCATAAAAATATAAACCTTCGATATTCAAAAATCTTCGAAAATCCCGTAAATAAAATTCTACTTCCTATATTTTAAAAATAATACAAATAATCAAATGATCAAAGTTGTTGGCCTACTATGCAACTTAGAATATACATAGTTGAAGAATCCTTGTAGAAAACATTATAAACGACAAATTTTAACAAAATTCTTCCAGAAATATCATTTTGATTAAAATTTTATGAAAACAATATATCCAAAAGACATTTTTGCGAGCAATCCGGCAACAAACTTGTAATATTGGACTAACTTGCATTTACTACTGCATTTTTGTTTCTGTTCTTTTTTGTAGAATTTGCCAGAATTGAGCTACATTTTGAGAATTCGTTCTTTATTTTCACAAAATTCGAAATACGCATGGGACATCGAGGAGCTACGTGCACGTCTCGAAATCAATTGTACAATTTTAACCCTTTCGTTACGGAGTGCCGTTATAAAGGAACCGCACACGAACAACCAATTCAGCGTTTAGATGTTTTATTGCCGCCTTACGTCAGCAATCAATAAGATCTAGTAAACAACAACACGCACAGATATAAATGAACAATTTTAGCTTTCTCGAAATACCGTTCAATCAGATAATTTCATTTCTGATGGTACTAATTAGACCGCGGGTTTCTAAGCGTTTTATAGGAAATTTAAAGATGCACAGAATGTAATATTCGAAAGTGTAGCGCCTTTAAAAACAATTTTCTGAATTATATCCACAAATTAAATTATATTATTATTGGAAATTGCTGTTATTATTATTGACGTGTTCGTATTATTGTTAACGTGCAGATCGTTTTAACAAAAATATTACGAGAAAACCAGGTGTGTCGATGGACTTCTCTCGGTCCACTGTACGAATTTTGAGTGATCACGTTCGTCGCGTTCGTCCGTCGTCGATACTAAACGAGGGCAAGAAAGATACGTGAAAAAGAAAATTTCCCGCGGTAAGAAAAAAGAAAAATAAAGAAACGATTTCTCGTCGGTTCTCGCACGCCAATGACGCGAACACTTTGCAATTGAACGAACTCGCCTCGTTAAAAATAGAGCTGCCTGCTCGTACCTGAGGGAGAAGTGCCCGCTGAAAATCGTTACGGTACAATTTTTCTGATACTCTCTCGTTCTATTACGGCACTCACGTGGTGAAATCAATGCCGAATTACTTTCTCGGAAAGTGGATGCTATTCAAAGATTCCCCTTCCCGTTCGTTTCGCGCACGTCGCGTTTATGCATCGTGTGTACGAAGCCAGCCAGCGAAAATGCAGGAGAGACAACGAGACGAATACGCCCCGTTCAAAAAATTTCCTGTGCAATCATTTCCCCAACGTATATTGTGATTTGTGCAAAGTTCAATTGACAGTGGAACGTATTACTTCTAACTAATCTTCCCTGGCTGACAATCTGAAACAGAGTTGGCTAACTGGCGGCCTGCGAGACCTTGCTCCTACTTTCCTGATCGCTAGTAGTGTACTACACTGAAATTTCCTCATCGTGCGTGAACCCCACTCTCTCAAATTTCAACGTAGTGGGGAGATCGATGCACTGGAGGGAGTAGCGCTAGCAATCAGGAAAGTAGGGGCAAGGGCTCGCAGGCGGCCAGTTAGCCACCTCTGATCTAAAAGATAAAGAAAGGATCCTAAAATTAATACTTTCTAAGATAATTCAACTTTTTAATAAATTGTAAGATTTCGTTCCAAGTCGAATAATAACCCAAGTACTCAAGGCAAGTGGTTGATGCGACTACGAATAATGAAAATAAAAAAAGAAGAGAGATTTTTCTTCTTTTTGCATGTGGCATGCGGTCGCAATGATCCGTTTTTGAACGCAAAACGAAACGTTTGCACGCTTTTTCGAGTTTCGATTCCAACGAACGAGGATTTCTTCTCGCGCCTGACGTCCAAGATACGCAACGATTCGTAACTATCGCCCATATCAGTAGTGACTTACTACGATTCATCAAAGACAACAACGGATGGTCATTATTGACCTTGGCACGACAGATAACTAGCGAGCGTCGCGCTTGAAAAACATAGTCGAGAATAATAATTGGATCGTGTTCCACGGAGATTAGTGACTAGTCCATTCGGAAATTGAGGGGAGCGAGTTCGAAGTTTTACGATCGGAACTGGTATTCTGAATTATTCTGAAGAATTATAGTACCGATTTTTATGTATTAATATTATGACGATATTAATTAATTGTATTGTTTGGCCGATTACTCTTTACAAATGAATTGAGCAATTTTGAAGGTGTCTCGTTATCAAAAAATTGTACATACGTAGTACGTGTATTTCTACGTATTTTGCATTTTATTTGTGAAGAATTTTTGCGTAGCAATGATTAATATTTGTGTTACTATGATAGTATACATTACCATGGTAAAATAGTACAATAAACTTAAGTAGGACTTATTTCATAAGTCTGATATTTTCTGTGGTAACAAATGTTATTATACGTTATGTTTATATTTATATTTATATTTACATAACGTTACATTTTAAATTTCATATTATACTTTAAATATTCACGATGTTCGTTTTCTTGCCGTGTTACAGTTACGAGCAACATTTATCCATGTGCCCCTTTATTCAACGTGGACAAATTACGCATATTGTCAACTGTATGTGCTTTTAATATCGTTGCAAATGTAACACGGAGAGGCGAGCGAATTTATCACACTAGAACTATCGACGACCAAAGCATAAAGATTGTATCGAAGAAATTAGAATGCAAAACGAATAGCAAAATTTACAATACAACAAAAGACACAAATTTTTATTCGTGTATTTTATAGAAATTACCCAGATCACTAAGTGCAGAATCATACTTTGAAAAATTATAAATTGGTCATTTTGACCACTTTGATAGCTCTAGCGTTAATCTTCCTACCGATTATGAATCTTTTATCGACAAATATTGTACTTGTGAATAGCAATACAAAGTAATCTTGAAAAACAAGAGAAAAATGAAACAAATGTATATTATAATACATTTATAATATAACATAAATTTATAATACAACAAAGGACACAAATTTCTTTCGTGTAATACTCATGCATCAGAATGATTCTCCTCAATCTTTTTTTTTTTTTTACTCATTAGTGCATGAAACGTGCGCGTTAACGGGCTGAATTATTACGCGAATTATTCATTTTTCACGTTCGGCGATCTTGGCTTTCCGCAGTTCGTTTATTTTCTTTGTTTAGTGCAACCTGTAGAGCAATGTTTTGGTGCACTCAATGCAGTTATATATATATATATATAATATATATATGTATAACTCGCGGCAAGGAATATTCCCTCGAATTTTTCACAGCAACAACGTTGCAACTTGTTTACTGTCGGAGATAAGATACTGAATGCTACGTAAATACATGCTAGCTACGCAAGGTTTTCGCTAGTTGCGTTGTTAGCATCAGCTACTCTAAATACAGAATGCAGTACAGTTTCTTCCTTGGCTCGACTCTCCTTGTTCCAATGTTTTAACATCTGAACGAAATTCTGTATTAAAAGAACACGATAACGGGTTGATACAGGTGAAATCGAATCGAGTTTTAGAGATCGATAATTACCTCTATCTAACTCAACGCACAATAAATTAAACTTTACTTTTACTTTTTAGGATTGTATTTTAATTATATTATTTGCAATTAATAAAATTCACTCAGTTCAAAATTAGAAAAAGGCACTATTCTAGTATATTTCTTTTTTCTTTTTTTTACTTAGCAGTTATTCATATAATGGAGGAGAAAGACACATGACACATGATGTCGCACATGATCCATTATGCGCAAAAGAAGATGGTGCATTACTGAAGCAGAAGCTCCAAAATGTACAGAAACGATAAATTATTAATCTACAATATTATTGAAGCTAGATGTACACATGGACTACAAACTTGGAGCATGACGGCCAAATTAAATATAAAAAAAAATAAAAAAATAAAATTGCCAATGCAAAATACTGAAATTCACCCTAACTGCATCGTGATTTCTAAAAAAGAATGACATAAGAAAAACATAAAAATTCCCCAAATTTCTCAAGTATACCACAGTCTATTTAAATAGAATAAACGATGACTCATCCTAAGAAGACTCAAAACGCAACACTCTATCTGCTTACGTACCATCACTAACACATCCAAGTCCATTCCAATAATTGTATTCATTTTAATCAAAAATAATCCCAAACGAAATATAATTAATTACATTAATTAGGAACGTCTAATCAACAAGTCATAAAAAAAAATTTTCATATTCTCTGACAGAGATCAGTAACAAGATCAAAAATTCCAAATCAAATTTAAAAAAAAAAAAAAGAATTAAGCAACGTGAAACTTAAATTTCAATTGCTCCCACTTGTTCGAGTGATACCAACTAGGAGCCGAATCAAAGGCGCTCGTCGAACGTTTTATAATTTCCAGTGGAAATAAATCGTGATTTTCGAAATTGGATTAGCTTCGTTTCACGATATTTTTTGAATAATGAAATTCATTTCTTAAACAAAATTTATATACTGTGTGCGTGCGTAAAAGAGCGTGATGCGCGTCAACACCGTGTACGGTATAGTGAACACGTTAACGGCATAACGTTAAAAATAAAATTTAATAATGCACATCGATCGGAACGTAATTGTAAACGAAGCGTTATAGTAACTCTGAATGAGACAGTGTCAAAAAATGATTGACCGATTGTTCGATTACCTGGAAATCCCATTATCCATATATATATATAATGTTTGTCTCTATATTCGTTTGAACATAGAGCGTTCTATCTGTGCCATTCTAACGAGCCACTGATGCAGTTTAGAAAACAGAGCGGCCTCGGAGCCATGTTCACCGAAGCTATCGACGTCGTGGCGAACTTTTTGGTCATCGTCCTGGAACGATATTTCATTGGCTGGGAGCTGCACCTGCGGCAGGTGCAGTTCCGATGGAAATAAGAAATTCACGAGCCGCCTCGCAGATTTGACTAGCGAGAAAGAATGACCGGTATCGTTGAACCCGGTGTCTCGCGCCCGGGGAGGATTAAAATCGTAAAGTTCTTTACACGCCGGCGCGCGAGCGCGAACACTTCTTCCTCAATTCGCCCTCCAATTTTTCATCGCGGAACCATTTACATAATTAACAACGCTCGTGTCTATGCTATCGTATCGACCGGTGCTCTTTATCTGATCGCGAAAATTACGGCCAATCACTATCGAACCTTCAAAAACGAGCACGGTAAGCTGTCTCCTCTTCGTTCTAGCCCGGTATGAAGTTACGACATTTTTATCGAGTTCTTGTCTGATTAGATGAGTTTTGACAGGTAAAGAACTT